>OX235265.1:89376983-89876269 GCA_944472135.2 Trichobilharzia regenti
AACGGGGGGGTCAACAATCACAAATGGATCATTGCTTCTGAATATATTCTGTGACCACGTCTGTCCTGAAGAAAGTATTTTCGGATTAAAAGAATCAAGATGAAGGAATTGCATCAAACATATTTTCAAAACTTGTGAACATAGAAAGGCTAGACAAAGCTGTAAGTCGAACTCATGATTTCTCTGTCTCTTTCAAGACAACCACAACAGTAATACGGAAATGAAGGGCTGACAGGACATTATTCTTCGACCACTTTTTCCCAGTCCGAATGAATAAGAGTTAAAACAAATATGTGGGTGTATAGAAAGCAACTATCTAGAGTCTCATGAATGATCACTTACACATGTGAAGTAAGACGTGAGCAAGCTAACATTCCAGGATTATAGACTAGTTCCATACAGTCCTTTACTATTGTTAGTGGAAAATGAAATCATCCCAAGTACATGTACGGATTCGATCTATGAACTTACGCTTTCCAAACTTGAAAAAAAAATGAAACTTGAAATGCCCTACTTACAAGAAAACCAGATGGTAACATTAAAAGAAATTTGTATAGAAAAAGTACTTGGAAAGGACGATATACACATTTTCACAGCTTCGTTCCTATGAAGTATAAAAGAAATTTAGTGAAGACCCTCAGCCACAAATTTAGACCTATATGCTCAGAAGAAGTAATTGAAGATGGATTAAGCATTGTGTATGATACTTTGATCGAAAATAGCTATCCCGAAAAATTTATCAAGAAACATATGACAAAGAAAACGGAGGATAAGGAGCACTCACTATCTGTAAAAAGAAAGCCTCTTTATATACGACTACAATTCATGGGTGATATACCAAGCGAGATAGTTGTGAAGAAATTAAGAAAATCAGATCAAAGAACTTTTACTGCTGGCGAACTACACGTATTATTCTCCTCGACTGAAAGATGAAGTACCTAGACTAGCTGGTCACTTCTAATTGTATCTATCAATTCAACTGCACTTGTGGAGTCAGCTATATTGGCCGTTGCTTTAAGAACTTGATTTTTCGTGCTCACTCGAGAACATCTCCCAGCATGGCTAAGTAAAGGTCTAGTGAAAACTATTAACAGCTCGATATTGGAACATCTGGTGCAAGCAGGCTACAAAGACAGCATAGATGAATCCTTCTCTATATTATACCGGGTGCGAAATAAATTACCAAAAGTCATCGAAGCACCGCAGTCTCCAAACAGCAGAGGCTATTGCGATTCGCCTCAAACAACCAGCACTCTGTGTCCAAAAGAAGCAAGTCCAGCCCTTACTATTGCCCTGGCCTTCATTAGAAACTATATACTCATGAATTTGTACTATTATCCTTCCTAATGTTTCTGACATTCAGCTTATTCTATGTTGATGCGATTCAGCTGTAATTTAATGATATTATTGATTCGATGTTATTTAAACAACATTAATGTTATTCACAACACTAACTCATTCATTCACTATAATGTATATATAACTGTAGAACCTGATGATGACTTTATCAAAAAGAGCAGTCTTTGTTCAGTATCCATTCTTTTCAATATTTTAATGGGCGTTTTTAATCAGTTACAATAGTAATCATCTTAAATCCATTGTAGTTGTGTTTTCGCTAATTTCTTTCTCTGATTCTCTTCTGAGATGTGATGCTATTGCTCTGTGCCTCCATAGACTACCTTATGTAAAAACAAATAATACATTTCATAAACTTACTCGCCCTTATGAATTTGAATAAAGTGAAAACAACGGTTTGGTTCTTTTATGTATTCAGATATTGGTCTGTAGGGATTTGATTGATTGATTACAGGATTTCGCCATGAGCTGACTTCGGTTTGAAAACAATTGAAAAACGTAGGAGTACTGGACAGCCAAATGTTTCGCCCTAGTTCGTGACTCTTCAGCAGGACCCAGGAGCCTATTGGTGGGAAGTCGTAACCAGTAGGGTACAGCAGGTCGGGTGTGAGGACAAATACTCTCCACAAATAACATTAGCTAGTGATCACGCTATGTCGTGAATTGACAGAAGTTGGAATTCATGGACTGGCCACTGGATCGGGTCCCAGTGGCTTAATGGTCTACAAGCTTGCCTTGTAACCTAAAGGTCCTGGGCCCGACCCCTGTAAATGGGTTCGTGCTGATGAAGAGTCCCAAACGAGGATGAAACAGTTATCTAGTACTCCCCGGTTTCCCAGTGGTTCTCTAATCGATATCGGGACCGATGAAAACCTGTGTCTCTACGTAGCCAAATTATGTACATCTTATCTTCAAAGCACCATTTGCACGGATCTTCCGTACTAGTTGTGCTACTTCTAACCTTCATATTGTATTTCATTGTTTTTCCCTTTGACGCCTCCCGTGTATTTCCGCAGTGGTGTACCATTTACTTTATCTAACATCAAATCTATCTCCTGGCTATTCGATGTATTTATACCGATGAACATCTCTTCACATACAAATAGACTACTGATAAATTTTATCAGTAGAACACGCCACAATATCGTTAATTTCATCAGCTTCTCATCAACTAAGTACGGCATTAAAAACAAGAATTAATGAAGTTGGTGTACAGAACATTTTTAATATAGTTGCAAATGTGAAATGATTTTAGTTAGCGAGTGACTCTAAAATTAATAAGCAGTGCTCAGAAATTACACTCACATCACTTTTGAACAGAAGGCTCCAGTTTACCGACAACAATACCAGAAAATGATTAGTGTTTGGATACAATGGAAAGGGAGTTGCGTAATAAAGACACGAGGTGAATAAGCAGATTAAAAGTAAATAATGAGTTGCATAACACGATAGTGAGTTTAACTCAAATCATAGAAATAAAATGAGTGCAAAGTAGCATTATAGCGAAAGGGAAGAGTTCAGAGCCAAAGAATTCGTAATTAGATAAAAGGGAGAATAAAAGATATAGAGTTACCAGCGTAAGTAAAGACTGATAACTGCCTCTTTATGAATGCATAAATCAGCTTTCAAGCGTTTGATAGCAATCGCTTCAGCAAATTTCTGGGGAGAATTAAACTCTATATCGTCTACTGATATTTTTAAATGATTTCATGTAGTCTACTTCATGATTTGTATCAACGGGATGTCTAGCAACAGCCCTTTTGAACGCATCTGTTTCCCTTGAGACGTAGACTCCAAAATTGAAGTCTTTTTTCTATACATTAACCTTTGTTATTTTTATTTCGATTAATTTCTCTGAAGAAGTTCGGGTCAATTCACCGAAAGAAGCATTGAAATTGCTCATTTCAATTTCACTGAGATTTTAAAAATATAATTTTTACATATGTCTACTTCTCACTTAGTGCCCAATTATTTTGGAACTATTTGGTCAAATCTTGATCACAGTTTATATGAATTATAACATTATTTGTTTTGCCACTTGATACTGAACTATAATTATAATCATAAACATTTCAATTGTATTTCAAGCTACTATTATTTGATGTATTTTTAACACCTTTTTTTAAATTTCCTCATGGGAAAGAGGTTCCTAAAACTCATATATATATATATATACCTTTGTATAGCCGAATAAAATAAATTCGTTGAAAAGAGTCTCTTCACTGAATATATTGTGCTCTTAATTGGGAATAATCAGAATTATCGAATTATTGGAGAAAAAGTGAAACAGTAACAAGATCCTTGCTATTTTTCTAATTCATGGAAAATTCCCATTGCAGCATATAGAAAATCAAAACAAGTGATTCAATAAAGAGACTTTTTACAACGAATTTATTGTCAACCTGTACAATCAATTCATCTGCTCCTGTTGAACCAAGCATAATGGTTGTTCAACTCGAGTTTTGTCCAAGAGGGTGCAAGAAAACTATCCTGCATGGTTACGAAGAGGTGGAAGTGGAACTATAAGAAGCGTAATCATTGGACATATAATCGATATTTATTATCCTACGTCTATAGCCTCCTTCTTTAAAGTCATATACGAGGCAAAAAGTGATTTTCCCACATCATTATGTATTTGACTCATCTGCATTGCTGAAACTTTGGCTATTGAAATAGAAAAGCCAGAACTCAGAATACAAATATAGTTCTTAAAACCTTTAAAACTTTCATGACCTTATTATTACTATTTCCTTTAATTCCTAGAGGAATATACAGCTTCAGCTGCGCACCTCCATTGCCTTCTGTTTTCTGACAACATTTTCACCTGGCTCCACGTCTTCCCACATGCTTTCATCTCCTCTTCACATGACGTCATCCATGTCACCCTAGCACTGATGACATATTTGCCGCACTCAGTTGATGGTTTGATTTCTCAGAATATGGTCAATCCACCTCCATTTCTTCCTGCTTATTTGTTGCACAATTGCTTCCTGTTGGGTTGGTTCGCTGCCAGAGATCCCACCCTGTTACTGATCTTTTCTGGCCAGCCATCTGATCTTGAGTAGTATTGAGCGAAGACAGCTGTTGATGAAGGTGTGTAGTTTGTTCGAAGTGGCCTTCGTGACGCGGCGCCAAGTCTCTGACTTCACATTGGAGGTGAAAATCAGGATCTTATATTTTGTTGCTGAGTGATGTTGACCTCCACACAGACTTAAGAGTAATGAAAGCTTGTCGTGCTTTCCCGATCCTTGCTTTGATATCCTCTTCAGTTCCGTTGGCCTGTAGTTGAAACGATGCTTCCCAGGTCGGTAGATGGGTGAAGGAGGTTGCTTCTTTCAGATTCCTACCATTTATCCTGACTGATTGTTGTCTGTTGTCCATTGTAGTTGCCGTTTCTGTTGGTCAGGAAACTTCATCACCTCTGTTTTCTTTATTTTCACCTGAATTCCTATCTTTAATGCTTCTTCTGTGAACTTGTTGCTTTTCACTTGCATATCTTCCAGTTTGTGGGAAATCAGACACATACCATTGGCGAAGTTCAGGTCCTCCAAGATTTTTGTGAGAGTTCATTTTATGCCTGTTTCCTCATTGATCGGCGTTGTCTGTCTCATTATCCAATTTACTGCAATCAGGAAGATCATTGGCGATAGTAGACAGCCTTGCCTCACTCCCGTCCTCACTTCGAAGTATTCCGTAAGTTTCCCAATGTGGATTGTTTGGCATGCAGCATTGTCGTACAACTGTTGGATGAGATGTATAATTGTCGGTGGCACCCCGTAGTGGCGAAGTAGTTGCCAAATCACCTCTTGATCGACGCTGTCAAAGGTCTTTTCAAAGTCGATGAAGTTGAGATAGAGAGGTGAATTAATCCTTCAATACTAAAGTATGATAATCCCTAATCATATTTTGGCTGTACCGATGTTTCGTTTTATTTATTCTATTTGTATTCTCTTCCTTGATTACGTCAATTGTTACTATTACTGTTCTCACTCTGAATTGTCCCCTGTATTATTTCACTCGTCCCACTTGTCATTCTAAATCAATTCTGTTTTGCAACGTTAAATTCTGTGTTATCAGATTTCACACAGTTCTACGTAATGTTTTCATTTTTATTTTCTTCGATTTTTAAGTATTGGTCTTGTAGGGATTTGTGTTTATTTGGGTTGGAGGATTTCATCATGAGCTGACAACAGTTAGAGAACTATTAGAAAACCATCAGGGAGTGCTGGACAGCTGTTTCGTCAGCCTAGTTTAGGACTTCTCATCAGTACGCCCCCACCGGGTTTTGATCCCAGGACCTTTCGCTTACAAGACGAGCTCATAGACCATTCAACCACTACTAATCCTACAGTCGCACACCCCTTCCAATTTCTATACATCCTATGAACTATTCTGTATATGACATTAATTGTTTTGCGGCTTGACATTTAAATATGATTATAACCATTTTAATTGCATTTCATACAACTGTTATTATTATTTCACGTATTCACACCCTTTATCCAATTCCCTCACGGGATATAATTTGTTAAAAAAAACCACTTATATATACAATTGTACACAGCTTGATAATAAATTCGTTGTTGAAAAGATTCTCTTCGCTGAACCACTTCTTTTGATTTTCTATAATAACAAGATCTAAAACAATTAGTTCCCTTTATGAATTTAGATAAAGCAATAAGAAGACGTAATTTGTCTGAATCGTGTAATATTGTATTTGCGCAACACATTTCGAACAATCTGATCACACACGGACTTATCATAGGAATATATGTAAGAAAGACGTGTACATCAAGCTACCCTATATGAGACATCAAAGCAGCTTGATAACTAGACAAAGGCTGAACGCTGCTGTTAAAAAGACTTTTTATGCAGCTAATATCATAATATTAGAGAATGTAAAGCCATTATATCTATCTAAGCCCTTCGAACATGCGAAAAATGACGTCACATCCCACTGTATTTACCAATTTCAATGTACGTGTGGCCACACACACATACATTGGGAGGACTCATCGATCTCTGCAAGTAAGGGCTGGCTTCAAAGCATATTCCAAAATGGCTCCAGAAACAAATGGAATCATCAGAACCTATTAACGGTGAGAACAGGAGACCTAGCTCTTCTATTGCGAAACATATTATAGAGACAGGTCATAAAATTGATGTTAACAGATCTTTTAAACCTATCTATAAAACATTTTTGGGGCGTATCCTAAAGTTTGTAGAAGCCCTAGCAATTAGAAAGTTCAAGCCACGTTTATGCGTCCAAAAACAATTTGTCATCACATTAAACCTTCCTTGGTAAATTTTGTTTTGATACCATAGCAGATGTACCTCTGCTATTTGTTTTAGTGGTCTTCATTGTTATTTTGACGTTGAATATGCCCTTTTAACTTGACCTAAGTCTATTTTTCTCACCTCTTACCTCTTTATTAATTTCATATATATGTATTCCTATGACAAGTCCGTGTGTGATGGATCAGATTGTTCGAAATGTGTTGCGCGAATACAACATTACACATTCAGACAAATTACGTCTTCTTATTGCTTTATCTAAATAACAAGATCATCCTATTTTCAGTACGCATATAAGCGCTTCAACTAACTCTCTCTTTCTCTCTCTCTCTCTCTTCCTTCTCCTACTGTTAATAAACCAATCAAGTCATAGAAAGATAGACAGTAGGTAATTATTTTATTTTATTTGCTTGCCTAGTGTGTTTCTCTCTTTTTTTTCTATATTCCTGTCTCTCCCCACGTTATGTATAGCTTAGTTGTAATGACAGAGGAGTGAATTTAAAATAGACAATATTCAGTTTACGCGCATCCATAACACATAAATCTGATTGGTTATTATATTAAGTTATATTATACTTCTATTATTTAATGAGTGTATTTAAAATAAGTAGATTATTTAGAAGAAAACTAAAGTATTACCTTTAAAATACCCCCAACAATAATAATTACCGCCAAACAAATCTCCACATATATTTAAACAAATAGTCATTAGTCAACAATATTCAATAAAAATCAATCATATGTCAATATAGAAATGTTTGAAACATTGAATGATTTCTGTCAGGCATCTAAATTCTTGATGACTGACCAACTAGAACACCAGTGTTCATTACAGCAGTATGATAAAGAAACTATGTCAAATTTAAGTAGTCTAATGAATATTTATTATGCATTCAATTACTATTATAACAATAACAGCAGTCATTACATTGATAATAGTCAACAGAAATCAAATATTGAGCCTGTAATGATGACCCCTTTCATAACAACACTTAGCCCATATACAGAATATCCAATCTGGTCGTCTATCCTGATTTCCGCGGCTGCAGCAGCTGCAGCTTCTACTAATAAACTGACGCCTACTTTATCATCTTGTGTAACAATGCCATCAACATCAGGAGAACAATGTGATACCCTTCTGTCTTTACCTTCATTATCATCGATTATTTTAGCTAATAATGAATTACCAAAAGAGGTAGATATGATGAAAGGGAAGTATGAAAATGAATTTCTAAGTAAATTCTTTAATTGTGCATTAATGGAGAGTGAAAATTTCTGCTGTAATGAAACAGAACAATTGAATTTATCCTCATTATCGTCATTATCGACGTCATCATCCACTTCGTCTTCTTTATGCTCGACTTCATCAGTCTCCTCCTCCTCATCATCATCATCATCATCGGGATCAAAATTATCAGATACCAAAAGAAGCAGTGGATTTTTTGTCAAAGATTTAATTAATTCAGATCACTGTGAGCGTTACTCAAGATATGACGACAGTTGTATGAATGATTGTCATCATGTGAAAGAAGGCAAGAGAGTCAGTGAACAGGATCCTAAGGACGAAGAAGAAGAAGAAGTCATAGGTGAGTGTGATACCACCATGAAAGACAATAGTAAAAACTGTGATGACGATCATGTTTCAAACAGTTTAAAAAATTTATTTAACATGAATGTAAAAAAGGCGAGTTCAACTGTCAAATTCACTACTATATCACAAGATGCGCATAAAATGAACTGTGCTAAAAAAGCATCAAAGGAAGAGGTGAATCGATTAAAATCTAACCGTCATAATAGTCATAATAGAAAGTTGAATTCCCGCCATCGGACAAATGAGGCTAGTTCATCATCGAATAAATTGACTACAAATGATGCAGCAAGTAGATTACATTTACCTGCATGGGTATTTTGTACAAGATATTCTGACCGTCCATCATCAGGTATGTTTTTTTTTAAATGAGAAAGTTTAAATTATGTTGTCTAATTCTTTTTATTTTACTATTTAGTGTTCTGAAGTAAATTATGCTCTGTCCAGTAAACTGTTAGTTGTGTGAGTGAAACACAGCTGTTAGTGTCCTCTTGGGATCTGCGTGGAACATAGGGCTTCAACAGCCATCTGGACTTGAGTATCGAGAAAGCGAAGGCATTTGCTGATAAAAGTCTCCACCAGCCTGTAGAGAATGCCTTTCGTAACGCTCGCCTCAAGTCTCCGAACCATATACAACCGCTGATAGTCTTAACATTACTGTTGTAAATCTAAATTTTGTTCTTTATGCTGAATGCAGCAGATTTCCACTCTGATTTCAAATTATTGCAGATCTGTCTTAAATTTCCGATCATACCTGTGACATACTCATCTGTGCCGTCTTTAACTCCATTATAGATAAGATTTTATTTCGATAAATCACACAGTGTTCGTTGTACAGTAATATTAACTGATGACCAAGTTTCGAGGATAATCAATTGCTTATAATCATATCAAGTCACTCACACAGCTTTTTTCCTTCATTTATATACATGAGTGGAATCGGTGATTAGACATTTGAATAAAAATCAATATGGGATAATGTACTTTCAGAAATAATAATAATATGAGTGTTATTGACCAATTACAATCAGATGGGAAATAAGAGGAGTGTTTTGTAGTCATAATAAGTAACTTGTTGGAATGTTGTGATGTGTTTGAACTGAAATAGAATTTTGAGATTATTTATTATCCTCTTCTGATTTGACTGACTGGTGGTAATAATATCTTCCATATTTCTGGTATTTGTGTTGAGTCATTTCTGTTACATGTGTTGGGTGTAGACTCAATGAACCAGGCAGGATTCAGTAATTAATCTCTCTCTCCACTTAGATTACTTCTTAGAATCTTAACCCTCTCCCACCCACCCTATTGTGTGGTTGTGTGCTGATGGATGTAGTGCGGTCGGTGAGCTGTTTTCTAAATTACTTATCTTTTCGGGTCAACCATTCTTACCTTAGCTAAATTCTTATGTTCCGACAATCTGATTACCCCGATCTACTGGTCTGACCTGTATAGTTGACTGAACACACAGTCATTGTAAGGTATTTTGTAAATCATATTATTTTGTCCAATTGGGTCCACCGAGTCCTTTAGCCTACAGAGCTTGTCCTGCCTGAGTGAGTTTGAAGGTTTGGATGCCACCCTACTTCCTGCTTTATTGAGAATCTTACGAAGGAGCCTCAGATGTCCCTACTTTATAAGGTAGAACTGTGGATACCTTATATTCCTCCTTATTTATGTTATCATTATTAGTTTCACCATTATTTTTATTTTGGCCTTTTTCAACCTTCCTAATGAATTTTAAAGGACAGTTATTTAACACGAAATCCTCTTCTATCTGTTTTATTTCATCCTTTAAGTCTTTTCATGTGCTACTTAGTTCTACTGCTCGGTTTGTTAAACACTTAACTAAGCCTGTCTTAACAGTTAACGGATGAGATGAATTAAAGTCTAAATATCTATTAGTGGAATGAGTTAGCTTTTTATAAACACCCCTAGTGTGTAGTTTACCTTCTTCTGTTCGTATAACACTGTGTGATTTGTCAGAATAAAATCTTATCTACAATGGAGTACTACTCTACCACAGTGCCCAAGTTTAGTGCCGTCTTTCGTTCAAACGAGGCTACCTAGATAAATGAAAGAGGTGACCTCCCCCTTGCTAGGTATAGGCTCTTTTTAATTACTCCAGAAATTACAATTTATGGTTAATTTTAAACAGTAAGAATAAAACATTTGTACTGTGCCTACTTGTGTGCCACGAGTGCAACTTTATATCCTAACAAAATGAACAAAAAACTATTACCATATGACACCTGGAATATCTGTAGAACCAAGGAATTCACCGGTACAGCAGAAAAGTATTTTTAAAGCATCAGTTTGCACATATTTGATTTGTTTCAAGTTTAATCACCGATCGATGTCAATTAGAGAATCACTGAAAACTAGCAGAGTGTACTGGATAGCAGCTTCGTCCTAGTCCGGAACTCTTCATCAGTACTTAAAATAGCACTTTAAAATTAACCTGATGAAGCTGCCTGAAGTCCTAGTGAGACGTCGTGACCAGTGGGGTCCATCAGGTCGGGTGTGAGGATAACTTATCTTCGATGACATTACTTGGCGGTGGACCTAAAAATCGTGATTTGACGGATCAACGGTTTAATTCCATCTCAGTGTCTGAATGGTAAACAAGCTCATTGCATAACCTAAAGTTCCCTGGTTTGATCTCTTGTGAGTATGTACCGCAGAAGAGTACCAAACAAAGATGAAATAACTGTCCAGTAGTCTTTCCTGGCTCTTAATGGTTCTCCGACTGACACCAGAATGGGAAACTCACGGAAGCCTTCGAAGTGAGGGCGGGAGTGAGGCAAGGGTGCCTACTATGGCCAATAATTTTTCTGATTGCGGTAGACTGGATAATCCGACAGACAGCGAGCAGTGAGGAAACAGGCATAAAACGGACACACACAAAAGAAGAACTTGGAGGGTTTGGACTTTGCCGATGATATATGTCTGATTTCACACAAACTGGAAGATATGCAAATGAAAAGTGACAGGTTGTCAGAAGAAGCATCCAGAGGGGGTAGGTCTTCAGGTGAACATAGAGGAAACAGAGGTGATGAAGATTCCTGGCCAACAGTAACAGCAACAGAAAACAAACAACAATCGGCCAGCATAAATGGGAGAAATCTGAAAGAAACAACCTCCTTTACCTACCCACCTACTTGGGAGCATTGTTTCAACTACAGGTGGACGGAACTGATGAGGATATGAAAGCAAGGCAAGCTTGCATCACTCTCAAGTTTGTGTGGAGGTCAACAGCACTCCTCGGCATGACAATGAGAATAAGATCCGGATTTCGGATCAGAGACTTGGCACAACGTCACGAAGAGCATTAGAGAGAGACTTTCATCAATAGCTGTCTTCGCTCAACACTACTCAAGATCAGATGACCAACCAGAAAAGATCAGCAACAGGGTGGGATCTCTGGCAGCGAACCAACCAGGAACCGACTGTGCAACAAATATGCAGGAAGAAATGGAGGTGGATTGACCATACTCTGAGAAAACGAACCATCAATTGAGTGACATCACATGCCAGTCCATCGCTCGAGCGGAACCCAAGTGAGAAGCAAAGAGTTGGTCACCAGTGCGAGGGTGTTGTGATATGGAAGAAGTTATGTGAAGAGGAGATGAAAGCATGTGATCAGACGTGGAGCCAGGTGAAAATGTTGGCAGAGAACCGAACGCAATAGAGACGTGCGTCTGAAGCCCTATGTTCCTCTAGGAACTAAAGGAAACAACAATAACTATAATCATAACTGATATTAATCGGTGATCGTCGGTGGCACAGTGGTTAGGACTCTCGCCGACCACGCACATAGTCCGGGGTTCGAGCCCACGCCGGCGCACACCTGATATCTATGGTTGGCCTGCAAAATTTGGGCTTCCGATATCCATGCTGAAAATTCCATACTTGTACCAAAAATACAGTGTGGAATCAAGCTGTAAATCAAAAAAAGTTCTTATTTTAGAAAATGGCTAAATAATCACTGCACCAGAAATAATGAATGTATAATCCCATCATTATCAATCAAAAGTGATTCCCAAAATGAGCTGTTGAAGACAAGAAGTGGATGGATTCTTTAATTGAAAAAACAAACAAAGAACTAAACATTTAAAACCAATGGAACGGAACGATTGTTCGCTATAACTGAAATTAAAAGTTCTCATAATTTCTCTTTCTTCTGTTAGACATTTAAGAAGTCATTTATTAAGAGTTTGTCCCCCTTTTTGATTTGACTTGCTTTCAGAGAAAGAGAGAAATTAAAAGAAAAAACTTTAACAGAAAATGCTTGAGGGTAAACTAACTAACTAACTAACTAACTAACACAGGATAGAAGAAGGTTGAATGCGTAGTTGATAACTGTTGAAATGATCTATATCATTATGCGCTGGTCATTCTCATGGGATTGTGTGTGTGTGACAGATGTTATTAAAATGTTGTCAGTTTAACATCAGATGAATTGAACTTTGCTGAAATCAAGTGACTGCAGTATTTACACACACATACTAAGAATATGAGGTAATTTATCATTTGTAATATAAACACAAAATAATTGAGCCAGCAAAGAATATCCTTTTCGATGATTTCCTTCCCTTCTGACTCTACAATTATCTATGTAAAGAAAAGGTGTTGGCGATAATAAAAGTATCGCCAATGATGAGGAAAATTTGGAGAACATATTGAACTTCTTCAACAGTTGCCATCCGGCAATCCAGTTCACACTAGAAAAGGATTCCAACGCAACAATATCTTTTCTGGACGTGCAACTAGCAAGACGCGAACAAGATGGGACACTCAAAAGATCCATTCACAGAAAACCGACATGGAATGGACAACTCATCAACTTTCACAGTTAGGTGCCTATATATACAAAAACGAAATCTGATCCGCTCACTGACTCACAGAATCCACAACATTCGCAGTCCAGAAACTATAGAAGAAGAGCTAAAGACCCTGAAAAGAATCCTCCTTGAAAACGGTTACCCGGAACGTTTCATCACAAAAGCTATGAAGCCCAAAACACAAAAACCATCCACGCTTACTGCCCTTAAGAAACTTCTCTATTTGAATCCACAATTCAATGGAGATCCTTCAGCAGAAATACTGAGAAACCGCCTGTGTCCTTCACTGAAGAAAACCTTCTTCGCAGAGGAACTCAGACTAACTTTCTCTACGAAACCAATGATTCGCACGAACGTGAAGAATAAGCTTCCACTGGGGGCCTCATCAATGTGCATCTACCAATTCACCTGCTCATGTTGAGCTAGGTGTGTCGGCCGTACCCAGTGTTTGCTATCCAAACGAATCAGCGAACACTTACCTTCGTGGTTTTATAAAGGAGAAAGAAGATCCACCCGCCACAGCTCTATCCTAGAACACTTGATCGAATTCGGACACCAAGCAAACCCACAAAACAACTCAGTTATCTACACAATACGTGCTAATCTTGCCAAAAGAGTACGAATTAAACTTCTTCAAACTGCAGAAGCAATGGGAATTCACATATTGAATCCTGAACTCTGCATACAAAAGAAGTTTGTTCAGTCACTAAATCTACAATGGTCCTGATCTATCTTAACACCAAATACGTAATTTTGTCTTACCTCTTTCTTCTTTGTTTGTATATTTCTTAATTGCATTATTTTCTACCCCCACCCTCTATTAAATCTCTACGCTCATGACGACTGTTGCTAACTCGATGTCAACTCATGATTAAATCCTCCATACAATCAAACCAAATCCCTACAAAACCAACACTTGAAAATTAATCTGATGCTCACTAGCGACTGGCCCTATTCAGGCAGTTAACCTGGGGTTCTAGTGGGAAGCCGTGACCAGTAGGGTACAGCAGGTCGAAGATGAGGCAGTAACTCATCGAAGAAGACATTGCGAAGTGGTCGCGCTATGTCGTGAATTGGCAGAAGTTAGAAGTTAGTTTTCCAGTGGTTCTCTAACTGATGTCAGCTCACGATTAAATCCTCCATAGAATTTAACTCGATTTTCGTTTATTCTTAAGTGAATTCTACTCAGATTATTAACTTGACTCTCATTCATTTTTTCATTGAACCCTATCAATTAGATAACGTCACCCAACCTACTTTTGTAACTTTATTTTAGTTTCTAACCAATTAACGCCTTCTAAATTACGTAATTTGTTTGTCAAAAAATTAACAATTGCATTAGCACATCTTTGGAAATATTCCTTTTGTTGCCAAGACAAATTACTATAAATTTGTAATTATCTATTTGTTTATATACAGAGAATATTCTAGATTAGAAAGAAGGAACTAGACACATCACACTAGTTACTAGTGTTGAATCAAAATATCCACTGCAATCCTATAGGAGGTCAATCGTGAGCCCGAATAGCTCAGTGGTAACGTCTCTGACTTCAGGTGGCACTGGGTGACGCGGGTTTGGATCTCAGAAGGAACATAAGTTCCTTCGAGACTGCAGATACACCTTGCTGATGAGTACCAACAAGCATGAAACCTAGGTCCAAGGCTTCCTGCCGATTACCTCCAACCATCTAATATCATCAAATCAATGTGCAGTGTATTGGTGAACCACCTAGAATGGTGGCCACATTACAAACCAGACTGCTAGAATTCAGTCTGCACCAAAGAAAGGACTAGACACATAACACTAGTTACCAGTGTCCAATCAAAGCAGTCAATAACAATATTAGTGTTTAAGTAATATCGATTTGTAAAGTAAGATCAATGCAATTACAGTTCACTAAACATGCTAAATAATAATAATAATAATAATAATAATAATAATAAAGATATAGTAGCAAATAGAATATCAGCTAAAATTAGGAAAATTCCACAAAAATTCAGGATCATTCAAACCTAGATGGCCAATTTAAGGATAATGTCTGAACCAACTTCTTTTGGACGCACAAATTAAGCTTCTTAGTGTGGATTCCAACAGCCAACCTCAGCAATATCTAGTAGTCGAACTCTTAAGGCGAAATTAAGATTTGTTGGTATGCGGTAAATGACCCTGAAAGCTTTTACTTACTTCACTTTACAAATCGATATTATTTAAAAAACACTAATATCGATTTTTATGGATAATCTCCATCCAAGCATTAATGAAAAAAAACACTTAGTTCAGCGAAGAGTCTCTTTTCGGCTAATTCATTTTCGTAGCTGTACAATCGCATATATATATATATATATATATATATATATATATATATATATATATATATATATATATATATATGGTTGTTTTGTATGTATGTGTACATTAAGTTTGTCAAACAAAAATACAATTGGTTATGGTTATTTTAACTAAACAGGTGAAGATTTGTTCTAGAAGTTACGAAATACAAAATCATTCAAGAAAATTGGGTGTTAATGAAATTAGGTAGTAACAAAGGTGATGAGTTGTCATAAACAGTTTCTAAAAAAGAAGTTATGTAATAATATGAATAGTTTGATGATTGGGTTTTACTCAGGATACACATAGTAACAAAGAAGAGAATACGAAATTACATGAGAGTTCTAAATGAATACAAGAATTATAAGCAAATAAAGAACAGGCAAACAAACAAAATTAAGTCAGCAATATCAAAATAGTTGTTACCAAGACAGTAAAAGTGGTTGAATAATTCTCTTTTGTATGCACAGCTCCGGTTTTTCTCTGTGAGTAGCCAGAGCTTCAGCGATACAAAGAAAACGAAACCGTATTGCCTTTGATAGGTTATTCTTGACTCTGTAGATTACTTTGAAGCAGGAGGCGTTTATTGAAATGGAATGATCAGTGTTAACCAGGTGTTCAGTTATCGCACTCCTTATTGCACCACTATTGCCTTTTCGCAACCATCGTGGATAATGTTTCTGAACTGATATATGCCCATAGAAGTGGTCCCGCATCTGACCACTTCTATGTGCATATATCAGTTCACCTGCTGCTGTGGATCCAGGTACATCGGTCGTTCGACGCGTATCCTGTCCAAGGGGATTGAAGAACACTATTCAGGTTGATCACTGAATATTTATTCTCTGAATTAATTATCAATACTGGCGAAGTTTTGTAGTTCAGGTAGATGTGCTTGATAAGGTCGTGTTCTCCAAGCTGAGTAGTTCAATTCCGAAGATTTCATTGTCCCTCTAGAAAATATCTTCAGTGAAGACTTCATCTTGAAATGAATTTATTTCAATTCTCCACTAATGATGTAATCACATCTCCTGACAACCTTTGTCATGGTTGCTGGTTAATTTCCATAAGTGGTGATCTTTGGTCATTATTATCACTATTTATTACTGGATAAATTTGACTGTTGATTGTTGATTCATCTGAGTGTCGGCTCTCTAGGGATCCGCTAGCATTCTTCGTGATTCTGCATTTTCTCAATCAAATTGGTCTCCATAGTTGTTTACAAGCACTGACGTGAAAGGATACATGTCGTATGAGTCCTCTGATAGTTAGTTAACCTTTTGGGACAACGATCGTTTCTCATTTAAACTACCCAATTCAGAGAGAAAGAAATGACTTCAAAAATTACCAATACACAAAGTCCAAATATCATATTGAAATGGTAGAAGACGAAGACTTGGTAAAGGAATATTTATGTATCTCCACAAAGCTGTATCATTTGCTTTCTCTGGTTTCAAATGTATCTCCCTGATATTTGATGTTTCATGCCAGCCGATTAACATCTATAAACACATATGTATACATATATTACTGATAAATCTTATCAGTAGCACACACCAGAATATCACCATCACTTATATGTCAAATCAACTTATCCAATGTAGACTTATACCCTACAGCAGTGTCCGAATTCTACTGCCACATTAATCCATGCAATTTTATTCACCTCATTAATGACATCCACTTTCAAATGCATAAGGAAACAGTAATCAGTATAATGTACCTAGTTTAAAAGTTTAGTCATTTTCACCTTGTATCTCCTTTGTAGAATGATTTTTTTTTTAACCAAATAGTTTGAATACGACAACTTATGTACAGTGTTTTGATGAATGACGTTAAATGCACTGACTATAAACAGTACTAGATTAGTTTCACCATTTATTGGAAGTGTATAAGTATTCCACATGTTTCCAATCTAATTTCAATATACACTAGTTCTGAGGAGAAGAAGACATTTCTTAGAGACTTGGTTTAATTGGTAGATGCATAATTGTTTTCATGAGACTCACGTCTTCTAAGTGTATTATGAGTTGAAGCGGGTTTCATTGGCTTAATTGTCTATGAGCTCGCCCTGTAACCGGAAGGCCTTGGATTCAAACGCAGATATATGTATATTATTGAGGAGTCTCAAACTAGGGCGAAACAGCAGTTCAGTAATCCCTGCTGGTTTTCCATTGGTTCTCTAACTGAAGTCAGCTCATGATGAAATCCTGTAACTAATTAAATCTCTGCAAACCAACACTTGTATTTTATGAAATGATTTGTAAACTTTGTGATTTTCTTTACTTGGACGTTGACCGTCGGTGGTACAGTGGTTAGGACTCACGCCGACCATGCACATGGTCCGAGGTTCGATCTCCTGCCAACGCACACCTTATATCTATGGTCAGCCTGAAAATTTTGGGCGACCGATATCCATGCTGAAAATTCCACACTTGTACCAAAAATACAGTGTGGAATCAAGCGATAATCAAAAATAAATTTAAAAAATAAATAAATAAAATCACAGTCAAGGCCATCAGGAGAAAGGCTTATATCACTCATGATACACTTCCAAAACTGGCTTCATATTGAAGTTAGTGTTTAAGCTGGTGCTTAGAAGGACAACAAAAGCTTTGCAGCTGAACCGCCAGTCAGCTTAAACGATACAACAAGACTGAACACATAAATAGGTATTCAATAAACAGCATCTAAACCATAAAGTTTCCTTGATGAAAGTTTTGATATTGAGACTATAGGTTTGAAATGATTTCAAAGTGGAATTTATCAGGAACCAGTGTGAACTAGAAAACCATTTGGATAATACTGATCACTGGCGGAACAGGTAATGCTATGGATAATGATATGGAGTGGCTTCTTATTGTCTCCTGGCTTTTATTAGTTTTCTAAATGAAACAGATAATGGTGATACTAATAACAATAATAATTTTATTCTGGACAAAATATTTACCCAATGGAGAGAATTCTTAGCGTAATTTATTACTTAATATTTTCTTCATCTGGAATCTTTGAGTAGCATATCATGTAACGCAATGCTGATCGATATGAACTATAGACATATATGTGTAATATGAAAAAGAGAAGACGTTCAGAGAAGAGAGACTCTATTCGAAGGCGAATTCATTCACATAGCTAGCTGTACAATCGCATTTATATATATAATTATTTAAAGTTTGTCAAGTTTAGATAATTGATCAGGTAATAAAAGAATAATCTAAAATAGAAACAAGGTTAATTGGACAGCGACTAAAGTAAAATTGAGTTAGTAAGTTGGATGACGTCATAAAATCGACTAAAATGTTTCAACTTAGGTCAGGGAGGCAACAGAGGTAATTACAGGTAGAGAGGAGAGACTAAGTAGAAGTGAGGTTGATAATAATGCCATTCAAAGTAGAACTGAAATTGAGCAATTAAGTTAGATGACGTAACATAAATGACTAGAAATTGAGCGTTGCTCAGGTCAGCAACAGTGGTACTGAGGTGTAGAAATTGAATCGAGTGGGGGTAGAGAACAAGAAAGTTGAAAATGCAAAATATTACAATTGAGAAGACAAAATAATACTAATGAAGAGCCAGAAAAGAGAAAAATGATTAGGTAGAATTTACCTGTCGCGTAATAAGATAGATTACGTCCATTGCAAGTGTAGTGATTGAACGAACTTCTTCTGTATGCAGAGTTCAGCGCTTAGCAAGTGAATCGCCATTGCTCCTGCAGTTTGTAGAAGTCGGATTCGTACACCTTTAGGAAGACTACTTCTCACTCTGTAGACTACTTTGAAGTTTATTTGGGGTGCAGCTTGGTGTTTGGATTCTATCAGATGTTCTAAGATGGAGCTGCGGACACATCGTTTTTCTCCTCTGCTAAACCATGTTGGTAAGTGTTTGGTGATACGCTTGGAAAGCGAACGCTGGGTACGGCCGACATACCTGTGTAAAACATATGTGTAAAACTTGGGCACTTTAGTAGTATGTAATTCCGATATTGGTTTGTTTACTAGATATATCACATTATCATTTACTGGATGACACAGTTTCGAACACAATTTATTACTGTTCGTAATCATATCAGTTATAATCACACAATTTCGAAACTTCAGAATGCATAAAACTAGCAGTTGAGCCAGCCGTATATGTTCACATGAAAACAAAATCTTAAAACACAACTGAGCTATGACATCCGACTGCTAATCAGGTCTTCATTTCACTTCAATCACCGAATGGAGTATTATTTGAGGAATAATGTTTCAGTCTTGACATATTCCACAAAATCATCATCGGTACAGCTTTTATATTCCCTGTGTTGCATGTTTTGAGACTTTCAGTACAATAATTAATTATTGTTCCCTTAAGTTGCAAGTAGAACATAGTTCTTCAGAGGCATTATTCCGATCTGCTGTCCTATTTAGCTGGCTCTATGATTGACTATATGCTTTCACCTCTTCTTCACACGTTCTCCACCATGTCACTCCCAACTCTTCGTTCCCTATTAGGGTTTTACTTGATTGCCTGGATTGCGTTTGACTTCATCCAAAGCTCTCCTCAGCGTGTGTCCAATCCATCGCCATTTCCTCATGCATATTGGTTGGTTATTTCGTACTTGATTGGTTCGTTGTCACGGTTCCTTTTCGCTCATCCTTTCTTACTTGCCAGCTGAACTTCAGTCGGGATTGGTGAATGCAATTGTTGATCAAAGTGTTCAGTAGCCTGTTGGAAATGCTTTTTGTAATTCTAAAACCAAATCTCTGAGTATTGATATTAGATTATTGTTGAAAATCCGAATATTGTTCCTTATGTTGATTGAAGTGGACTTTCACACTGATTTCAGTGTGGTGAAGGTTTAGTCTTGCTTCTTCTATCCTGCCTGTGACATCCTCTTGACTGAAATCAATACTCTCCAGTGTGCAGTCGACTGAGTCAGGTAATTCAGTTTCCAATCAGACCCCATCTCAATTCTTTAAACCTTACAAGTCAATTACTACAGATTTTATTCTTCCCCTCTTTTAAATTCATCACTATAATTATTTAATTCAATTTTAGATTTTCCTGTCGATTGATTCGACCGAAGAGCTCGGTCTGAGGTTGACATGTCGGCTTCTTGTGCAGATGCTTCGACGATGTCTGGGCATATAACCTGGAGTCAGTTAGTAGATGGTGACTAGCAGTGGAATTCAGCTTGATGTGCATTTCGTCCTATTTGTGACCCTTACCTGCATTCCGCCTCGGCGTTTAAAACTATGGGCCCTGAGTTCGAGCCTCAGTGGGAACATCATCATTCACTCACTGGGGGGATGCAGGTACATCCAGCTGGCGGACGAGTCTCAAATAGGACAGGCGAAATGCGCATCGAGCTGGATTCCACTGCTAGTCAGTCGCCAACATCCACCAATTCACTTCATCACTATAATCCCTAAAATAAAACTGGCTAACCATTAGGCTAATTTCACAAAAGTCTGTCTAATTATCTTAAGTCAATTAGACAGCACAAAAAAAACAACAAAGATATGAAAGGTAAGCAAACAACATGATGTACACATACGTGTATGCATAGAAGACAAAATAAAGAAATTCTCTTTTCTAGAAGCAAATCTGTTGACATTATCGGTTGCCTTATAGTTAAAAGTCAGAAGACGAAAGCAAATAACTGGCGTTTAATTTGATCATTATTATTCTTACTAATAGAACCTGCGTTCGATTATTGAAATATATAAATCTGGAGACTTTGAATGCGAACTGTTTAAAAATTTGGACATATTTTTAAGAAAATTATAATCTGCTTTCACATGTTAATGTTTATGCACGTGTGTGTATATATAGTGTGACTTGTGTCATATATGATAGGATAGGAAGTAGAATTGCTGGGATAGACTGATGACCGATCTACATAATGAGGGTGGTAGCGTCTATAGGGTAGGTGTATTTGTGAATGTAACAACATCAGCAGAAACAATCGAAAAGCAAAAACAAAGACTGATAAACTTTTAACTTGTCAACAATGAACGTATTTTGCATGATAAACAACTGCAAGGATTCGGTTTACATTGTTTTGCTGTGTATCTGTTTGCCTGCAGAGTGATAATCATGTGCTTTGATGGTTTTTAATGCAATCCACTTATAGATGTTTCATCCAAGTTATGGATTCTTCAGTATTGTGCACCTCACAGTCCCATTACAGATTGAATCCGGGACACTTAAGTTACTAGACGAAGCTCATTGACGATTCAGACACTTTGGCAGGAATCTAGTGAACCTATGAATTCTAACTGCTGTCATTTCGTGATATAACACCGCCTTCAACCAATACATTCGATGAGCACCCACTTTACTACTGACGTGGCAGATTCCAATAGTCATGAATTTTCAGTACAGCATCAGGACATCCATTCAATCCTGTCAAACAACAACCTGGAGCTCGATATTTAGATTATGGGTGAGACTATGTGAGAGACAACTTTAGGTTGAGCAATTAGCATTGATATAATGGATGATGGTTTGAGTTGAAATAGAAAACTGATTTTGTAGCAGTATGAAAACGTGCGTCGGTGGTATAGCGGTTAGGACGCTCGCTGACCATGCACATGGTCCGGGGTTCGATCCCCGGCCGACGCACACTCTTACCTCTCTAAGCCACAAATAATTCTGGTAAAGAGCAAAGGTTGGCGTGAGGCTAGCAACCCCATCCTATAAAATAAACTCTGCTACAGAAACTTCAAGCTACTAGCTTGAAGCCCTATGTTCCACTGGGGAACGTGAAGGAAAAATTATTATTTATTATTATTATGAAAACGACTGGACTCTGGAGGTCAACCAAATCAGGCATGAAACCCAACTGCTTACCACATCATCATTTCACCGAAATCTCCAGCAATAACTCCCATTTGTTATGACTAGAAATGACGGGAGGAGGAAATCAAGTCGTACAGCTGATGTTCACATGGCAACTAGGCAATGACCCCATTGACTGTGATGAAACGATGACCTGGTAAGCGATTGAGTTCCGTGGCTTATCCTGTAGGGCGTCTTGAGGACTTTAGTCCGAATCCTTTCGCAGCTGAGATTGTTATTTCATTGTCAATCATCAGCGATTATAATGATTATAATTTACATCTAAATAGCGAAATGATTTTACCTGCAGGCTCTGGCATAATTTTAGTTAAGATGACAAATAAAATCTGTACCATATTATCAAGATCAGAACTCTCTTTCTCTTCAGTGTAACCAAATGTAATCGAAGCAAATAGAATTGGTTAGAGTATAAGTATAGGGCAGAGTGATTTATTTCGATGGTAGCTAGCAATACTACATTGTTGGTCGGGAACGCGTGAAGTTCGGGCTTCGATTCCGGTCTAGTGCACTCTTAAACCTCGTCTACTTTACTAATCGATGGTAAGTAGGCCAAGGGAAAAGGAATGTTTGGGCGTGCGGCTTGCAACCTCACCGTCGGTGGTACAGTGGTTAGGACTCTCGCCGACCACGCACATGGTCCAGGGTTCGATCCCCTGTCGACGCACACTTGATATCAATGGTCGGCCTGCAAAATTTGGGCTACCGATATCCATACTGAAAATTCCACACTTGTACCAAAAAACGGTGTGGAATCAAGCTGTAATCAAAAAGATAAAATTAAATCAAAAATAATAAAAATCAACACCATCGCTACTAAAACTCCAAAGATTGAAGATCTTTGTTCCAGATGAAACGCAAAGAATAAGAGAATGTAGCAGTGTTCAGGATATTAACATTTTCTTGCTTAGGATTCGTCGGTGGGAAGATTAAAGGGTTCAGGATTTCATCATGACCTGACATTCTTCTGTATCCTTAACCTTGAACTCTGCATACAGAAGAAGTTCGTTCAATCACTACACTTGCAATGAACTTAATCTATCTTATTACCCGACAGGTAAATTCTACCTAATCATTTTTCTCTTTTCTGGCTCTTCATTAATATTATTTTGTCTTCTCAATTGTAATATTTTGCATTTTCAACTTTCTTGTTCTCTACCCCCACTCGATTCGATTTCTACACCTCACTGCCACTGTTGCTGACCTGAGCAACGCTCAATTTCTAGTCATTTGTGTTACGTCATCTAACTTAATTGCTCAATTTCAGTTCTACATGGAATGGCATTATTATCAACCTCACTTCTACTTAGTCTCTCTCTACCTGTAATTACCTCTGTTGCCTCCCTGACCTAAGTTGAAACATTTTAGTCAATTATATTACGTGTGCACAGGTTGATTACGTAACAGATTGTTAAAGAAAATAAAACAATTTGGACAATGATAATTTGTAACTAAAGTTGAAGTGGTTATAAGGGTAAAATAATTTTTAAAAGGATAACACGTAATTAAAGATGAAGTAGTCAGAAAAATAAAATAATGTGGACAATTATAATTTTAAAAAAAAATTATAACCACTTCAACTTTAGTTACAAATTATCATTGTCCAAATTGTTTTATTTTCTTTAACAATCTGTTACGTAATCAACCTGTGCACACGTAATATAATTGACTAAAATGTTTCAACTTAGGTCAGGGAGGCAACAGAGGTAATTACAGGTAGAGAGAGACTAAGTAGAAGTGAGGTTGATAATAATGCCATTCCATGTAGAACTGAAATTGAGCAATTAAGTTAGATGACGTAACACAAATGACTAGAAATTGAGCGTTGCTCAGGTCAGCAACAGTGGTACTGAGGTGTAGAAATCGAATCGAGTGGGGGTAGAGAACAAGAAAGTTGAAAATGCAAAATATTACAATTGAGAAGACAAAATAATACTAATGAAGAGCCAGAAAAGAGAAAAATGATTAGGTAGAATTTACCTGTCGGGTAATAAGATAGATTAAGTCCATTGCAAGTGTGGTGATTGAACGAACTTCTTCTGTATGCAGAGTTCAAGGTTAAGGATACAGAAGAATGTCAGGTCATGATGAAATCCTGAACCCTTTAATCTTCCCACCGACGAATCCTAAGCAAGAAAATGTTAATATCCTGAACACTGCTACATTCTCTTATTCTTTGCGTTTCATCTGGAACAAAGATCTTCAATCTTTGGAGTTTTAGTAGCGATGGTGTTGATTTTTATTATTTTTGATTTAATTTTATCTTTTTGATTACAGCTTGATTCCACACCGTTTTTTGGTACAAGTGTGGAATTTTCAGTATGGATATCGGTAGCCCAAATTTTGCAGGCCGACCATTGATATCAAGTGTGCGTCGACAGGGGATCGAACCCTGGACCATGTGCGTGGTCGGCGAGAGTCCTAACCACTGTACCACCGACGGTGAGGTTGCAAGCCGCACGCCCAAACATTCCTTTTCCCTTGGCCTACTTACCATCGATTAGTAAAGTAGACGAGGTTTAAGAGTGCACTAGACCGGAATCGAAGCCCGAACTTCACGCGTTCCCGACCAACAATGTAGTATTGCTAGCTACCATCGAAATAAATCACTCTGCCCTATACTTATACTCTAACCAATTCTATTTGCTTCGATTACATTTGGTTACACTGAAGAGAAAGAGAGTTCTGATCTTGATAATATGGTACAGATTTTATTTGTCATCTTAACTAAAATTATGCCAGAGCCTGCAGGTAAAATCATTTCGCTATTTAGATGTAAATTATAATCATTATAATCGCTGATGATTGACAATGAAATAACAATCTCAGCTGCGAAAGGATTCGGACTAAAGTCCTCAAGACGCCCTACAGGATAAGCCACGGAACTCAATCGCTTACCAGGTCATCGTTTCATCACAGTCAATGGGGTCATTGCCTAGTTGCCATGTGAACATCAGCTGTACGACTTGATTTCCTCCTCCCGTCATTTCTAGTCATAACAAATGGGAGTTATTGCTGGAGATTTCGGTGAAATGATGATGTGGTAAGCAGTTGGGTTTCATGCCTGATTTGGTTGACCTCCAGAGTCCAGTCGTTTTCATAATAATAATAAATAATAATTTTTCCTTCACGTTCCCCAGTGGAACATAGGGCTTCAAGCTAGTAGCTTGAAGTTTCTGTAGCAGAGTTTATTTTATAGGATGGGGTTGCTAGCCTCACGCCCAACCTTTGCTCTTTACCAGAATTATTTGTGGCTTAGAGAGGTAAGAGTGTGCGTCGGCCGGGGATCGAACCCCGGACCATGTGCATGGTCAGCGAGCGTCCTAACCGCTATACCACCGACGCACGTTTTCATACTGCTACAAAATCAGTTTTCTATTTCAACTCAAACCATCATCTATTATATCAATGCTAATTGCTCAACCTAAAGTTGTCTCTCACATAGTCTCACCCATAATCTAAATATCGAGCTCCAGGTTGTTGTTTGACAGGACTGAATGGATGTCCTGATGCTGTACTGAAAATTCATGACTATTGGAATCTGCCACGTCAGTAGTAAAGTGGGTGCTCATCGAATGTATTGGTTGAAGGCGGTGTTATATCACGAAATGACAGCAGTTAGAATTCATAGGTTCACTAGATTCCTGCCAAAGTGTCTGAATCGTCAATGAGCTTCGCCTAGTAACTTAAATGTCCCGGATTCAATCTGTAATGGAACTGTGAGCTGCACAGTACTGAAGAATCCATAACTAGGATGAAACATCTACAAGTGGATTGCATTAAAAACCATCAAAGCACATGATTATCACTCTGCAGGCAAACAGATACACAGCAAAACAATGTAAACCGAATCCTTGCAGTTGTTTATCATGCAAAATACGTTCATTGTTGACAAGTTAAAAGTTTATCAGTCTTTGTTTTTACTTTTCGATTGTTTCTGCTGATGTTGTTACATTCACAAATACACCTACCCTATAGACGCTACCACCCTCATTATGTAGATCGGTCATCAGTCTATCCCAGCAATTCTACTTCCTATCCTATCATATATGACACAAGTCACACTATATATACACACACGTGCATAAACATTAACATGTGAAAGCAGATTATAATTTTCTTAAAAATATGTCCAAATTTTTAAACAGTTCGCATTCAAAGTCTCCAGATTTATATATTTCAATAATCTAACACAGGTTCTATTAGTAAGAATAATAATGATCAAATTAAACGCCAGTTATTTGCTTTCGTCTTCTGACTTTTAACTATAAGGCAACCGATAATGTCAACAGATTTGCTTCTAGAAAAGAGAATTTCTTTATTTTGTCTTCTATGCATACACGTACGTGTACATCATGTTGTTTGCTTACCTTTCATATCTTTGTTGTTTTTTTTGTGCTATCTAATTGACTTAAGATAATTAGACAGACTTTTGTGAAATTAGCCTAATGGTTAGCCAGTTTTATTTTAGGGATTATAGTGATGAAGTGAATTGGTGGATGTTGGCGACTGACTAGCAGTGGAATCCAGCTCGATGCGCATTTCGCCTGTCCTATTTGAGACTCGTCCGCCAGCTGGATGTACCTGCATCCCCCCAGTGAGTGAATGATGACGTTCCCACTGAGGCTCGAACTCAGGGCCCATAGTTCTAAACGCCAAGGCGGAATGCAGGTAAGGGTCACAAATAGGACGAAATGCACATCAAGCTGGATTCCACTGCTAGTCACCATCTACTAACTGACTCCAGGTTATATGCCCAGACATCGTCGAAGCATCTGCACAAGAAGCCGACATGTCAACCTCAGACCGAGCTCTTCGGTCGAATCAATCGACAGGAGAATCTAAAATTGAATTAAATAATTATAGTGATGAATTTAAAAGAGGGGAAGAATAAAATCTGTAGTAATTGACTTGTAAGGTTTAAAGAATTGAGATGGGGTCTGATTGGAAACTGAATTACCTGACTCAGTCGACTGCACACTGGAGGGTATTGATTTCAGTCAAGAGGATGTCACAGGCAGGATAGAAGAAGCAAGACTAAACCTTCACCACACTGAAATCAGTGTGAAAGTCCACTGCAATCAACATAGGAACAATATTCGGATTTTCAACAATAATCTAATATCAATACTCAGAGATTTGGTTTTAGAGTTACAAAAAGCATTTCCAACAGGCTACTGAACACTTTGATCAACAATTGCATTCACCAATCCCGACTGAAGTTCAGCTGGCAAGTAAGAAAGGACGAGCGAAAAGGAACCGTGACAACGAACCAATCAAGAACGTAATGACCAACGAATATGGATGAGGAAATGGCGATGGACTGGACACACGCTGAGGAGAGCGTCGATTGAAGTCAAACGCAATCCAGGCAATCAAGTAAAACCCTAATAGGGAATGAAGAGTTGGGAGTGACATGGTGGAGAACGTGTGAAGAAGAGGTGAAAGCATATAGTCAATCATAGAGCCAGCTAAATAGGACAGCAGATCGGAATAATGCCTCTGAAGAACTATGTTCTACTTGCAACTTAAGGGAACAATAATTAATTATTGTACTGAAAGTCTCAAAACATGCAACACAGGGAATATAAAAGCTGCACCGATGATGATTATGTGGAATATGTCAAGACTGAAACATTATTCCTCAAATAATACTCCATTCGGTGATTGAAGTGAAATGAAGACCTGATTAGCAGTCGGATGTCATAGCTCAGTTGTGTTTTAAGATTTTGTTTTCATGTGAAGATATACGGCTGGCTCAACTGCTAGTTTTATGCATTCTGAAGTTTCGAAATTGTGTGATTATAACTGATATGATTATGAACAGTAATAAATTGTGTTCGAAACTGTGTCATCCAGTAAATAAAACTGTGATATATCTAGTAAACAAACCAATATCGGAATTACATACTACTAAAGTGCCCAGGTTTTACACATATGTTTTACACAGGTATGTCGGCCGTACCCAGCGTTCGCTTTCCAAGCGTATCACCAAACACTTACCAACATGGTTTAGCAGAGGAGAAAAACGATGTCCCCGCAGCTCCATCTTAGAACATCTGATAGAATCCAAACACCAAGCTGCACCCCAAATAAACTTCAAAGTAGTCTACAGAGTGAGAAGTAGTCTTCCTAAAGGTGTACGAATCCGACTTCTACAAACTGCAGAAGCAATGGCGACTCACTTGCTTAGCCCTGAACTCTGCATACAGAAGATGTTCGTTCAATCACTACACTTGCAATGGACGTAATCTATCTTATTACGCGACAGGTAAATTCTACCTAATCATTTTTCTCTTTTCTGGCTCTTCATTAGTATTATTTTGTCTTCTCAATTGTAATATTTTGCATTTTCAACTTTCTTGTTCTCTACCCCCACTCGACTCAATTTCTACACCTCACTACCACTGTTGCTGACCTGATCAACGCTCAATTTCTAGTCATTTATGTTACGTCATCTAACTTAATTGCTCAATTTCAGTTCTACTTTGAATGGCATTATTATCAACCTCACTTCTACTTAGTCTCTCCTCTCTACCTGTAATTACCTCTGTTGCCTCCCTGACCTAAGTTGAAACATTTTAGTCGATTTTATGACGTCATCCAACTTACTAACTCAATTTTACTTTAGTCGCTGTCCAATTAACCTTGTTTCTATTTTAGATTATTCTTTTATTACCTGATCAATTATCTGAACTTGACAAACTTCATGTAAGGGCACACACAGACATACACACACAAATAATTATATATATAAATGCGATTGTACAGCTAGCTATGTGAATGAATTCCCCGTCGAAATGATTCTGTCTTCTCTGATTGTCTTCTCTTTTTCATATGACTCAATGGGGATTTTCAAGTTAAAATATTAGGTTTGAACTTTTTAGTTAGACTCAACGTCGTCTGAGCATAAATCAAATTGCACAGTATAATCGAATTAAGCAGTCCTTAAAAATATTCTCCAAATATGCGAATGCTTTGAAAGAATCACTATTTATAATGAAAAGACCTCAGAAGTTAAGATGGTCATTGTTTTAATTTGCGACATTAGCATTTCAGTGAAGTGAGATTTCTCAAATCATAGATCATTATTACGACAATAGGTACAGCATAGATCACCAGCTATGCACTCTACTAATTGACTGCTACCATAGGAACACATACATCATGTTTTAAACATTTAAAACTATTTATATGACACATTTACTTTATAATATACCTAGAATATTGAGTGACTAGGATACATTCAAGTCGACAGGAAATTCGAACGGTGTCCTTGCGTCTTTATACAACAAAATATGCACTATCATAGAAATTAATCAACTTGTATATTTATTAATCGAAAGATAAAATCACTTCTAGAATGTGTTTCTTTTTTAAAAATCTTTTGACTTTCTTTATCTAGCTATCTGATTTCTTTCTACAAGATGACTACTTGATTATTCCTGTCATTAAAAGATCTTATTGCATGCATGTCTGTGCGTGTGGTGTGTGTGTGTGTGTGTGAATGTGTGTACACTTATTTCACACTGGTTTCCTACACAGATAGATATTTGTCTCTACTTCAGAAACTACTAGTGTAACTGAGACCAATTAATCCACCTGTCTAAATGTCGGCACATACTCCCTACAGTCTACTTCATATTTCCTATACTATTTTCTGTCTCCTCTACTTTCTATCTTTGTATAATTTCACAAAAATATCTCATTAAAATATTTATAATGGTGAGATTAACATAATAGTGAAAGGTATTTTCAAATTTTGACAGTGAATATATATATATATATATATATATATATATCGTCAACCCCACCATTCAGCTTCCTTCCTTTCAGTCGTTGTAAATGGCAATAACGACAACAACAATAACAATATTACCAGTGTCACCATCATTATGGATTGTCATCGAATGTGTGCAGTTTCTGCACAATTACAATTACAATTCTGTGCACAGGAGACTAGATGCACTGATTTACAAGTACACAAATTTGTATATGTATATGTATTTATTCCTAATTACCCATAAACTTCATCTAAGGATACAGCCCTCGCCTACTTTCCTTGTCTCTGTATCTTCACATTTCTCCTTGAAATTTACACCATGGAAACAATGGTGGTCTTTGTGAAGTGATGAAGGGGGTTGGGATTGGGGCTAGGGTCTATATGATGAGGATAAATAAGCATTTGCATTCAAAAGAAAAAGGGAAATCACAATTATCTGGAATAATAACTGCTTCTGTTGTTGGTGGTGGTGGTGGTGTTCTATTTTTGCTTTGACTAAAACATCATGTTTCTGGGATATTTTTCCTCTGGAGAAATATTTCTATTTAAATATCACATCATTAGAAGGATATTTTTAAATTATGTTAGAGTGAAAAGTATGCGCAAGCGCAGTAATTAATTAGAAGAATTCAGTATTTGAATGTTTCCTCCCATTGCTAATTAGATGCCTAATCAAGTCCAGCTTCGAATGTTGGCAGTATGTAAGAAGAAGAAGAAGAAGGAGTATAAGAAGTTCACTTGTTTTGAATTCTTTCTGTGTCATATATACATTCCGTGAATAAAAAATACACATATTAAGCATAATTAATTATGCTAGTACAGAGTAATTATAATTACCTCATATTTTAGTGTCTATTTTTAAATCCCTAAAATGATTTGAAAGTCATTTAGTGAAGGGAGACAGACTAAGTGTTGTTTAAGAGTTTAGAATAAAAGCTTTCTATGGGATAATTTCAGTATTTTTAATATATCTATGCGTTGAAGTTTCTGTAGCAATTTGGTTGGGGTCGCGCTAAATCACGAATTGGTAGAAGTTAGAATTCACGAGCCATTGAATCGGGTCCCAGTGGCTGAATGGTATACGAGCTTGCCTTGTAACCGGAAGGTCCTGGGTTCGAAACCCAATGGGTGCGTACTGCCGATGATTCCCAAACTAGGATGAAACAGCAGCTGTCCAGTACTCCCTGGTTTTCAATGGTTCTCTAACTGATATCAATCCGTGATCAACTCGTAAAACATAACTAATCCTTACAAACCAAAAACTATAGAAATTTGGTTAAGTTTTGAGGGTGGAGTTGCTAACACCATGTCGACACCCACCCTCTTTGTCCGGGCTTGGGACCGGCTAGAAAACTAGCGAGCTAGTAATCTAGGCGAAGATTTTCAATACAAACAACGTCAAGTCAGTCAGTTCTTCTATAAGGATGGATCAGAAACTTGGCGGGCGGGTCACAAAGAATATTTCCAACTAATAGGTTACAGACCTTTATCAACAACTGTCTTCGCTGACTCTATACTGAAGATCAGATGACCGGGCCAGAAATAATTACCAACAAGAAAGAAACTATAGGAAGAAACAAAACAATAAGCAATCGCCCAACAGATATGCAGGAGAAAGTGGGTGGAGATGGATTGGACACTCGCTGAGGAGGCCGCTGGGTGATATCTCGCCGGCGTCAGGCTATTGCTCGAGTGGAACCAGGCCGAAAGGGAAGCAGGCGGCGAGTGGGACGTCAGTGCAAGGGTGGGTGACATGGAGGAGATCGTGTGAAGAGGAGTTGAAACAGTATGGACTAAGATGGATGCAGGTGAAAAGTAGAGCAGAAGACAGAAGCAAGTGGAGAGGTGCAGTTGAAGCCCTATGTTCCACTAGGAACCCAAGGGAACAATAATAATAATGGGATAATTCAGTCCCTTTAATTTCTTTTTTTTTTTTTACTGTAAGACTTATAACTGTCTATTTAAGAAGCGTGACGCTATATATAGTACTGATTCATAGACATGAGCAGTTGAATATCACCCATGTCAACCAGTAGTACTTGCTGGTCAATCAGATTAGTGACGTGATTTAAAAACCTGAGGGCTGTTTCTAAATAATTTCCTTCTCCAAGGGGAACTGTGGCGAGATCTCACGTCGTCGAGTCGTGTAAACTAGAAATTGAGAATATGGCTTATGACATCACCAGTTCACTCAATTAGCTCAGTGATATAAGCCTTTCTGAAGATGGCCATGACTCTGATTTTTCAAGGTCCCAGTAAAGAAAATCACAAATTCTACAAATAAATTCACAATAGTCAAGCGTTGGTTTGTAGGGATTCGTTCGGTTACAAGACTTCATCATGAGATGACACTGGTTAGAGAACCAATGGCAAACCAATGGCAAGGAGCACTAGGCAGGCAGCTGAATTTGCCTAGTTTCAAACTTTTCAATAGTATGCACTCACCGGCCTTCGAACCCAGGACTTTCCGCCAATTAAACCAAGTCCCTAAGAAATGTCTTCTTCCCCTCAGAATTATTGTTTATTGAAATGAGATTAGAAACATGTGGAATACACTTCCAATAAATAGTGAAACTAACCTAGTACTATCTATAGGCAGTCTCTTTAACATCATTCAGCAAAATACTGTGCACGAGCTGTCGTATTCAAACTATTTGATTACAAAAAGAATCATTCTACAAGGGGATACAAGGCAAAAATGAGTGAACTTATAAACTATGTATGATATACTGATTGCAAACTTGTTTGGCTATTTTCTTATGCATTTGAAAGTGTATGTCATTAACGAGGTGAATACAATTGCATAGATTAATGTGACAGTCAAATTTGGACACTGTAGCAGAGTATAACTCTCACTGGATAAGTTCATTCGATATATAAGTGGAAGTGATGTTATATTTGGACAGTGTGTATTGGTAATTTTTGACGTGATCGCTTTCTCTCTGAGTATGCACGACATGTATTCTTTCACATCGACGCTTGCAAACAACTACCGACACCAATCTGATTGGGAAAATGTAGAAATTCTAAATAGTAGAATCACCAGAAATGCCAGAGAATTCCTAGAAGCCTGATACTCAGATGAATCTCAGCAATCAGCAGCCACATTTGTCAACTCATACATAATAAGTCACATGACAAGAATGTCAAATAATTGATCAGTAAAATAAATAATTATCACTAATGGAAATTAACCATTTTCAGCAGATGTAATTACACCATTAGTGGAGAATTCAAATAAATTCAAGATGAAGTCTTCACTGAAGATGTTTTCCACGTGAACAATCAAATCTTTGTAGTTGAACTACTCAGCTCAGAGAACACAACCATATCAAAATCATCAACCTGAACTACAAAAGTTCGCCAGTATTGATAATTTATTCAGAGAATAAATTTTCAGTGTTTAGCCTGAATATCGAATGAATCGTTATCCATCAAATTATCAATTAGCACCAATTCTGAATATATTTGTGTGAATGTGAATATATAAAGCAAGTTAGGCAGTCGTGTGAATGAACTGATGTAGTCTTGAAATGTTTACTAGTCTTCAATATTATATTACTGTGGGTATGGTGACATGAACAATTGAACACTGTTCACTAAGTTCGGAACCTCCTGTCAACTGATATCATGTAAAATTTGCAAGTGTATTAAAACTTGTCTGTATATAACAATTAACAAACTAATTAGACTGTAAACAGCTGATGAAAAGTCAACCAAAATAAACAATGATGGCGCCAAATTATTCCGCACAATCGACTGTTATTCTTGTTTTATTCAAATTCATAAATGGGGATAAATGTGTGAAACAATTGACTTAATTCTTTGATTTATTGCTTCAGACTGGTATCAGACACTTGTACACAGCCAAAACGAATAAAATGTTAGCTATTGTTATGATTGTGCTTCCCTTCAAGTGAATTTTTTTTATCATCTGGTCACTAATTTTTCCAGCAAGTTGAGTGTTGATCATAGTTTAGATATCTCAAATGTCAAAAATACTGAAATAGAATTGTTGAACCACTTAACCATATAATAATACTGACAAATTGAACATTGAAACACTGGAATAAATGTTCAATTCGGTTTCTATGGGAAAGTGTGTTGAAATTTCACCTGCATGTGTGTAAGCGGTAAATTACGAATATGATTTAATCTACTTATGAAAACTAAAATATCCAGAACAGAAATTCTTATATGTTACAACTAATTTGAATATGAAGATTCATTCATTGATTTGAGCAAATTTGTTCACATTCCTACTGAGTTGATATCAAACAGCCGAAACAACTATGTGATCTGCATTTAAGGTGTATCATTATTAGTAAATGATTTCTGAGTCTACGTGCATGTTTCTTCCTGAGCTTCATTGAAGATACTTTGTCTTATCAATTATCTGAAGTTATTCCTATAGGAAGTATGCATGAAGTTATATTACTCTACTCAGATTTTTGATAGTATTGTAACGACAGGAGACAAAGGCTAGGCAAAAGATCCCTTATTGAAAAAAATCAAGAGATATTTACAGATTTTTATGTACATTAATGTTAGCGTTATTGTTAACAGAGAAGCAACCTCTTGTGATTGGTTGTTTTCCTGTTGAAGGATATCCTGTCATCTCTTTGTCGCTGTTTCTTAGATAGTCAGGCTATATATATCTGCGAATCGTATTTGAACACGTTAAGTCTACTGTGATTAGTTGTTGAGTTAGTCTTTGTTCTTGTTCTTCTCTCATGACAGAGATTTGGAAGTTAAACACTGACGTAAATTGGTGTCTATAATTTTTGCTTGCAGACAGCTCTGACGACACTATTCTTTTCTAACTGTTTACCCAAATTCTTAAGCAGTTTTTGTTTGCTCAAGTCATCATTTTGACTTATGAATCTTTGCCCGGCAGGAAATCACTTCACAAGATACCATGATGTCACTTTAAATGCTTTATTTAAACAGTATGATAACTGCCTAGAGTTGTAATATAAACTAGTATTGGTGAAAAGCCTCATTAGGATAAGTAGAGAGAGAAAATTGTGATTCATCTAAGAAACGAATTTTGGCGATTTTATTTTTTACCATTTCATGAAATAGTGCAGATTATACGTCGTCATGTGCAAATTACACAGTTTTCTTGGAAACCCAAAATATGCAGCCTAAAACTTATAATCTGTCTGATACCGGCCAGTGCACCCTTGATCTCACCTAGTTTTCTAATTAATATTAAGCTCAGGAGAGTGGTAACGCTGGGTATGAGTTCATTAATCCTTCCCCTGTAAATATCAACACCACTGTTACTGACATCAGAAAGCTGGAAACCCCTCATGTTCCACTTGGACCAAAAGGAATGAATAAAAAGCGACGAAGATACCATCAGTTGCAGTCAAGAAAGCAAGCAATACAAAAAAAAGTGGTGACGCATAGTAATAATTGAAGTGAGTGACATGAAACAATTTCAATCGGTCAGTTTTGGTGCACCATTGATGAGGTGTATGACAAACAAGTGAATGGTCATCTGGTGTTTGGAACTCTTTATCTAGTTGACGTTAATATATTACCACCCTGATAACTGGTCAGTTTGTTGATACCAGCCATTTATTCTGGATAGCCTCATTCAGTATTAGACACCTTCATACCACCGAAGTCACAGTGTGGTGAGAGCTGTCTTCAAGACAAAATTGTAGATAACAATTTACGTCAATGTTTACGTCCCGAATCGGGGTCATGAGAAAGAAAAACACTAACAAAGCTTAACCTTGAGGAACTCACCAGCCAATAACAGCAGATTCAACGTGAGCAAATACGCTTCGCAGATATATGGCTTCACTTTCTGAGAAACGGTCACAAGCAGTACAGAATAACCTTCAGTAAAAAAACAGCCAATCAGAAGAGGTTGTTTCTCTGCTAACAATAACGCTACCAATAATATACATAAAAATCTATAAATATCTGTTGATTTTCTCAATAAGGGATTTTTTTGCCTGGCTCTTATCTTCTGTCGTTACAGCAGCTGTTATTGTAGGGAGGCAGTTAAGTTTGTAAAAGAAACTTGTTTAACTATTCCTTTCATGGTATTAATCTTCTGTTAGTTAAAAAAGTCCTTCTACTCCCACTATTCAGTGCACTTCTTAAATAATATCAGATTTTTCCTGTTTTCACCCTGATTTCGATAATAATAATAATAATAATAATATAATATACCGTAATTTTTTGATTGGACATTAGTGAGTAACTAGTTAGTGTGTCTGGTTCCATCTCTGGTGCAGACTGAATTCTATCAGTCAAGTTTGCAATGTGGCCACTATGCTAGTTGATTCGATATCACAGTGCACTGTTAATTGTTGGCATCAGACGGCTGATGAGTGCCAACTAGCACGAAACCTTGGGTCAAGCAAGGCTTCCTGTGGCCGATTGTCTCCAACCATCTAATACCAAAAATTCACAGTGCACTGTGATGGCGAGCTACCTAGCACGGTAACCACATTACAAACTTGACTGATAGAATTCAGTTTGCAACAATGCCGAGGACTAGACACATCACACTAGTTACTACTGACTAGTGTTCAATCAAAAATATACAGAACAGTCCTACAGGAGGTCAGTTGCGAGCCTGAATAGCTCAGTGGTAACGTCTCTAACTGCAGTCCCACGGAGTGACGCGGGTTCGAATCTAAGAGGTGACACGAGTTCCTTTGGGGTTGCAGATAGGCCTTGCTGACGACTGGTGAGTGCCAACTAGCACGAAACCTGGATAAAGCAAGGCTTCCTGTAGCCCATCGCCTCCAACTATCTAATAATACTGTCACTAAATAACTCGTAGGATTGCGCATGCTTTAAGTACCGTCAAAAAATATTACACATGCGTTATGTACTCGTCGCCAAATTATTCCTATGTACTGGTCGAGAATTTAATAGTCCTGACGCAAGAAGGCGGAAATCAGAAGACCACTAGGTTTGCGATGATACTTCTATTTTCCAAACACAAGGAGAATGCAAAAGTGGTATCACACCAAAGTGGACACACAAGATTGTGTGAGCGAAATATATATGACCATCCAGACAAGTGTGTGAACAAATCAATAGACAGTCTTAACATGAATGGCTAATTATAATGAATGTCGATCCAAATATACATAGCAAAATATAGCAGACATGTCAACAACCACACATATAATATGGATATATGTCACCAAGCAACGGACTGTCAACAAACACTCATATTATGTATAATATAAGGGGAATATACATTGTTAAAGGAGACAGGTTCATCAAAGTGAAATGGTCACAGACTAAGCGAGCAAACAGAAAGAGAGATCACCATACACACACACACATATATATATGTGGATACATATCAACATGTTTGATGAAGATGACTGAAACTCGAATAAACTTTAATCGGCAAATTGATATGATTCAACAACTTAAACTCATGGTAGATATTTTCTAAAAATGAGGTGATATAGTTCTTTCTGATACCTTAATTACCAAGTGTTGGTTTGTGAGGATTTCACTAGTTTCAAATTAGATCACCAACTGACTTCAATTAGATAACCAGTGAAAAACAAACGGTACAGTTTTCTCACTCTTTTTCGGGACACTTTGACAGTAATCAGCTATGACCCCATCGGAAATTGAACCTGTTGATCATTCAGTCACTGAATTCTAATTTCTGCTCATTATCAATAAATGGCGCAACTACCGAGACTACCGAATCATTTTTTAAGCTTAATATGAATGAATAGTTTTCTATGAGTTTCAATATTTAATCATAGCCATTTTATCATTAGACATGTCAGTATTCTCACTCATTAGTATAAGTTAGTGGTGATGAAGGTGTCACCGTGTTTTATGGCAAAACGCCTTTGATCTGCTATCCATGTTTGCGAGGAGCAGATTCCCACCATTGATATCAGTTAGAGAAACTTTGGAAACCTCCAGACAGGACTGGACAGCTGTTTCATCCTAGTTTGGGACTCATCATCAGTACGCACCTCGTGCGTCGGTGGCACAGCAGTTAGGATGCTCGCCGACCATGCACATGGTCCGGGGTTCGGTCCTCGGCCGACTAACTCCTTCATCTCGCTAAGCCAGAAATAAAAGAGTAAAGGTTGGGCATGAGGCTAGCAACTCCACCCTGTAAAAATAAACACTGCTACAGAAACTTCAAGCCACTAGATTGAGGCGCTTTGTTCCACTGGGAACGTGAAGGTAAGAAAAAAAGTCAGTACACACCTACCACCAGGATTCACACCAAGGATTTTTCAGTTACAAGTCATGCTTTTAGACTATTCAGTCATTGGGATTCGGCTCAGTGGCCGGTGAATTCATGATTTCAGCGCCACTAGCGCCAGCCAATGTCATCGGTGAGCATTTCTCTTCACTCCCGACAGGATGAACCCCACTGGTTAAGACTTTGCACTAGAACTCCAGGAAAATTCCCATATATATATTTATAATTGTATAGTCTGCGAATAATTTCGCTGAAACCAGACACTTCACTGGATCACTTGTTTTAATTTACTTTGAGGAAACTTATATCTTCAGAAAACAAGATTGTATTCTTGTGAGCATCATCATTTCTGATGCAGAACAAAGTCCCTTCATTTCAGTTACAGTTGAGTAGGGTTTCTACAACTTATAAATATAATTCACTTCTTGATAAGGTTTGTCTTGAATACAACACTACTAGCTCGGTAATGAAACTTTCAAATTCAAATATCAATGCATCTTAGTGGACACCAAAACAACTCCCATCTTCTTTGACATCTAAATATTCTCCGTATGATTTTTGTTCCCTTAGAAAGAATAATGTAGTGTGTAGTGTGAGTGTGTGAGCTTTAAAAACAAACCAGTTCTTATCCCAAACATCAACTAAGTATCCATTGTCTCATAATATTTTAAATTTCTACTGTAAATGATGTTAATCTACAATAAGTCGTATTCTCTTCTTTCCCCCATTTTGTCTCATCAACAATTAAACATGTTTAGTTTTGATGTCACTAGGCTAGTTTTACACTTATCTGATAGAAGAATTCACCACAGGTTGTATTTTTGGTGTTTTCGGATAGTCTACAAATAAATCTATCACAGCATACATACATACATACCTACAAACATGTATTCTGCTAGTTAACCAAATGAATTTTGAATTTCGCGGTAGCCTATCCACATTCACATTTAAACAAAAAAAATAATGTTCAATAACTTCAAGTGAACAAACAATTAAATTGTATATATGCTTGATATAGTAGATAAATTTTAAATAAGTAACTATATGATTCTGTCCATTGATAAGTTGCCATTACATTTTTAATTAGATTATGTAGAATTAATGGTCGAATAACAAGCCATTTGCTTTTGATAATATAATAATTCATTTGTGATATTAGACTATTAATTCGTCTCATTTAGGAAAAATGAAGGCAGAGAGATGAGGAGACAGGATTTTTGTTACTAAGATTATTTGTATTTCTATTAACTAGTAAAAATTTAATCATATTTTAACTTATCATTTGTGTGTGTGTATGTTAACAAGAATACAGTGGACTTACTGCTTGTATAAAATGATAATTATTCATTTATGTGTAACCAATTATGTTACAATACTCTCCGGGTGGTGATCATTACTGTGTTTCTGAATTATTTTTAAGGCGTTAACATGTGAAGATGGGAGTGATCAGTTTAAAAACAGTGGTTCCAGGTGAGAATTAGTCTTTAACAGCTAACTAATTCGGATACTAACACACATGTGGAAGTTAGCTGTTGGATGTCAGGACAGAGCCTTCAGCACTGTTTTTTAATAACTGCATTTTCACCAATATTGTAGCGAGTCATCACCGAATAGCTAAACACCATTTTTCCTATTTTGCTGACTACCTGATGTCAATTAAAGAATCACTAGAAACCAGGGAGTACTGGGCAGCTGTTACGTCTCAGTTTAGGACTCCTCAACAGCACTCGCACAGATCAGTCGACTGACAGTTCGGCCACTAGGATGGGGTCTAAAGTTTCATTTCAAATTCTGACAAGTGACGCTGTCACATGACTTATTAATTTACGCAGTTGATGACGGTCGGTCGGCTGAAAAGTGATGAACAAAGAATGGCGGTGGTACACATCGTTAAAAAGACGTTTTTAAGAAATTTGATAATTACTGAATGTCTTTCAAAGCAGGAGAGAGAGAGGTGGTGTTGAAATTGGATACACTGGGGTTGGTGGTGCTAGTGCCGACTGCATATTATATTCAGATAGCTGAAAACATGATCCTCATTTATGGTTGTGAGTGTAAAGCTCATTAAAAATTCATGTATATTTGTAATGGGTAATTCATCAGGAGGTACGAAACTATAAACAGTTCTCAGCATATTGTTGACAGCAGTTTAAGGGGTAATACTATAATCCTACTCCCTTCGGTTCCAAGTGGGCCATAAGGTTTCAGCAGCATATCTCCATTACAACCCATCTTCTCCAGTCTTTTTTAGCTGGCTACAGAATCTCTATAGGCTTTAATTTCATTCTCAAAAGATCTCCTTCATGCTACCCTCTCATCTACGCCTAACTCACTGTTCCTCATTCGAGTTCCACTCAGTGACCTGGGGCGTCATGTCACTCAACAGTCTCATCAGCTCACGTCCACTCCATCTCTATTTCTTTTTGCATATTTGTTGGATGATACATTCTTGGTTGGTTCTTTGCCAGAGATGTTTTCTGGCCGCCTGCCTGGTTTTCACTACTGAAATAACAAAGCCAGCTATTCATGGAAGTCTGCATTAATCTGTTGGAAATGCTTTTCGTGACGCTAGTGGCAAGTCTATAAACCGCATACAAGCTCTGACTGACTTGATACTATAGTTGGAAATCTGAATTTACTATGCTTATTTTAGAGTGACAAAAGTCTGGCTTTCCTCCGTCTTCCCATGTTCACTTGAAGTCCTGTCTTCGATGCCTACCTTTTCTGCCAACTTGTTGGTTAGTGCCTGTTGGTCTTCGGGTATGTATGTATGACAAATCTTCTAAGGTGTTATTGTCCGTCCAGCGTATTCCTGTCTTCTCACTCCCTATGGTTTGCCACATGATCCAGTCTACCAGAATCATAAATATCATCGGTGATTGTAGGCAGTTTGAGCAGTATTTATTTATTTTATTTATTGTTCCCTTGGGTTCCTAGTGGAACATCATACGGCTCCAACTGCACTTCTCCACTTGCCACTTCTGTCTTCCTTCTGCTGTACTTTTCACCTGCATCCATCTTAGTCCATACTTTTTCAACTCCTTTTCACACGATCTCCTCCATGTCACCCACCCTTGCACTGACGTCCCACTCGCCGCGTGCTTCCCTTTCGGCCTGGTTCCACTCGAGCAATAGCCTGACGCGAGCAAGATGTCACCCAGCGGCCTCCTCAGCGAGTGTCCAATCCATCTCCAGTGCGATATGAATATTTTCATTTCAATATTTGTTAACTTAAAATTATTGCGTCTCACTGTTAATTATATGACTATAAAACCTACTTTACTACTATTATTATTATTATTTTCATAATTATTGAAAAATATCCTTATTTATCTAATCATTTGGCGTTAAACTTTCTTTCTCTTTTTCAATTTCCTTTTTTTTGCTTACTAATTAACGCTTCTTAATATAATTTTTCTATTTAACTTAAATAAGGCCAATACTGTCATCATCATCATCCGCGTATAGAAAACTCCTTCCTCTAATTATGAATGCAAACGGTAGATAATACATTAAACTAATCACAGTTGAATGTGTGTGTGTGAAATATTCTTAATTGAAAGTTACTTTTCTTCTTCTTCTTCGTCTATTCTCCATCACTCCCACCACAACCACCTTCAACACTTTCCAACTAGAACCTGAACACTATTCACACATGGAATGTATGTATAATGTATGTTTGTATGCCTTATTCCACGAAGGTAAAAATAGGCTAGGCAACACAGCAAAACAATCTTACATATGGTTAACTATGCTAATGCTGATGACAATGTGGATTTCGCTCTGTGTGTAAATGAATACACATTAGGACTTTTGTCACTATAGTTTCATTTGTAGAAGGTATGTATGTCTGTAATAAGTTTGCAAAATGTGTGTGTGTGGGGGGGGAGGGGAGGGGAGAATACGCTTACAAGGCAGTTGAAGATGATTAAAATAAAATTAGATAAATGGAGAGATATGTTGTATGTCATCAATTTTATTTAAATTAATATCTGATCATATCATCTCTACCTATCTATCCATCTATCAGTAACGCATGGATAATTTACTTCTCGTGTGTAGTACAAAAAGTCAAGTTTACCTCAAGTGTAGAGACAACAGGCACTCGTGCAGCCGGCCACACACACACACACACACACACACACACACACACACACATGCACACATGCACAAAGACACAGAAATGTCACAGTGGAAAGAGGAAGGAAGTGTTAACGCAGATGGATATACAAATAATTCGTATGACAATCGTCATAATAATAATAACGACAATAATAATCATATCCTTCGACTCTGATTCACATTAATTTTCGTCATCCACCTTTGTATCTGTTTTGCTGTTGTCGTTGTTGTTTGAAAGTAATCGGCTGATTAAATTTTTAATTATAAACTCGAAAAAAATAACAGTAGTAAGAATAATCATTTCAAAACAGTGAAGGGGTGGGGTGGGGGTAGAAGGAGAGAGTGATGGGAGAGAAAGAGATAGGAAAAATTAATTAACTTCTATGGGGAAAAGTATATTTATGTGTGAAAATTATCACTTATCTTGGGTAATTTACTAATTTTATAAGTGATTTCATCTTATGTATTAGTGAGGAAGTATTTATAGTTACTTTCTGTGATAAAAATGAAACGCCTAGGACAATATGTTGTTGAGATAATAATAAATTGCATAAAAATCTATATACTACTGATTGGCTGAAATGAGTAGTTGTGTACCGCTGACATCAACCAATGGTGCATGCCACTCAGGTTGAAGTGATCGCAACAACAGCTGGCCATTTCACTGGTTTTGAGATGAGTTTATCAGCGATGTAACAAGTTTTATTCAGTTTGGGGAACAGAATCAATTCAAATCATCCTATTTCTAGCTGTCTACTTGTGCGAACTTCAAGTTAAGTCAGTGAAGGATGACAATGGAAAGTCAATCATCAAAGAGGTGAGGCAAAGGAAACACTGGGCTGAACATTTCAAAAGAATTCTAAATTGATCGCCACATACAACGCGCTTAATAATACTAATAGCGGAAGCAGAAATACTAGTGGGTACCAACCGTCCGACGAAAGAAGAAGTCCTAAAGGTCATAAAGATGCTAAAAACTGGAAAAACAGAAGGACCAGACGGAATCCCCATAGAAGCACTGAAAATGGACCCCAAGATATCAGCGGACTTGATGACGCCACTGCCGAAGAAGGTGTGGAAAGAGGGCAAGGTGGCTGCTAATTGGAGAGAATAAAAAAAGCCGACATGGATGAAAAACTTCGACCTGAACAGTCTGGATTCAGGAGAAACAAGCCATGCATCGATTACATCGCAACACTAAGGATCACCATTGGGCTGAGCATGGAATGGAAGTCAGTCACTTCTCTACCTCAACTTCATCGACTTTGAAAAGGCTCTCGACAGCGTCAATCGAGAGGTGATTTGGCAGCTACTTCGTTACTACGAGGTGCCGCCAACAATTATACACCTCATCCAACAGTTGTACGATAATGCTGCATGCCAAGTAATCCACAACGGGAAACTTATGGAACCTTCAAAGTGAGGACGGGAGTAAGACAAGGCTGCCTACTGTCTCCAATGATTTTCCTGATTACGGTAGACTGGATAGTGAGAAAGACAACGGGCAGCAAGGAGACAGACATAAAATAGACCCACACAGAAAACTTGGAGGATCTGGACTCCACCGATGATAATATGTCTGATTTCCCAAAAACTGGAAGATATGCAAGTGAAAAGCAACAAGTTGGCGACAGAGTATGCATCCAGAGAAGATAGGCCTTCAGGTGTACATAGAGAAAATAGAGTTGATGAATATTCCTGACCAACAGCAAAAGCAACAGACGACAGTCAGCATAAATGGGAGGAATCTGGAAGAAGCAGCCTCCTTTACCCACCAACCTGGGAAGCATCGTTTCAATTACAGGTGAACAGAACTGATGAATATATTAAAGCAGGGATCGGCAAAGCAAGGCAAGCTTTCATTGCCCTCAAGTCTGTATAGAGATCAGCAGTACTGAGTATGAAAAATAAGATCCGGATTTTCAACTCCAATGTGAAGTCACTACCACTATACGGATCACAGACTTGGCGCGTCACGAATGGCACTTCAAACTAACTACATACCTTCATCAACAGCTGTCTTCGCTGAACACTCAAGATCAGATGGCCAGTAAAGATCAGCAACAGGGATCTCTGAGAACAAACCGACCCAAAAGGAACCAATTGTACAACAAATATGCAGAAGGAAATGGAGATGGATTGGCCATATTCTGAGAAAACCATCAAGTGCCTAACATCACATACCAGGCCGTCGCCCGATTGGAGCCCGAATGGAAAGTAGCGAGTTGGTCGTCAGTGCTAGAGTGACATGGAGGACGTCATGTGAAAAGGAGATGAAAGCATGTGGGCAGACATGGAGCCAGGTGAAAACACTGACAGAGAACCGAATGTAATGGAGACGTGCGGCTGAAGCCCTATGTTCCTCTAGGAACTAAAGGAGCCAAAGTATTATTATTATATATAATAATAATACTTGGGCAAACTGATAATAGCTAAAGTCAGATTCGTAATTTACAATTTACTCAGTTCAAGGAAGTGAGATTTCGGTTTTCTGAGCTGAGTTAAACTAGTTATACCTCCTATGAGCTCTGCAGTAAACGAGTAAAATATCTGTCCCGTGGTGTTTAGATCACTTCAATGTGGCTAGTAGACACTGGTGGTTGATGTGAGCGGTATAACACTACTCATCTCAATCAATCAGTAGTATATAGTCCTATGCATTTATGCTTGCTTTCTTGGTTGCCATTTATAGTACCAAGTTTATCATATATTGTATGGAAGCTGAATAATTTTGGTTTCCTCTTTCCATACCATGTCCTCCATGTCACCCTCGCACCAACGAATCACTAGTCGCTTCCCATTCACATTCCACTGGAGTGATGGCCTGCAAGATGTCATTCAACAGCTTCCTTAGTGATGTGTTCCCTACCCATCTCCATTTTCTCCTTCGTATTTATTGACCAATCGGCCTCGCCTGTTAGTTTGTTCGCAGCCAAAGTTCCTTGTTACTAATTCTTTCTGGCCAGCCGGTTGGTCACTTGATCTTCACTATAGAGCCAGCGAAGGCAGCTCTTGATATAATTCTGTTGTATTGTGTTGGAAATGCTTTTCATGACGATCTGTACAGGTTTCTTACTCATATATAAAAAAGTGACTGATTGACTGACCGACTTCATACTTGTGTTGAAAATCTGAATCTTGTTCTTTATGCTGAAGCGGAGTGCAGAAGATTTCCAAACTGGTTTCAGGCTGATGAATGCCTGCCTATCTTGCCTTTTCGATTCTAGGTGTCTAGCTCTGAAATCTTCATCCGTTCCAACTACCTGTGGTTGAAAGCGTGCTTCCTAGCCGGATGAGTAAATGAAGTAACCGGTATCAAATATCTCCCGTGAATCAGCGGAGGACTTCCCATTGTAAACAATGTGCTGCTTCCTATCCAAAAAGTAGGAATGTAATCACTTATTAGTCCAGCAGCTTGCTCGAGTTGCAGAAAGCTTGTTTAACAAAAGAGGCCATGGTACAGAGTCGAAGGCAGACGTGTAACCTAGAAAGGCACACTGAAACAGATCTGGAACCTTTGTCTAAATTGGAGACAATATTATGACATAAGAAAACAGCGGGATCTAAAGTGCACCTACTGTGTTTATAAGCAAATTGTCCAGGGTCGTTAGAAGCCTTCAATGATGGTCCAAAGTTAAGTAAAAGCATGTTTCCCGTTATTTAAAAAAGTGAATTAATGGCAATAAGTCTAGACTTAAAACTTAGTCAACTTGATGCTTTAGGCACGGGAACAATTTTGACGTCCTTCCAACAAGTAGGCACAGCGTTTATGCAAAACGACTCATCGAAAATACCAGCGAGAGGAAAGCATGAAGTGTCCCCATATTTTTTGAGGATAACAAATGGTACACTATTTGGACCAAAGGAATGGGTAGTTTTCAAGGATTTGATACATTTCAGGAAGTCGTGTGTATTGAAACCAGAGAAGCAGTCATTTTTGCACTTGTAGCATTTGGGATCATAACACGAACTTGTCGACATATCAAGGACTTATCAAGCGTCAACTTAATAAGGAACATTATTTATTTGCTTACCACAAGTGATTTGCTTAAACAGCTTCCACATATGCGATGACATTATGCATGATAAGGACTTCTGGTTATAGATCCTATTCAATCTCTGTATTTCCAATTTAACTAGGATCTCCAGTCTCTTAACACCAGCATTTTCTTTCATTTTGGTTAACTTTTCTTCTCGGCGAATCATTTGAGTTGAGAAAAGGAAAAGCTGTTTCTTTCAGACAAAAAACGTCAAGACAGAATTTCAGATAGCACGTTATATTACTTACTAAGATATAAGGAATAATTGTTGTTCTTTAGTTGTTTTTTGCAAAGAAAACATGATGAAGTTGAGCATGCAGGCTTAGCCCAGTGATATCTTCCTGTCTTCTTCAAATATGAATGTGACAGGTAGTACCCCTATTTTTCTGCTAAAATACCATAAAACATAACTGCTTATTTCTGAGTATTGATTTTCAAGGATTTGACTGACTTCAAGTCTGAAAAACGAACTGACTTCATTTACAAAACCACTGAAAACCAGAAAGTACTTGACAGCTATTTCGTCCTAGTTTAGGACCCTCGAGCGGTACGCACTCATGGCAGCCGCCTTACTCATTGCAAATTGGTAAAAGTTAAAATCCATTGGATACTGTATTCCTTTCTAGCGACTGAATGGTCAACGAACCAGCCTTGTTACCTGAAGGTCCCGTATGCGTGCCATTGAAGAGTCCCAAACTAGGATGAAACATCTCTAATCGAAGACAGTTCATGATCATACTTGAAATAACTGCTTACGCTGTTCCCTTGTCCACCTAAAACAGTAGCGCTTTTCTCTGCCTTCCACTATATGAGTGTTTATTACTAAATTCACAGATGTTTTTGTTGTTAAGCAAGTGGATAAGTAGAAAAGGAGCTCAAAACGAACTAAGATGTAAGAGATATGCTGTGTAAATCATGGACACGTGTATGGTTTTCAAAACACAGATGATTAACAGTAAGAAAATCAGGGTTTCAAGTGTTGGTTTAGGGGGATTTGATTGTGTTCAAGTGTCAGCATGAATAGTCTTCACAGTCTCTGAACCAGGGAACACTTGACAGTTGCTTCGACCTTGTTTAGGACTTTCCAACAGTGCACACCTATGATCCCGCCCGAGTTTGAACCTAATACTGGCCTTGTAACCTAAAGATCATGGACTGGTATGTTAGCATAAATAAATGCTCTAAATTTTCTCTTTGAATCTCTTATCAGTTGAAAAGTGTTCAGTAATATGTGATATCATGTAGAAAAAAGTGTACATTTTTCATCGATTTAAACAAAATCACAGGATGCTATTCAATGAATTAATGCAGATTATTATTTCTCATTGTTTAATTCAGGTCCAAGGATAAGAAAACCACGAATGTGTCGAACAAATGATGAAATTAACTAAAGCGACCACGAACTTCTTTCACTGTACCACAGTTGAAACGTCTTAGTCAAGAATTTGAACAGAATCGGTAAGCTGTTTATTTTTTTTTTATTAGATTTAATAGAAATTCACTTAGTCCTATTGTAACAACAGAAGACAAGGGCCGGCAACAGATCGTTTTATTACGGAAATCAGCACGTATTTATATATATTTCCTGTACATTATTATAGCTTATTCAAGTAGACGAACGCAGTCTTCTGATTGGTTGTTTTCGAGATTTCCCGGAAAGTGGAGCCATCTATCTGCGAATCATATTTGCCCACGTTTAAGTCTGCTGCGAGTGGTTGTTGAATCAGCCTCGCTCATATTTTCTCAAGGCCAAATTTAGTGACCTAGACATTGACTTAGATTAATGTCTACCAATTGGCTAGCAGCCTGCTGTCACCACACTATTAGAGAAACTTGGAATTTTAATTTTTGTTCATCGCAGTAAAAATTTTTCTTGGTAAACTCCTTGTTGGTTTTTTCTTTTTTGAAATAGTTATTCAGGTCACAAATAATTAGAGAGAGAAAAATTGTTTTCCGTGAATTCTTCTGCATACCTCACAGCTATAAATCCATTCATGTTAGCATACAGTAGCTAGTAGTAATGGCCAATTAGAATTATTTCAAGTTAGACCACGAATTGACATCAGTTAGAGAATCGTTGAGAACCGGGGGTACCGGACAAATGTTTCTCTCTAGTTCCAGACTCCTCGGCAGTACGTACCCACTGGCTGCAGGAAAAAGTTCTCTGGAGTTCTAGTGAGAAGTCGTGACCAGTGTGGTCATCCCGGTCGGAAGTGAGCACAAATACTCGCCAGAGATGACACTGGTTGGTGGCTGCGCAAAAGTCACGAAATGGAAGAAGTTAGAATTCATGGGCTGGCCATTGAATCGGATCCCAGTGGCTGAATGGTATACGAGCTTGCCTTGTAACCGGAAGGTTTTGGGTTAGAACCCTGACTGTGGGTGTGTACTAATGATGAGCGTCAAACTATGACGAAACAGCTGTCCAGTACTCCCTGGTGCTCAATAGTTCCTTAAATGATGTCGATATGTGGCCTGACTTGAAACAAACAGAATCCCTACAAACTAATTCTTGAAAATGAGAATTATAGCAAAAAGTGTATTGTCGTACAATTGTAAGATGGAGCAGTAGCCCATTAGTTTTGATAATCACTTATAGCGTTGACCGCGAAGTAATTTGGAAACTACTCGAGTACTACGGCGTACAGCGCCCAAAATATTCAACAACCTTATTCAACAGCTGTACGACACATGTACGGCACATGTCACGTGGTCCACAACGGAAAACTCAGCGAGGCGTTTGGAGTAAACACAGGAGTCAGACAAGGGTGCCTGCCTATTATCACCAATGATATTCCTAATTGTGGTGGACTGACTGGAATATGCGTCAAACAGTGGGAAACGCGAAGACAGGGATATCCTAGACCGATGTGGAGAACCTAGAAGATCTGAATTTCACGCGTGGATGATTTATGCATGATATCACAAAAAATCGAAGACTGACAAGCGAAAACCGACAAACTGGTTGAAGAATCAGTCGGCGAAGACAGGACTCCATGTGAACATAGACAAGACGGAGGTTATGAAAATAACCAAACTGCCAACAACAACACCAACAGCAGCAACATCCAGCGCCAATCACCATCAGTGGGAGGGATTTGAAAGAGGTTACTTCATTCACTCACTTATCTAGAGAGCATTGTCTCAACTACAGGAAGTCGGAACGGATGAGGATGTCAAATCGAGCGAGAATCGGGAAGGCGAGAAACATATTCATCAACCTGAAATCAATCTGTAAATCTTCGTCACTCAGCCAGCATCAACAACAAAATTCGGTCGGATTTTCAGTACAAACGTGATCAAGTCAGTCAGTTCTTCTATACGGATGAGAAACTTGGCGGGTGGGTCACAAAGAATATATCCAACAGCCTGTTGCAGACCAAACCTTTATTAACAACTGTCTTCGCTGGATCTATACTGAAGATCAGATGACCGGGCTGGAAAGAATCACCAACAAGAAACTGTGGGAAAAAACAAACAAAACAAGAACCAATCGTCAACCAACAAATATGCAAGAGAAAGTGGAGATGGATCGGACACTTGCTGAGGAGGCCGCTGGGTGACATCTCGCGCGCGTCAGGCCATTGCTCGAGTGGAACCAGGCCGAAAGGGAGGCGGCGAGTGGGACGTCAGTGGGAGGGTGACATGGAGGAGATCGTGTGAAAAGGAATTGAAACAGTATGGACTAACATGGATGGATGAAGGTGAAAAGTACGGCAGAAGGAAGACAGAAGTGGCAAGTGGAGACGTGCAGTTGAAGCCCTATGTTCCACTAGGAACCCAAGGGAACAATAATAATAATCACTTAAAAGACGTGCGTTCAATAAGAATATGGGACAAAATGAAATGAAATAACTCATTGATGCGTGTATACACATAGTCAACAGAAGTACAGGTTCCAAGGGTGAGTGTAGTTAGTGGTCTGAGATACAATATGAATATTACTGAGGAATAAACCAACAAACATTATTGGCTAGATGTAAGTACAAGGGCGACAAATAACAATAAAAATGATGATAAAATAATAACGATGGCCTGGTTTAAACACAAAAGTACAATTACAGAGTAATTATCAGGTAATGAAGCATTAAATAAATTGGAATGAAAAGGGTTGAGGAAATACAATAACACAGTTGAAAAGCCTTAGTAAACCTGAAGTAAGAGAAATAATAAGAAATATAATCAAATCGTAAGTTTGTAAATGAGACAAAGGGGGTGAGAAAAATGGGATAGGGACTTAAAGCATTATTTTTCATTGTTTATAGGAGATTTGTTGACTTTGCTGTAGGTCAGGATAAACAAAAGAGGCCGTACTTACTTTTTGCAGATACAAGAACCGGGCTTTCCTGTATTAACTGCTACTACTTCTATTACTGATGATAATAGACGTAGCCAACCTTCCTTGGATGGATTATCAGGGATCGTCGAGAATACCTGCTGGATCTTAACTGTCTACTATTCATCCAACCAGATACGTATATGTTCATAAATGAGTGTGGATAAAACCCTTTGAGTACGGCTTATATAACTAGCTCCACAGGAGCAACTGAACTCATAGAAGCGAACTGTTGAAGCTGTCATTGGTAACTTATTTTCGGTTCACTGTGTGAGTACTAGTTCAGTTCAGAGAGTAAGTACCAGGTCAACTGCAGGGAATGTTCTCTGAACCAATCTGCTAATGTATACTAAAATTAATAGATTTATGGTTGTGGGGCATTAAGAAATTTCTGGAAGCAGTTATTCAGTTTAATTATGTTTATTGTGATATACTACTTATATTTTATATAAGTAGTTTGGGTTTATATACAAATTTAATGAAAGCATTTAAGGGTTTCACGAGAAATTCATTTAAGGCCTAGAGCATGTAAACACGGGTAAAGTGGTGATTTTCATGTCCACAAATTTTTAAGGGAATTTATTAATTTTTTTTTTTTTTTTATTTTTTTTTCTTAAAATAAAATAAAATTTTTTTTTTCTAATTTTCTTTTATGGTTGAAAAAGGGTTTTTTAATTGATATTTTTTTGTTATGAAGTTTAATTTTCAATATCGAATCACTAGTGGTAAAGGAATTCGGATAGATTACTTAGTGCGCCGGTGGCACAGCAGTTAGGACGCTTGCTGACTATGCATATGGTCGAAGGTCCGATCCCCGACCACCGACGTTCTCCTTTACTTCGTTCAGTCAGAAATAAAGCTGGTGAAGAGGAAAGGTTGGGCATGAAGCTAGCAACCCCATCCTGTAAAAATAATTACCTCTACTACAAAAAATTGAATCCTCTGGGTTGAAGCCGTATGTTCCACTGGGAACGCGAAGGAATAAAAAAGAAAAAAACATCCAGCCATTACAACTGATTATTACTTTTAGCCTTTATTCATTTAGGAAATGAAATAAAGAAAGATCTATTTCGAACTTGATTTCAATGTGTGGTGGTATGATACAGACAATGTGTTTCAACGGAATATTATTCTCACATATTCCCACAGTTCAGGACTGCGTTAGCAACAGAATACTATGTATTTGTATTTGAACTTTCTATTTCATGTCACTTAATGTAGACCAAAATCACACGCTCAGTGATTGGTTAACGAATATAAGCTGTGTATAAATAAACAGCGGTTTGATTAATGAAAAACATACCTTGGTTTCCGTGTCTTGCCCTCTTTTGTTACAAATGTATCAAGAAACCAATAATGATATTGATGATTTTCTTTGTCAGATTACTTCCAAAGGAAGTCTATTATATATCATCAATGTCTTATATCAGTTAAGAGATTGCCTTTTGTTCTTATTAGGCTTATGGTACTGTTTTCCCCTAGATACATTTTTTGAAATCCAATGACTAAAATCCCATTTAAATTCAAGTGTAGAAGAGTTGTTATAGGATACATTCAAATTTTCACAGTGTAAACGGTGAATTTCAATTGTGTAGATATCTGCTATTTTTGTAAAGCAAGGTTTTATTTTAGAATGTTTAACGAGTATCATCAGTTTTTCAATAAACTGGAGAAATTAATCATGAGTTTAGTCAGGATCTTTCTGTTTTACTTTTTTGAAATAGTAACATCTTAGAGATAGAGATCTTCAGGTTAAATGAAAAAGACTTTCTAAAGTCTAGGAGATCCCACTAGATACTGATATGGAGTTTCCAAAGAACATATTCTTGGTAGCGCGGAAATGTTAAATTTCAAGAGAATAAATTCAATAGTTTAACCTTTTAGTACGGTACAAGTGTTATTTCTGAATTGCAAGTAATTTGGTGCCACATGTAATGAAACAACGTATTAAAAGATAGACACCATGGGAAATCATGGTCAGCGGAGTTAACCAAGTTGAGTATGTGAACAGACACTCGCCAGTGATATTGGTTGGAAGTTAGGCTGTATATATATCGCAAATTGGTAGAAGTAAGATTCCGTCTCAGTGACTAAATGGTCAACGGATTCTCCCTGTTAGCTGGAGCTCTTGGGTTCGTTCCCTTGGCACTATACTCATGAGTAAGTATTGATGAAGAGTTCCAAACAAACGATTAAGAAAATGTTCGGATGGCAATGACTAGTTGAGTCTTACCTGACCAAAAAAGGGATATCCATGATAGGAACCTTTTTAGAAAAAAAGTTTAGGATTTCACATAATCTCAGTTAAACTATCAGGATATAGGAAGATCCAACTGGGTGAGATAAATCACATCAAATGCTTCATCTTTGTCCATCGAGTGATCACTGTTAACAGAACTTGGGATAGTTGTTACTCTTCTTGTAGACATCCACAATCGATGATGTATCTAGGAAGAAAGAGCGTTCAAATCAGGTATTTATGTACCTCCATAGTCGAAATTTATCTGGTTAAGTGGTAATTGCCTTTAGCTCTTTGAAGGAACTTATAAGTCTTTAAGGTCACTATTAATGATGTAGCATTAAAAATATTTAAAAATGACATTAAATTTCACTAAATGTACTGGAATCTACCATCCTAAAATTATTTAGCGGAAATTAAGAAATATTAATCGTCATCATCAACAATCGACGACCTACGTCTCTACAAGTGATACATCGATGATACTTTCGTTATTTGTGATGAGAATTGTGATCTAAAAAATCTACTTCAAATCTCCAGTAATGCCCACCTAAACATCGACTTCACCTTGGAAGTTGAGTCTAACTCAATGTTTCATTTCCTCGACTTTCAACAATGAAGTGATGCAGACAACTCGCTAAGAAGATCCATCTACAAAAAGCCCACATGGAATGGATTGTTTGTTAACTTTCAAAGCTATGTGTCTCTAAGCAGAAAGAAAAACCTAATATTCTCGCTTTCCTCGAGGATCCGAAAGGTTTGCACTGATGAGTCAGTCGACGGAGAATTACAAAATCTCCAAGGGACCTTGATTGAAAATGGATTCCCACCCAGATTCATAGACAAGAATGTAAAAGCAAGAAAAACACATGAAAAGGTTCAAGCCGCCCTAAAAAGATGATGTTGAACCCCGAATTTAAAAGTGATACCGAAGCAGAAATTCTTCACAAACGGCTTTCGAAGTCTCTTAGTAAAACATACTTCACCGCTAGCTTATAAGTAACATTCTCTTGCAAGAAACTATTCACCAAGCACGTGAAAGACAAGCTGTCGCATAAGGCCACTTCAGCGTGCATATACAAGTTCACTTGCTCTTCTGAAGCTGAGTACGTTAATCGTACCATACGTCCGCTTGTAAAACGTGCTCGGGAACACTATCCAGCATGGTTAGCAAAGGGAGAACGCAAGGCGGTATACAGTTCGACAACAGAACATCTGGTGAATTCTGGACACTCAGCTCTATTTGGAAAGTCCTTCAAAGCCAAATACAATATGTGATCTAGCCTACGAAAGGGAGTGAAATCAAGACATCTAGAAATAGCTGAAGCACTGGCGATCCAAAAACTTAAGCCTACTCTATGTGTCCAAAAGAAGTACGTCCAACTGTTGTCTCTACCGCGGCCATCATGAAAAGTCAGTCTCACCAATAATGATTATCGTATTACCTTTATTGTCCAACCTTCCGTTTATTTCTGTCATATTTACTTTTTTAAATCCCTATCTGCATTATTATATTTGGTTACTATTTTTATCTTTATATGTCCGAACCTCCTATCAATTTCGTTAATACTACGTCATTAACCCGTAATTACACAGACTGACGAGTTCTCCAGTAATTATGATCCTGTTTTGTCTTTTCTACTCGATCATCCTGTTTATTACACTTAAAAATTTTATTAATCTGACCTCTGACCGGAAATAATTCTCGAACTTTCTCACCCATTTACTATAAATTCACGAATGTACATCCGCCTAGTTGATGACTTCGTCGAAAAGAAAATTTTCTTCGCTACAACCATCTTTTTAAATATTTAAATGTAAGAATGTCTTCAATTTCTCTCTGTGTGATTAAAGTGACTGACCTTGGAAACGCAAAACCAGATAAATCTGCTGAATGAATATAAATTCCTGAAGTTTTGCAATTCACATGCATTGTAGTTAACTATTATTTAGCGTAATAAGTGTCATTTCGCATGCTTTATTATCATCTTCATTACATTTTGTTACCTTTGAATTTTCACTTTAGCTATCTTGATGAGATTCGTCGTAAGAAACTTGCCAAAGAACTGGATTTAAGAGAATCACAAGTGAAAATTTGGTTTCAGAATAAACGTGCAAAAACGAAGAAGGTGATTTGTAAGAGAGTTTTTATTTTATTATTCTTGATTATTTGTAAATTGTAATGAGTGATGTGAGTTCACAATTATTGTGAAAAGAAATGTAATTTTGAAGTAGCTTCATTCAACCAACACAGGAAATTTAGAAACACAAGTATAGAGAAAATCAACGCACACAGATCAAATATTCAACTACACTAGCAATAATCCAATTACCCACAAACGAAACTATGTGCAGACATTGTTCACAAGAGGGTCCAAACACACTGTAACACTCCAGAGTTGAAAAGAATGGGAGAAAATTACCTACTAACGGTCTTCAAAAAGAATGGTTATAACGAAATTTCAACAAAAAGTGTTTAAAGTCGAATCAAAACACCAACAAGGAAGGAACCATCATCAAAGACCACCGGAAAACATTCATCCTACCATACATGAAAACTATCTTTGAAATAACAGCTAGAATATTGAAACTGTTTGATATAAATATAGCACACAAGCCAGTCACATCGCTTAATTCGATATTATGCTAACCGAAAGATCCAATAGAAAAAGGGGATAAAATTAATACCATTTACAAAATAAATTGCATGTGTGAACTGTAACAGGTATTACATCGGCCAAAGTGGGAGTCCCCTTCGAATCAGAATCCAAGAACACAAATCAGCCGTGAAAAGATATGATATAAATTCTTTAGTATCAATGAATACAGACAATTATGGACATCAGTTTGATTGGGATAATGTCAAAATATTAGATAGAGGAAACACCAAAAGTGCAGTGCCAGGGAATTCCTAGAAGCCTGGTACTCACACGAATATGCTATTAACAAACACGATAATATAGACGAAGTATACCAAATAATAAAAAGTAAATCAGGTGACTAGAAAGTTTAAAATCCAAGTCAATAGAAAATGGTCAGTACATACCGGGAGACGCAATTATATCACTCATGAAAAATTTTAATCATTTACTTTATGCTAAATATTGCACTGAGAGGGGATGTTATCCAGAAGGACGACGAAAGCTCCACAACTAAACCAACCAGTTCAGAGAACACTATTAATTGCGAATAGCTTCATTCATTTGGCTATTAGTTGTATTCCCTGAGCTGGTTGGTTTAGTTGTGGAGCTTTTGCCGTCCTTCTGGACAACATTTTCAGCATAAATTCTAGCATAAAATGAACTGGTCTACATTCTCCATGAATGATGTAAGGCATCTTCGTGACTGGCAGTCGATTTACATCTGTGTTGATAACTTCTGTTGACTTTGAATTTGAACTTTCTCGTCACGTGATTTACTCTTTATAGGTCGGTAAATTTGGTACATATATTAATACGTTTGTTAATCGTTGGTTGATTTACTTGAGTACCAACCAGGCTTCTAGGAATTCTCTAGGACTTTTGATGTTTCCTCTGTTTAAAATTTCGACATGATTCCAATCAAACTGATATCTGTAATTATCTATATGCATTGATATGAAAGAGCATATATCATGTTTTCTTACAGTTAATTTGTGTTCTTTGATTCTGATTCTAACGGGACGCCCACTTCCTTTTATATCTCGAGCTGAAACAGTGTGAACTATTTTTAATAAAATGTGATACTACTTTAATATTTGTAAGTAGTTCAGATATGTTTACTAAATTTATGGGGTGTCCAGTCTTAAAAGTTTTCTCTTAAGGCATTCGTTTTGTGCGAAACAATGCCGGAGTGTATTATTCCCATTTTTTAGGATATACAGTTATTTATATCCGTATACGTCTTTTTGCTATTTTAGGCGTCTGGAGCACAGAACTGCTTGGCACTGCATCTAATGGCTGAAGGTCTTTACAATCATTCAGTTCGAGTTCGTCCTGATTCAGAAGACAACAGTGACGATATGATTGTCTCAGAATAATGTTGTTTAAAAATCAGCATTAACAATAATCACAATAACAATATATGATGAATATGTGTATATGAAAAGTTATCCAAAGAATTTGTATATTAATTCACATCATTTAATGCTTTTTAAAATCATTTATCATTTATTATAATATATAAAAAATGGCCTATGAAGGCATTGATCACTTTTTTTTCTCATTGAATATTTGTTTATTTGAATCATTGAACATATAATGCCATGGAAATAAGCTTGATTGATTAATCTGAATTGTTTATATACTTAAACATACATATATATTATATGTATTATGGTGATTCGTAATTCAAATTTAGTTTTCAGTTTCATTTTATTTTAATTATTCATTTCTTTGTGACTATTTTTTTTTTGAATATGTAATATGCTTGCTTATTTTACTTATTTAAACAACAGCAAAAATTCATTCTTGGATTGGGATTACACTTTTGATTTTGGAATTTTTTTATATTTTAAACAAAACTTGAGGCAATAAATCATTTCTACTTGTTTTTATTGATTTGTTTGAATTTTTCGAAGTTTTTAGTTCAGTCTAATTTTATTTATTAATTGCGACAAACTAATTAGTTATTTTTATGCCAGTCATATTCATATGTCTCTTTTACATACAAAAAAAAGAATGTAAAAGCACAATATAACGACTGTTTTCCTTTATTTTATTGTGTGAAGAATAAATTATTATTATTATTACTATTATGTCATGAGAAGGTATCTTCTTTTACTGCTGTTCCCAGAATCATTGGGGTTGTTTTTTCCTTTGGGAAAGTAGGGTGATATCAGCGCGGCTCCAGTTTACTCTGTTCTCTATAGCCTTTTTCGGCTGACTTCATAGGTACCTGTAGGCTTTTGTTGCCTCCTAACATGATGTCCTCTATGTTACTGTCGCAACCACACCGAACTCTTTTTTTCTCATTCACGTCACACTTGGTAGCCTCCTTGAGATAAAGTGTAATTTAATGGTTAAACAAGTGTAATCTTGATTGATCTGTCGCCAGAGTTCCTTGTTGTTTATCCCTTACAGCTAGTGCACCATCTGATCGTCAGTATGGAGCAGAGGTAACTGTTGATGAAAGTCAGCAGCCTGTTGCAATTTGATTTGGATGGCACATGTGGCATAAAGAAGCGTTAACTTTACACTAGTGTTCGAAATTCGGATCTTGTTCTCAATGCTGAGTGCAGGAGATTCCCAAACTGATTTAAGAGTTGTGGAGATTTGGTTTGCCTTTTTGATTCAGCCTCTGACATCCTCAATTGTGCCGCCTGTAGTTAAAACGATGTAGCCTAGAGTAGATAAGTGAAAGCAGTAACTTCCTTAGATTTCTTCTGTTGATCGTGACTGTTGTTGGTTAGTGTCTTCATCATCTCTGTCTTCTCTGTGTTCACTTGGTATCCTGTCTTTGCTACCAATATCTTCCGCCAACTTGCGGGTTTTAAACTGTAGATCTTTAAGTTTGTTTGAAATCATCTGCGACCTCCGTATCTCCAAGAGTCTTTCTGTCCACCCAACCTATGACTGTCTTCTCTCTCTCTCCTTACAGCCTGCACCTCCTTTAATATGGAAGTCTTTTCACCAGTTCTATGTCAACTAGTGCTTTGTTAAATATTTCTTCTGCTTTCTAAATTAACAGAAATCTAAAGGTTTCATGTTTTTCAAATACAGAAATGTCCGTAAACTGGAGTACTTTTAGACATATTGGAGAAAAAAAGTGTAATTTAAAAAGAAACAACGCTTGCAGTCTTGATGAAGTCCACGTTTTGTCATCTGGGATGCCAACAGTTGAACAACAACGACTCTAACCTCAGCTCCTACAAAACATATTCAAATTCCTGAAGGGATAGATATTTATTCTGTGGTCAGAAAAGGTTATTTATAAGTGTTACAACATATCTGTGACCTTTCAGCTTCAGTGTTTTATATGTTACATGCTGCTCACAGTAAAGGTAAACATATATATATATATATATATTTATATATATATATATATATAATATATATATATATATATTAGAAGTTAATTGGTCGATGGTGACTTGCAGTGGAATCCAGGATAACGCGCATTTCGTTCTATTTGGGATTCGTCAACTGGATGTACCTGCATTCCGCAGGGAGTGACAATGTTCCCACCGACATGTCAACCTGACACCGAGCACTTCGGTTCAATCAATCGATGGGAAAATCTAAAATTGAGTTTAATTATATATATATATATATACATATGCGTCGGTGGCACAGTGGTTAGGACTGTCGCCGACCATGCACATGGTCTGGGTTCGATCACCTGCCGACGCACATCTGATATCTATTATCGGCCTGCGAAATTTGGGCTATCGATATCACATGCTGAAAATTCCATACCTGTATCAGAAAATACGGTGTGGAATCAAGCTGCAATAAAGAAACAAAACAAAAACATTATTTCTATCACATAGGACGCAGGCAAAATAAGAGTATCGTTGAGTTTCTGTACTCGGTTTTTTGAGCATACAATCTTTTATATTGATTTCTAGTCCTATGTGGTGAGATGCAAGGGAGAATTTGAAAATAGAGAGAGTGTTGAGGGTTAGACAATATTTCTCACATGAGTTCAGGTTTTTATCAACTACAGTAGTAACAAGTTGACTATGTAGCACACCATTTGCCCTGCTTACAACCTTTAATACTCTTCTCACTATGACACAGTTGATTTTGAGTAATCCAGGAAAGACTAAGAGGAAGCAATAAAGTACAATAGGCAATATACAAGACTTAACAAACCTTCTTGATGTAGAAGGTTAGATGAAACATTTTCTCGGAGATCAACAAAATATGGGATGACTGAGGAAGGCCAGAGGATAGACTTATTCTAAGGTATTTTATGGTTGACCTAGTTTCCATTTTAGTGCCGTCTATGCCACAGCCATCATTTGAACGAACCAGTACTTGTAGACCACGTTTATGCCTAATAATAGTTTCTTTTTTCTACATAAAATGTTCTACCAATATACAGAATTCTCAGATGAATTAGCTGAGCGATATTTGCTCTTCATCCAGGATTTTCAAGTGGAACAGCAATCTATAGTATATCATGTGATGTAATGTTGTTCTATCTGAAGCATAGATGACATTTTCCCAACGTCTCTGAGAGATGCTCACCGGTAATTTCAAGACCATTTTAAAAGTAAGCGTGAGTAAATTTTGCATCTCAAGGAAATAATTAAAAAAAAATTGGAATTAGAGAAATTATGATACACTGTGTGATTGATAAAAAATTCAGGTAGTTCAATGATTCAAGCGGACCGCCAACAAGATTTATTTGAAAAGTAAAACAATTTAAAAATAAAGCGAGACGAATGAAGTTAATAATGCAGACCAGTTGAATTATGGGACTTTTCAAAATATAACTGAACTTGTTTAGTTGAAGTTTCTTCTGTCGACAGAATATGAGAGTGGTTAATATATAATCTTGATTTCTATTACCGATATATTGATGATACATTTATAATTGTTAAGGAAGAAAGTGAGGCTTAGGACATATTGGATAAATTCAGTAGAGAACATTCCAGCATAAGCTTCACTAAGGAAGAAGAAGAAAGCGACTTTATCCCATTTTTGGTTGTCCTAATGACTAAACGAACAGATGGAACAATATTTATGGATTTGTATGGAAATTCTACTTCCACTGGACAATATACTCACTTCCTGAGCTTCGTACCCCTACAATAAACACCTAATCTGGTTAGATCTTTGGTTCACCGTGCTAGAGTTATCTGTTTAGATGAGATGCTGAACGAAGAAATCGATAATATTCACGTCCTACTAGGCAGAAACGCATATCCAACTAAATTGGCAAACAAACACATAGACTCAGAAAGTTAAAAGTCGAAGTTGCCGACTGTTCTCAAAAAGTCAATCTTCCTAAGGTTACAATTCGCGGGTGATGTCAATAGTAAGATCTTATCACAACGTCTGAGAAGGGCGTTCAAAAGGACTTTCTATGTAGCTAAGGTATACTGTGTATTCACTAGCCGACCAATACTTAGTTAAAAAAATAAAGAAAGACTGTCCTGTTTTACCTCTTCCATGTGTATTTACCAGTTTAACTGCTCGTGAGGAGCCCGTTACATGGGGAGTACGATCAGGCAAGTTCATCGTCGAATTTCTGAACTTCTCTCATCTTGGTTCAGTAAAGGTCCGAATAAAGCTATATGCAGCTCAATACTAGCTCATTTCGTCATTGACACTGGACGTCACGTTGACTCTAACAAAGCTTTTAAAGTTATTTATCGAATTTCACCAAACCTCTCTCATGCTCTACGAGTACGACTTTTATATACGGCAGAGGCAATCGGAATTCATCTGAACGAGCCAAATCTGTGTGTTCAAAAGAAATTTGTACAGCCCCTTTCTTTGTCATGGCCAACTACATAATGTGTATTAGGGTTGTTAAAAAACAATTTTTCCCCTCCGCTTGTAACTAACTGTCTTTTCACTTTGTTAGTTTTTACAATTCTGGTTAATTCTATTGACTTGTTTGTTTGTATTTTACGTAATTCTCCTAAGTCATCCTATTCTTCTTCGTCATCACTGATATTTTTAAAACAGTTATTTCCCTTTACATTTTTACATAAAGCAATAAGAAGACGTAATTTGTCTGAATCGTGTAATGTAGTATTTGCACAACACATTTCGAACAATCTGATCCCGCGCGGACTTGTCATAGGAATATATATGAAATTAATAAAGAGGTAAGAGGTGAGAAAAATAGACTTAGGTCAAGTTAAAAGGACATATTCAACGTCAAAGTAACAATGAAGACCACTAAACCAAATAGCAAATAGTACATCTGCTATGGTATCAAAACAACATTTACCAAGGAAGGTTTAGTGTGTTGACGAATTGTTTTTGAACACATAAAATTAGCTTAAACTTTCTAATTGCTAGGGCCTCCACAAACTTTAGGATACTCCCCAAACACGTTTTATAGATAGGTTTAAAAGATCTGTTAACATCAATTTTATGTCCTGTTTCTATAATATGTTTCGCAATAGAAGAGCTAGGTCTCCTGTTCTCACCATTAATGGGTTCTGAAGATTCCATTTGTTTCTAAAGCGATTTAGGAATATACTCTGAAGCCAGCCCTTACTTGCAGAGATCGATGAGTCCTCCCTATGTATGTGTGTGTGTCCACACGTACATTCAAATTGGTAAATACAGTGGGATGTGACGTCATTTTTCGCATGTTCAAAGGACTTAGCTGGGTATGTTGGCTTCACATGCTCAGTTATTATGATATTTCATACAACCGGTTTCTTTTATTAGTTCGAAGAGAGAAAGAACGAACATGTTTGCAGGATAATACGAGCTCGTTTTATTTCGTGGATACTCATCAACTGCATACATCCTAAACTAAATCAAATTATAAGTTTCAAAAAAAGGTTTTGGAACATACTTTTTCATAATTACCTGGGGTTATAGATAGAAAATATAAGGAACATAATTCCAGAATTTGATGTATGTAGACAGATTATTCAGTGTCAAACAACAACTAATTATATACAGTGGAATTAGATAAGAAGGGGTTAGAGTTCAGATTTCTGTTGGAAAACACAGATTGGTTAGAGGCATATTATAGGGTCAGGGTCAGAGAACAGAGTGAATTTACACATTTGTGGTGATATTAGCTGCATAAAAAGTCTTTTTAACAGCAGTCTTCAATCTTCGTCTAGTTATCAAGCTACTATTGTGGTGAGAGCAGGCTGCTAGCCGATTGGTTGGCACTAATCTACGTTAAGGTCTAGGTCACTAATATGGGCCGTGAACAAGCCTGAGTCAACAACCAATCACAGCAAAGTTAACGTGGCAAAATATGATTCGCAGAGAGAACTCTATTTGTCAAGGAATCCCGAAACAACCAATCAGAAGCCTGCGTTTGTCTACCTAAACAACCAATCAGATGAATGCGCTTGTCTATAATAATGTAGTTGAAAGATGTATAAATACGTGTTGATTTTCATAATAAAACGATCTGTTGCCTGGCCCTTGTCTTCTGTTGTTACATTTGGTGTCGCTGCCTACCGAAAATGAAAAGCCTATACCCTGCAGTTTTTGATGGAGACATATGGATCTTCGGGCAGGACTTCAAGGCTTCTGCGCAGTTGAGTGGCGTTCAAGATCTGTCAGCGATGGAGCTGCTACTTGAGACGCTGCTGGGAGGTCGGGCGAAAGCAGCATATGAAGGTGTGGGCCGAAGTATGGACGAATGTTCGACAGGGTCAGGCAAACAGTTTCCAAAGTGGGAAGGACCATATATGGTCACTTCGAGATGGGGTTACGCAGACACAGTCGCAATGGCGAACAATGAGAGGCGCGTGAACGTCAGCGAGCTCCAGAAATGGATACAGCGAGACAAGCCAACGATGACGCCTGCACCAAGTAGATCAAGCCGACTTCAGTCGCACGTATTTGACGGGGGGACGAGTGTGGTGAGAGCAGGCTGCTAGCCGATTGGTTGGCACTAATCTACGTTAAGGTCTAGGTCACTAATATGGGCCGTGAACAAGCCTGAGTCAACAACCAATCACAGCAAAGTTAACGTGGCAAAATATGATTCGCAGAGAGAACTCTATTTGTCAAGGAATCCCGAAACAACCAATCAGAAGCCTGCGTTTGTCTACCTAAACAACCAATCAGATGAATGCGCTTGTCTATAATAATGTAGTTGAAAGATGTATAAATACGTGTTGATTTTCATAATAAAACGATCTGTTGCCTGGCCCTTGTCTTCTGTTGTTACACTATGATTCTCCCAATAGGGTAGCTTGATGTACACGTCTTTCTTAGGGGCGAGTTGGAGAGTGGGTCTTGGTTTTCTGATTACTTTATAAATCCTAATGAGATGCTCACTGGCAACTGGCCCTATTCAGGTAGGCAGTTACCTGGGTTCCAGTGGGAAGTCGTGACCAGTAGGGTGCAGCCGGTCGGGTGTGAGGACAAATACTCGCTTAAGACATTGGCTAGCGGTTGCGCTATGTCGTGAATTGGCAGAAGTTAGAATTCAAGGACCGTTGGATCGGGTCCCAGTGGCTTAATGGTATACGAGCTCGCCTTGTAACCGGAAGGTCCTGGGTTCGAATCCCGGTGGGTGCGTACAGGCGAAGAGTCCCTAAATAGGACGAAACAGCTGTCCAGTACTCGCTGACTGACTTTCCAATGGTTCTCTAACTAATGTCAGCTCATGATGAAATCCTGAAATCCTAGTGAATTTGTCTGGATAATTTTTATCAACCAGAGTTTGTGTCAACTATCTTTCTTCTTCATCAAGTGTGTCTTCTGTGCATATTCGTTGGATTCTACTGAAGAGGCACCTTACTAAGGCTCTTTTGTACAGAATAGGGCAGAAACTGTGGTAATTAAGATACTGTCCTGTCCAGGTAGCTTTTCTATAAATAGATCGTTTTATTGATCCATCAAGCCGTCGACTAAGCAATAAATCTAGGAAAGATAAACATTTATCTTCCTCTTCTACAGATGTAAGTGATATGTCATTCTGAACTTCCTTCATCGCTTGATTTAAAATTGAGGTGGCAGAACAAAGCGCTTATCACTTACGATTACAATACCGCCTACATACCTTCTATAAATTGGCACATTTTCGATTAAATCCTCCGATAAATTCTCAATGTAAGACATATAAATATCTACTAAAAGGGTTCCTAACGGACTTCCCATAACAATACCATCAACTTGGCGGAAACAATCGCCTTCAAATGTATACCTAACATTGTTAGTACATAGACGTAATAAATCCCTTAAATAAGATATAGGGAACGGTATGAAAAAAATTGTTTGTGGAAATGTAATCACACAAAATGTAAACTGTTTTGATCAAAGGCACATTAGTAAATAACGAGTTTACATCAAAAGAGTACATATTCTTATTCATAATATTAATATTACCATCATCAAGAACATCAACCAATTCAAATGTATCTTTTAGCACATACTTGCAGAATTGTGTTTTGACTGGATGCAATAATACTACTAACCGTTTAGCAAGTTTATGCTTTGGGAATTTGCACATTGGCAATATAGGACGTAGAGGATTATTGGGTTTATGTATTTTTGGCAAACCATACATGTGCGGGAATTTACAATCTGATGGTTTTAATGAGTCAGATTTTTCTTTACTTATAGCATTTAGGCCATGAAGCTTCAGTAGATTAGCTGTCACTGTGCCCTGCAACAAATTTTTACAAATTTCTTGATTATGTAATAACTTGTTTCTAACGCCTAAGAATCAGATTACATTGAATTCCATAATTAATTTTCACCCCCCCCCCTTCAAAACGTAGATTTCTTGTTACTAACATCTATCTAATCTAAGAAGTAATATAGGTAGGTGGAGAGAGAGGTTGATCACTGGATCCTGACTGGTTCATTGAGTCTACACCCAACACGTGCAATAGGAATGACTCATCACCCATACTGAAAATATAAAAACTACTACTACCAATCAAATCAAGAGATGGAAAATAAGCGAAGTTAGAAAGTTGCATGAGTACCTTGATATGATTATGAGTGGCAATAAATTGTGCTCCAAATGTGGTCATTAGTAAGTATTACTGCATAACACTGTTAAACTTTATCAAAAATAAATTTTACCCATAATGGAATTATACTCTATCACAACAGTGCACAAGTTTTATTCTTATATCACTTATTTGTTTTGATGACCTTTAACCTCTTAATTTCAACCCCTCTTATACCTAAAATTAATTAACTAAAATAACCCCCTGATTGGTAAAAAATCTTGATGTAAAACACAATTTTAGATGGGGTCCCAGTGGCTCAATGGTCTACGAGCTCGCCTTGTAACCAGAGGGTCCTGGGTTCGAACCCCTGTGGGTGCGTACTGATGAAGAGTCCTAAGCTAGGACGAAACAGCTGTCCAGTACTCCCAGGTTTTCCAGTGGTTCTCTAACTGATGTCAGCTCATGATGAAATCCTCCATGCAATCAAACAAAATCCCTACAAAACCAATACTTGAAAATTCATCTGATGCTCACTAGTGACTGGCCTATTCAGGTAGTTAACCTGGGGTTCTAGTGGGAAGCCGTGACCAGTAGGGTACAGCAGGTTGAAGATGAGGCAGTAACTCATCGAGGAAGACATTGCGAAGTGGTCGCGCTATATCGTGAATTGGCAGAAGTTAGAATTCAAGGACCATCGGATCGGGTCCCAGTGGCTCAATGGTCTACGAGCTCGCCTTGTAACCAGAGGGTCCTGGGTTCGAACCCCTGTGGGTGCGTACTGCTGAAGAGTCCCAAACTAGGACGAAACAGCTGTCCAGTACTCCCAGGTTTTACTGTGGTTCTCTAACTGTTAGACTTTATCAAAAATAAATTTTACCCATAATGGAATTATACTCTACCACAACAATGCACAAGTTTTATTCTTATATCACTTATTTATTTTGATGACATTTAACCTCTTAATTTCAACCCCTCCTATACCTAAAATTAATTAACTAAAATAACCCCCTGATTGGTAAAAAATCTTGATGTAAAAAACAATTTTAGATTTTTCCATCGATTGATTGAACCGAAGCGCTCGGTCTCAGGTTGACATGTCTGTTGGCTTCTTGTGCAGATGCTTCGACGATGTCTGGACATGTAATTAGAAGTAAATTGGTGAATGTTGACTGACTAGCAGTGGAATCCAGCTTGATGTGGCTTTCACCTGTCCTATTTGGGACTCGTCCGCCAGTTGGATGTACCTGCATCCCGCAGTGAGTCAGTGATGATATTCCCACCGAGGCTCGAACGCAGTGTTCATAGTTTCAAACGCCAAAGCGTTATCCACTAGACCACTTGGGCCACGAGAGTCATCTCTTGTGTAATTGAATTTTAGAAACCGACATGTCAACCTGAGACCGATCACTTCTGTCCGATCAATCGATGGGAAAATCTAAAATCCAATAAAAACTATTATTTATTAGTGTAGTGCCGATGATGAGAAACTAATTGAAAAGGATGCACATTTCTCCTCTCATTCTGTTGTTTTTTCTAATATTAAACCGATTAAGTGAAACAGAAAAGGGTACGACTGAAGTGAAAGTTGCTGTTTCTGTGTACTGTCAGGAAAGAACATTTTTGTATAAGATATATATATATATATATATATATATATATAAAGAAGCAGTCAGCTGACTGACAGTTCACAATATACTCCTAGTGTGTTCACAATTTCCTGCCCTTATAAAACTAACTAACTAACCAACCCTTTTTTCCTATTTCTGACGACAAGCAGATCAGATGAGGAAACCAGGGTGAATAGAGGAAAATAACTTGGGGAGGGGAAAAACAACTACACTTCAAAATGAAGGTTAATGTCATCAGCAGTGATGAAGATTCTCCCTTACCTGATATGATTTCAAATCTATACTTATCGATTAAAAAAAATGCAGGTGGATCTACAACGTTGGGATATCAGTACAGAACACAGTATGTATCTTAATTCATTAATATTTTAATAATCTGAATTGAGCTTAATGTTAGTGTCACGGATACTTTTCCCTACTGTCAGTCATGGATAGATACACGCACGCAAACACACACACACACACGAAAGTAACACTAAAGTAAATCTGTAAAATAAAAAGACGATGGGAAGGCAGTAGTCTACGAGGAGAGAGACAGAAAGAGTCTGGATGGATAGGAAGTGTTATCAAAATATAAGACACACGGGAAAAAACACACACATATTGGATATGATAATGGTAAAAGTATTAGAAAGGAATAAATCTAACAGGTTTGTGGGTGTTTTTAGAGATTTCATTATTTATATTATTTATAAAGAAAAAAGTGTTAATCAATTTGAAAATATTAGACATAACAGAGATACTAATTATGCTTAGATGGTGTAGGTAAGATAGATAGAAGGATAGTAGTCATTTGGTAGATACATAATGTGGATACTTGGATGATGATATGAAGAATTATCAGGTGATCTGTATTCTCGTCTCAGGTAAGGACTTCCAACATGTGCATTGAAAGAGCTATGCTTCATCACTTGACCTAAAATAGAACTACTAACTAAATTTTGGAAGTGGAACAAAGGTTCAGCAGTACACCAGTGCTGATGGAACTATGCGACATATCAATTTCTCTTCCAGCTACCTTTTCATAAAACTTCATATGCTTATTCTCCTTTATAAATTTGAAGAAAGCAATAACAACGATTTGTGCAGAATAAATTTAGTACCATCGTCTATGAAGTCTACTTTTCATTAACTGTGTATAGCCTCAGAACAAAAGTCAGTCAACTTTATGTACATAACAATCTTGGTGCGTCAATGACAAAGCTGTAGAATGCTCACCAACCACGCAAGTGGTTCGAAGTTTGATCCCTGGCCACCAACGCACTCCTTTCCTTGTCAAGCTATTATTAAGACTAGTAAAGAGGAAGGGTTGGCCATGAGGCTAGCAACCCATTTTGTATAAATAAATACCACTGTTACCGTAACTTCAAGCCACTTGCTTGATGCCACCCCTATGTTCCACTGGGAACGTAAAGCAATAAAAAAAAATAGAACCTTTTTTAAACATATTTACAATTGTGACATGATGTCAGCTAACAGGAAACTTCATAATTACTAAACAATGTCCAGAAATTATACTTATAAAGCTTATACACAGAAGTTAGTGTTTAGACAAAACAAATGGAAATGGGGGTTGTGTAATTAAAGACAAGAAGTGGATAAGGTGACGAATAACTAATAAACTGTATAAGAATCTGGTCAGTCCAATTCAAATCACAGAAACAAAAGACTAACACAGAGAACGGGGAAAGAGGTAAAATCCAAAGATTACGTGATCAAATAAGAGTGAGGGGGAGAGAGAGGGCAAAAATATTCAGTTTCCAAGGCAAGAAAAGACTGATAATTGCTTCTTTGCGAGACAAATAGGGTTCCAAATGCTTGATAGCGATCGCTTCAAAAAAAACTGAGGAGAAATGAACTATATTTTCTATTAATAATTTCAAAGGACTCGAAAATGTCCTCGTGGGTTCCCGGCTACATCATTAATGAAAGTGTTTGTTTCCCTTGAGATGTAGACTTTTTAGTAAATATCTGAAAAATAGAAGGTATGCCATGTTTTCTATTTTCCTAATGTAACTGTTACTACAGATATACGTGAATTTAGAGCTAGCATAAGAAGGGTACTTATCAACTTTCGATTGAATTAAAGAGCATGCTGTCGGATAAACACAAACCAACTATGTCACCGAATAGGTTATTGTTAGTGAGGCATTCAATTTTTTGATGACTATTCTGGTGCAATACTATCACCTTTGAAAGTAAACTTCTTGTCCATTGTAATGTGTTTTACATTTAGACCTTCATATCTTCTGTACTTGTTGGTGAATTTCTGAGGGTTACCATAGTTTTTCAACATCTAAATGTTTCAAGAAGACATTACAAGCAGCCGCCTTACACGCCACATTCTCCAGTAGACAATTTATGCAGTCTAACGTTAAGGATAAGATTCGCTTTTGGCTGCCTCAGGATGTATTTATCAGTTTAATTGTTCTTGTGGAGTTAAGTATATCGGCGTACACGACGTCATGTCCGCAAACGTATTCTGGAACATTGTCCAGGTTGGCTAGCCAGAGTAGAAAAGAAAAATACTGGCAGCTCCATCCTCGAACAACTCTGAACATTGAGCACCCCCGTATTAATTTTTCACAACGTTACATAGAGTCCTCCAATATCTTGCGAAAGGACTTGGAATATACTATGTGTACATGGCTGAATCACTGGCTATTCGGAATCTGGAAATGATGAAGAGGAGATTTGTAGCTCAGATGGAAGATAAATGTAGTTGTGTTCTCTGACCTGGTTGGTTTATTTTTGAAGCTTTCATTGCCCTACTAGGCAACATCTTCAGCGTATATTAAAATTTGATGTTGCCTCTACGTTTAAAGCACCACATGCATTCACTCGCCCTACTGTGGTCAGAGTAACATTCTTAGTAGAATTTTGCTTCCTTTTATTATTGAAGTTTACTATTTTTATAATTATTATTCTTATCATCCCTGTTTCATTATCACTCTACCATTGTTTATTAATAACATTGTGTTTCATTATAGATTTTATAGAAAAACATTTTTTTCATCTTTCCACTGGTTGTTGTCCATTCTATACAAATATATTGATGAGTCATTAGCTCACACTCATTACGTCATTCCAACTTCTACCCTCTTTTCTAATTTTCCAGTCAGTGACCCCTTCTAGATTGCACCTTACATTACGTAATACGTTTTCGAGGACATATTTTACCAGTTATAGGTTTTGAGCACCGAGTCAGACTGATTCATTATAAATTATTTAAATTAATCCCAGCGTGTTAAAAAATCAAAACAAGATTTTTCTGAGCGTTTCGCCGTGTAAGCCACAGCTTCTTCAGCAGATTTTTATTCGGATTATAATTAATTAGGAATTATTTACTGTCATTCATTGCTGAAATTGCCTGGTAGTGGCACTAAAAGTCGCGAAGTGATTGAAGTGAAAATTCATAGACCTCTGAGTTCTGTCCCAGTGACTGGATTGACAATGAGCTCAACTTTAGACTGATGATTCGAGTTGGACTCCTGGTGGGGCAGTGGGTCCACAGTTCTGAAGAGTCCCAAGGTAGGACGAAACGGTTACGAAATACTCCTTGATTTTCGATATTTCCGTGACTGACATCAGTCAGTTATTATTTAGTTATTCAAGCTTTGGTGGACTGGATATAATACGTCAACACCGAGTCTCGTCAGAACGTGCGTGTGAGATGGAGTCAGCTGCTGCATCTGGCAACGATCGGAAGCTGTTCCAACTCATCCGAGCCACCGGCAGCAAGAAACAAGGTGTCAGCGAGACGGTCTGTGAGGCAGATGGCATGCCAATTACCAGCTTGAAAAGACGCCTGGAACGCTGGACAGAACGCTTCGGGAAACAGTTTAGCTAGCCACCAGCTTCAGTGCCTACTGTCATTAGCCCCAGTGCTCCTTGGTCGGTTAGTACCGACCCACCCACCGAAGCGGAGGTCCGTAAGGAACTCCAAGTGTTGAAGCGCCATAAGGCCCCGGCCCATACAGTCTACCCCGACTCTTTTTAAAGATGGTGGCGAGACTCTCACAATGACTCTAACTGGGTTGTTCAGGAAGGTATGGGAGACAGAGAGTGTACCATCAATCTGGAACGAAGCCATTATCGTCCCCATCTTTAGAAAGGGTCGACGTAATTCGTGTGACAATCATAGGGGTATCAGTCTGCTACCAGTCGCGTCTAAAATATAGGCTGCTGTCTTGCTTCGCAGGCTGTGCAAAATACGTGAAGGATTGATTCGCGAAGAGCAGGCTGGGTTTCGTTCAGGTCGTGGATGCATTGATCAGGTGTTCACCCTTCGTCAGTTGTTGGAACACCGCCACACGTATTGCAGGCCAACGATCGTTGTGTTTCTTGATATTAGGGCTGCCTTCGATTCGTTGGACAGAACTGTGCTCTGGAACTGTCTGTTAGAGAGAGGTGTACCTGAGAAATTTGTTAACATCCTGAAAGCCCTATACAGAAACACCTCAGGTAGAGTGAGGGCATACAACCAACTATCACCACTGTTCCCAACCAACAGTGGGGTTAGACAGGGTTGCCCAATCTCTCCATTTCTCTTTAACTTTGCCATCGATGACATTCTGGAGTCAGCTCTGAAGGATGTGCGTGAAGGTGGTGTAGATCTGCTACCTGGAGATAGACTTTTCGACCTCGAGTATGCAGACGATATCGTCTTACTGTGCGATAGCATGCAGGCTGCCCAAATCGCACTTAATCAGTTGGCGATCAGTGTCTGTAAGTATGGTATGTGCTTTGCGCCGTGTAAGTGCAAAGTACTGTTACAAGATTGGCAGGAGCCTGTACCTGCACTCACTCTTGCGGGTGAACCGCTTGAAGTTGTTGATAAGTTTGTGTATCTGGGTAGTTGTGTGAGTGCTGGCGGAGGGGTGACGGATGAGATGAATAATGAAGGCTAGGGTGGCATACATCAACTTGAGCCACCTGTGGCGCCGTCGCGACGTTGGCCTGGCTACCAAAGGTCGGGTATACAATGCTTCGGTGCGGGCTGCCTGCTCTACGCCTGTGAAACCTGGCCTCACCGAGTAGGCTGAGGATGTGCGGCGACTCTGCGTGTTCGATCATCGCTGTCTCCGCAGGATTGCTTGCGTTCGATGGCATCATCGCGTGAGTAATTCTGAGGTTCGGCGGCTTGTGTTTGAACACAGTGGAGATCATCATTCATTGAGTGTCGTCATCTGGAAACACCGGCTGTGGTGGCTTGGACATGCGCTGCGAATGTCATCCCAGAGGCTTCCGTACAGGTCTCTGTTCGCTAGCAGCCGTGGGACGGGATGGAAAAGGCGGAGGGGTGGTCAGTCCATGACGTGGCGTCGTGGGATGAAGGATTTTTGTGCTAGATTAGCATCGGTTGGTGTGTCACGACTCCCTGGTTGGGGTCCGAGAGATAGCTCAAATCGATGGCTCGAAACGTTATCGGATATGGCCAAGAATCGTAATCAGTGGCGAATGTGTTGCAATTTCCTTTTTTCTTCCCTTCCCGATGATAGTTAACGAATACTGTTTGAACTTGTTAAGCATGACTGTTTTCCTTCCAGATGAAGTTCTTTATCCGTTCTGCACTTATATATATTTTTTACTTTTGATTTATGTTGTTTTATTATTATTGTGTGGCGCATCTTCTTGGTGCCATATTGTACCAAGTTTTTTTCTGCGTTTAAATAAATATATAAATAAATACCGTCGTTTGGTGACCATACTGTAGATCGAGCAGTAGAATTCAGTCAGGACAACAGGGACTGGATACACGACAATAATCAGTCGGTGTACAATCATTATATGTCGCCTAATAATTATTTATTTTTTCTCAACTTAGCTGCTGTTTCATACTCAGATATCACTGCGTTTTAGTGAGACTATTCCATCGAAAAACAGTCTGTTTCAGATGATCCCACCCGTATTCAATTAAGTTCTCTTCTCAGGTAATACAATTTTCAATGAATTTTCAATGCAAACGTAAATCTCTATAGAGTTTTTCTTAAATATTATGTACTGATTACTTCCGTCAAACTTAGGATGGAGCTGTGCTCACTAGTAACTGACAACAGAATGAAGTCACCTGTAGGCCTAGTCAGAATTCTTGACCGACGGGGTTCACCAAGTTGATTGTTAGGATAAATACTTGCCGATGACACTGACTGATGATTGTGCTACATATCGTAGATTACTAGGAGTTAGCGTTGACCGACCATTAGATTCTGTCCCCGTAACTGAATGGTTAGCCATCTGTCCCCTTAACCTGAAGGTTGCGGGTCCCACGACTGTCAGTAGGGTCATGTACAGATGCCGTGAAGAGTCTCGGACTTAAACGAAACGGCAGAGCAGTACTCTCTGATGTTCAACAGTTTTCCTACTGAAGTCAGTTCATTAATAATCTCAGAATCAATCAAATCCCTCCAGACCAACACTTGAAAGTTAGATAGCGCATTCTAGCTTTCATTTTTTTAACTTCCGACATTCATTTTTCATCCATCAACTTCATAATCACTTGTGAATGAATAACTGATGTAAACTTACTTTTTTAAGTCTCCTGTAATGCCAATATGTAGATTTAATCGATAAATAATTTAACAATGCGCCATTTGTGAACTACTAAGAGTGGAAATAGGCGAAATACTATGGATACAACAATAAGCTAAACTGGTGTCTAACTGATTAACCGGATATTACTGTTCATGTAAAAATCCACGATGCTACTGAGATTCCAATGTAAATTTTGACGCAGCTTATGTATTGATAAACAAAATAGATAAATCAGGTAGACAACGCATTATCGGCTTGATAATCTCGAATAGTAATCAAATCACGATTTAATGTGGGTAGACAGATTCAAGTAATGGAGATTTTAGTAGACTTTAGCAGGCAACAGTAAAGAATAGATACCACAGAGTCAAATGACCTTGAATCAACCAATTAGATCTCTGCCCAGCATTACAAACGGAAACTTTTCAAATGGTGTTCCTCGCAATTTCCATCCTAATTCAGGATTAAGGAAGGGTTATCATTAAGGTGAAGGGTGAAACCTGCTATGAAGACAATGAAAAGCATTCACATGTAGTGCTGAGCAGAGTTCTGATTGGCCGGTTCAAGGCCATGTGAGTGTATGCTGTTATTATTATTATTATATTATCGTTTCCTTTAGTTCCTAGAGGAATATAGGACTTCAGCCTCACGTCTCTATTGCATTGGGTTCTCTTCCAACTTTCTCACCTGAATGCTCGTCTGACCACATGCTTTAATCTCCTCTTCACATGACTTTTTCCAAGTCACCTCTGGACGACCAACTCGCCGCTTGCCAGTAGGGTTCCAATCGAGCGATGGACTGGCGTGTGATGTCACTCACTTGATGGTTTGTTTTCTCAGATTATGGTCAATCCACCTCCATTTCTTTCTACGTATTTGTTGCACAGTCGGTTCCTGGTTGGTTCGTTCCCAGTGATCCCTCACTACTGTGGATCTTTTCTGACCGGCGATCTGATCTTGAGGGAAGTATTGAGGGAAGACAGATATTGAAGAAGGTTTGTAGTTTGTTTGAAGTGCTCTTCGGGATGCAACGTCAAGTCTCTGATCCGTATAGCAGTACTTACTCCACATCGGAGTTAAATATCCGGATCTGTTGATCTCCACATAGATTTGAGAGTAACGAATTCTTTACTGTCGCCTCTTAGCAATATCTGTGGCACATGCCAAAGTCATTTTAGTTACAAGAAAACATTCTCATAATGACACACTTCTAAAGATGGTTTATTTGCCGACAGGGAAAAATCGTTCTGGTATACCAGATTCACAAGAGAATCAAAATGATTTAGATGTTACATTTGGAAGGTACTAAACTGGTTCGCTTAAGATTCCCATGACTACTGATACATAGATTAGTTTAAGGTATGGAAGAGTACTTAATTTACTAAGTGAAGGCGAGTTCAATTAGCCGGTTATTCAAAAAAAAAACACCCAATATTAATGCCAACAGAATACGAGACGATCACTGATAACCGACACCATATGGCTTCTCTAGTGGTAAAAACACCGCTTAATTTACACGTGGAAATGCACTGTTTGTATCGTTTATTCTGTTTACGAAAATCTGACTGGATGAATGGTGTTTTTATAGTAGTCGCTTGAAAAGATGGTCGAATATGTGTTCATATTGGTTCACTTATAAGCTTTCTATGCTTGAGCTTAACCTTCATCTGAAATAGCATTAAACGTTGATTAGGGGGATACACAGGTGAAATTCCAAGCAGAATTTATTCATTAGCTGTAAAAGCTATTTACTTGAATTCTAAGTGGGACACAGGGATTTAGTACCAAATCTCTATTTCGAACTGTTTTCTTCCACATCACTCTCTCACTTACACACCAAAGAGTCTCTTCAAGCAATTACAGATAAAATAAAAGACCCGACAGCAAAAGAGAACGTCGTGTGTAAAACAGATTGGATCAGTGGTGAAAAATACTATACGAGTACCATCATCTTCGCTTCTGTGAACACCAAGTAGGATTCAAGCGACACGACATTCACTAGTTCATATCAGTTCACGCGTAAAACTGCTGACGTCAGTTCAAATGGGATAATGTTGTTTTGCCGCTTCCATGTGTACTTATCAGTTTAACTGACCATGTGGAGCTATTTACATAAGGGGTACGATCAAACAAGTTCATCGTCGAATTTCTGAACACTTCCCATCTTGGTTCGGTAAAGGTCCGAATAAAGTCACATGCAGCTCAATACTAGCTCGTCTCGTCATGAACACTGGACGTCAGGTTGACTCTAACAAAGCTTTTGAAGTTATTATTCGGATTATAATTAATCCATTAATTATAATCCGAATAAATCTGCTGAAGAAGCTGTGGCTTACATGGCGAAACGTTCAGAAAAATCTTGTTTTGATTTTCTTAACACGCTGGGATTAATTTAAATAATTTATAATGAATCAATCTGACTCGGAGCTCAAATTATTCCAGGAAATTCGTAACACCTACGGTCTGGAAACCTATAATCTTTTGAAGTTATTTATCGTATTTCACCAAACCTTTCTCATGCTCTACGAGCACAACTCTTACATACATCACATGCAATCGGGATTCATCTGAACAAGCCATATGTGTGTAATCAAAAGAAATTTGTACAGCTCCTTTCTTTGCCATGGCCAACTATATCACATGTACTGGGTTTAAAAAAAAGGTTTTTCCCCTCCCCTAGTAACTAAGTGCCTTCTGACTTTGTTAATTTTCACAATTCTAGCAAATTCTACTAACTTGTTTGTATTTTGCGTAACTTTTCTGAGTCATTCTATTCTTCTTGGTCATCACTGATATTTTACAAACTTCTTGATTATGTAGTAGTGTGTTGCCAATGCTTAAGAATCAGCTTATCTTGAATTCCGTAATCAATGTTCACCCATCCTTTAATATTTAGATATCCTGCTACTAAAATCTATTAGTTAATTGTTTTGATGACCTTTAACCTCTCAGTTTCACCCCCTTTACCTGAAATTGACTGATTAGAATAACCAGTTGACTGGTAAGAAATTTTGATGTTAGAAACTATCTCTTATTGTAGATGAGGAACTAATTGAATGCTCGCCAACGGTGTATATAGTCCGTGGTTCGATCCTCGGCTGACGCACTCCTTCGCCGTGCTAAGCTGGTAATGCGACTGGTGAATAGGGAAGGTCGGGCATGAGGACAGCAACGCCACCACATAAAGATAAACACCACTGCTACTGAAACTTCAAGCTTCTAGCTTGAATCCCTATATTCCACTAGGAACACGAAGGAATAAAAATATTTATTTCATCGCTGAACTTGCTGTTTTTTCCTATTCTAGGTCTGTCTATACCTAAAATAGTCTCTGGTATATTCTTTACTCTTTCCGTGAAAGTAAGAAGGGTCACTAACCTGTATAAGGTTTTAACACAAAGCAGTTTTAACTATTTCCGTAGCGAAATCTGCATAAAATCATTGAGCACTTCAAGTTTCAAGAGGTAATTCATACATATGCTTGAAATTGTCAACTTAAACATTTAGAAGTACATGACTGAAAGCAATTTTATGAATAGGAATCCGTGTATATTGAATACAATGAGTACCAATTGTATAGAAGGGCTAATCGTCAATGCTATAGTTAGTACTCTACTTTGCTTCCAATGCTTGCTATTTATAACTATAATTGCAATGTTTGAAAACTGAGTGATAATTAAAGTTCCTAATGAAACAGCTTTAACTATGGGGTAAGCTTCATCAAATAGAGATCAATAAAATGTAGATGTTTTCTAATGCAAGACCAAATAGTTCAGAGAAGAGTCTCTTTTCCGTGAATTCATTCACTAGGCTATACAATCGAAATTATATATATATAACTGTTTTCTTTAGTTCCTAGAGTAATGTAAGGCTTCAGCTGAACGTCTTCACTGAGTTCGGTTATCCGCCAACTTTCTCACCTGGCTTCTGGTATGACCACATGGTTTAATATCCTCTTCAGATCACCTCCTCCATGTCATCCTTGCACTGACCACCACCTCGCTGCTTCTCATTCGTGTTTCACTCGAGTGATGGTCTGGCGTGTGATGTCATTCACTTGATGGTTTTCTCAGAATATGACCGGCCAATCCACCTCCATTTCTTCTTGCATATTTGTTGCACAGTTGGTTTCTTGCTGTGTTGGTTAGCTCATTGCCAGAGATCCCTGTTACTGATCTTTTCTGGCCATCTTGAGTGAGGATTATGATTTATGTCAAAAACAAATATTTCAAAATCTATGATGAATAGTCAAGTTGTAACTAGGACTGGAGGTGAAGATTTGTAAGTCTTAACTATGGTTACTTAATATGAAAGACATCCAGAAAAATAGGATGTTACTGACAGAGCGTGGAGACAGTGTGGTGAGAGCAGGCCGTGAGAAAATATAAGCAAGGCTGATTCAACAACCAATCACAGCAAAGTTAACGTGGCAAAATATGATTCGCAGGTAGAGAACTCTATTTGTCGAGGAATCCCGAAACAACCAATCAAAGCCTGCGTTTGTCGGCCTAACTTCTGATAAACAGCCAATCAGATGACTGCGCTTGTCTACTTGCATAAGCTGTAATAATGTATGTGAAATATATATAAATACGTGTTGATTTTCATAATAAAACGATCTGTTGCTTCGCCCTTGTCTTCTGTTGTTACAACAGGTGTTTAAAATAACTTATGTAGTAGGTGAAAAGAGTAAATAGAGAGATAGTTAAGAAAAAGACGTTACTGAAATGTTATACAGAAAATTGCGAAATACAGTATTAATAAACTTAGAATTACACCCAAGGCGGAAAGGGGGCGGGGGGAGGAAGAAGATTCTTCTGTGTACATAAATTAGGTTTATCCGTTCAAATCGCTAAGGCCTCCGAAATGTAAAGTGTATGGAGGCTTACCGTTTTCGGAAGGCTTTTTTTTTTTAACTTTTTAGATAACTGTGATTGAATCTTTGTTACATATTGAGTGAGCAGTGCCGAATGTATTTTCAATTGTAGCACTCTTTATTTATCCATTGTTACCTTTCGTAGCTGACTGGGATAATGTTCTTTGATTCTTTTGGATAAAATACGCACCTAATAACCTGCATATCTCGCTTGCTCCACATAAGCAAGTAAATTGGCAGATACACATAGAAGTGGCCAAATGTGATAATTTTTTTTGGAGTAGTTGAGGAACAATTGGCGGCTTGAGAATACCAGTCGTAATGTAGGAGCAGGGAATGTTCGTTTCAGGGCTTTATATATATTTTTCTCTTTAAGATGTCAGCCAGAAGGTCGCTTTTAAACGCCACATTCATGCATAGCATCTTCTCCAGCAGAGAGATTGGTTGTTCTTTGTTGATTTTCAGCGTTATATGTTAATCTATAAAGCGTGGTGGATAGTCATTGCCAGGTAGTGTCTTACTCAAAAGAGTGAACTCTTCTTCTACTGATTCGGGACTACATATTCTGTAGATTCTAGTCACAAGAGATATTATCAGGTTCCGCTTGCGATTCACGGATACCTAAGAGTAAATGTTTGTCACTTAGCCCTTCTACGTAGGCTTTCATCGAAAAGAAACTATTTACTGTACTCTTTGCTTTTATATTCATGTCTGGATGAGTATTTTTTAAGTTTTCAAATAAGCTGATGATTCCTTTTTATAAGTGACAGATCAGCCTAGTTTATTTTGACATTCACTGTATTTTTTGAGTGTTGGTTTGAAGGGATTTGATTAATTTCAAGACTGATCAAGAACTGACTTAGGTTAGAGAGCCACTGGAAATAACCCGGGAGCACTGGGCAACTGTTTCGTCGTTGTTTCGGACCCTCCAGCCATACTCACTGATGAGCAGATCAGGGATCGAACCTAGAACCTTCAGGTTAATAGGTGAGCTCGTTGACCATTCAGTCAATGGAATGGAATTTAATCGTTCATGAATTCCAATATCTATCAGTTTGCGATGTATAGCGCAACCGCTAGCCAATGTCATCGGCGTGTATTTGTCCTTGCCCCAAACTGGCGGACCTCACTGGTGAAGACTGCTCAAAGAAGTCGCCTTGTAACCTGAAGATTTTGGAGTCGATCCCTGGAGTTTGGGTCACAGATGCGTACTGATGAGGAATGACGAACTAGGACGAAACAAATTTTTAGCAGCCTCTCGATTTAGGCTGATGTATAATTAAAATTAAAGGAGAGCGATTTCCATCAGTTTCAAGTCAGTAATATATACATTTAAACAAGAAAATCTTTTTGAATACGTGAAATATTATTATGATTAAATTTGCATGTATATATTTATATAATGCATTAAACATTGTTATTATTTGGTGAATGGTGACTAGCAGTGAGATCCAGACATCGTCAAGACACCTCTGTTAGGAGCCGACATGGCAGCATAGGCGGAACATTTCAGTCTAATATAATCAATCATCGATCAATAAAAAATAGGCTTAGACAAGCAATGACTGATACCCATTACCCAACAACCACTCTCATGGCATCACTGGCTCAGTGGATAACACTTCAGTGTTTGGGACAATGAGTACAGGGTTCGAGTCTCAGGGGGAACACCATCACACACTGACTCACTCACTGGGGAAAGTGGGTACATACAGGCGACGAGTCCTACATAGGACGAAGCACACATCCTGGTTTCCACTGCTAGTCACCATCCACCAGATAAACATCATGCTAATCTTCAGATATCGTCGAGGAGCTCGTACTAGAAGCTGATATGCCAACAGAGGCTGGATATTTTGATCCGGTCAGTCAACGAAGAAAAATCAAAATTGACTTGAACAAATTATTATTATCATTTGTGAAATATTCTTTACATAATAACTATTAATTTTAAATATGGTTAATTTTCCTTTCTAATATTCTTTCTCTTCTAGAAGAGTTCATCCACTGTTTTACACGACAGTCGTATGAAGAACCTCGTAAAAGAAAATCGGTCAGTTAAAGTATTTGGTTCCTGCTAGTGAAACGCGAAAAGACGCAAAGTACTTAGAAGCCTAATGAACTAGGTATATACACAGAAGAAAAAAGATAGATAATTTCTGCCAAAACTTTAAAGATTTTTAAATTATGCAGGCAGCTTTACACAGATAAACAACAGAAAAATAAATTAAGCCAATTTTAAGAGATACATTGAAGCAGTATGCAGCATAGCTGTCTGTCTACCCGGTAGGCAGATATCATTGCACTAAATCATAAGCATCACAATAAAGTCATCATTGTTAATCAAGGGGTTGTTCAACACAGTAGTCGTCATGAGTTTACAGTGTAAAGTAGGCAGGTGAATTTGTGAGTGTATGCCTGTGAGGATAACATATAAGATTATTTACACAAAACTAGTTTGGAAATAAGGCGATCTTTCAGAATTAGCTCTTTGCAATAAAGGTTTACGTAATAACGATTCATTAGTTTCACTGGTTTCTGGATCAGTATTTTTTGATATTTTTAAGTTATCATTTGTCTGTTGAACATTTTCTTTTAATAATAGTGTAGTTTTTGTTTTGTTAAAGTGAACCTTACTACTGTTATTATTATTATTTTCATGGTTCGAATTCGTCACATGCGATTTACCTGAATGATCTCGTTTCAGTGTAGGAGTGACAGCGTTAACTGCATTCGTAATACATACTGCGTTGTTTAGTGAAGCATTCAAGTGTGGAATTTTTATCAATCGTGTATCTATAGTTTGGTAGACACTTTGTGAATAAGTATCATTAGGTGACGTCTTCTGGAGTGATGTCTTTGCCGGTATACTTCCAGTATTGTTAAGATTAACTTGCATGTAGGTGTGATTTTTGCCTAGTGAATGTGGCGGCTGAGACGGTGGTGGGGACCATGAGTTCACTGAATTGACTGGTTTAATCAGTGTACATTTCTGTTCGTGGAATAATGAATCTTCTACTGGGATTCGACATTGAAGTGTTCTAGTTAGTGGAGAGTGAATAGCAGTTCCGTGTAAGTGATTATTAGTCGGTCCAGGATTCGATGGAACAAAGGCTGTATAATTGTTTAACAGAGTTGATGAACTAGGAACTTTCATATTTTCAAGGGAAATATCATAAGATGCTTCATTTGAGTTATGTTCCATTGGATGGTGATATATCATTTCTTTCGCGTAATAATCAGGATTTTGATGGACATGATGAATGTTTACAGGAAATGTATTGAAAGTCTAAAAAATTAAAAAAGGTGTAAAAGATATCATCGTCTAACTCATATTTAGAAACAGTAAGAACAATATTAGACACTAGTAGCATTTCCTCGGTGGAATATTATTATGAGTTTCACTAATAGTTGTCTTCGTTTCATGTTCAAGACGAGATGGTCAGAAAGGATCAGTTACAAAGGAGCTCTGATAAACAATTGGCCTAAAAATATGCGAATCGAAATGGAGATATATTAGACATTCACTAAGGAGACTGTTGAATGGCATCCCACGAAAGGCAGACCCTTGTGTAGAATGGGAATGCTAAAAGACGAATTGGCGGTCAGAGGTTGGCGTGGAGGAGATTATGTGAAGAGGAGATAAAAGTTATATCTTATTAGTTATATCTTCCGACCTTACCTGGTCATCTCATATCCAAATGATTTCGAAGAAAGTGTTTCGTCTAACCTACTACATTAGGAAACTCAGACTAACTGGAGTCACTCAACCTCTGCTTTCACAATTTGTCAACTCTCGTATCCTACCTATTCTACTTTACTGTTCCCCGTTAGTCTTTCCTGGGTTACTGAAAAAGGATTATACCATCCTGAGAAGGATGTTGAAGGTAGTTAGTAGGACTAGCGGTGTAAAACTCAGTCAGCTCGTCACAACATTAGTGGATAAGCATCTGAATACATGTGAGAAATGGTCTAAAACCATACTCTCTGACTGCCAACACCCCCTCTATTCCCAACTCTCTCCTTGCATCTCATCAGGTAGAACCAGAAATCAGTACAAAATAATATATGCTCGTACAACCAAGTATAGGAACTCAACGATACCATATTTGGCCCGTGTTCTAAGTGACAGAGACAATGTTAGGCGTGAAACCTATGACTTGCTTTGTTGTTAATAACATAATTTTGGCCCTTGTTATTTCCCCCTTACACTCTCTTATTTGTACTCTATAGTGAACAACCTTCTTAAACATACTTAGCTGCTTAAAATCATTATCATTGGCTTACATTTTTATTCTTTATTCTATTCCTCCTTTATACATCTACTGGGTCCGACTGTATTATCACTATGATTATTAAAAATTGTCCCGTCATTAACCATCATGTAACATTAGTTTTGTGGTTGTTCTTTGTTCGGCACTATTTAACTGACAATCTTGTTTGTTATTGCCACTATCCACATCTTAAAAAATTTTGTATTATGCATGATTCCTCACACTACCACTACAAACAACCGCATTAGTGCTGACAATAAAAAAAAACACAACCTGAAATGTTTATCTTATGATTGCTTAGTGTTGTTCAATCAAATTAACTGATCATCTTAGCTATAAACATTTTTTTAAGAACATCTCATAATTTCCCGTATGATTATAGCTGTTACTGTTCACCACGCATACTCATATCGTAGCTTCCACTAACCAATACTGAAATATTTTTTCATTATTTGTGTTTATCTTCCTTTTTACTTGGTATTTTTATTGCATTTTTTTGTTATTTCTGTGTTTCTTTTTGGTTTTTTGTTGTTATTGTTTTTTTTTTTTTTTAAATATTTTATTTTTTTTATAATACTCCTTTTAAATGTATGATGAAATTAGATGCAATATTGTAGATATGTGCTGAAAATTCCACACTGTACCACAAGTACTGTTTCTGGAATAAAGCGAAATTGTTATTGTTATTGTTAAAGTCGCTAGGGTCCAAGGCATCTGTAGCTCTGATACCCTAGAAGAAGAACTACACTTCTTCATACAAAACGGATATCAACCAAGTTTCATAAACGAAAACATCAAACAGAAAATCCAAAAGCAAGAGACACCATCCGTGTCAAAAAAGATACTTTACATGAACCTCGACTTCCAAGGTGACCTACTCAGTGATATACTTAAGAGAAGAATTTCCACTCCTTTAGCCAGAACTTTCTTCGCAGCAACATTGAAAGTAGTGTTCGCCAGTCTCTCGCTGATCTGCAGAAGCCCAGAAGACAAAATCTGGCACCTGATCACTTCTATGTGTATATATCAGTTGACCTGTTGCTGTGGAGCCAAGTACATTGGTCGTTCGATGTGCATTCTGTCAAAAAGGGTCAAAGAACACTATCCAGCGTGGTTGCAGAAAGGATGTAGTGGCCGTATATAGAGTGCAATCTCAACAATCGCCTCCTTCAAAGTTATCTACAAAGTGAAGAGCAACCTGCCAAAGGCAATACGTTTCCGTCTTCTTTGCAATGCAGAAGCCCTAGCCATTCAGTTGGAAGAACCAGAACTATGCATAAAAAAGAAAATTATTTAACTACTCATACAACTACTCATGGTAACAACTCTGTTGATCTGACTTGGCTCTTGCTTTTTTGTTCGTTTTTCTAACTACTTAATACTCTTACGTTAATCCGTATTTTATTTTGTTTCCATATTCAACCTGAGCACAACTTTTGCATCAAATTATTCATGTTATTACACAACCCTTCTTTAACAATCGCTTGTGATAACTCATCACTTTTGCTACTACCCTCCTATATCAACATCTAATTCCTCTGCATACTTTTTGTATTACGTAACTCCACCCAAAACTGTCTAATTCTCACCTGTTTAGTTAAATTAACCATAACCAATGGTATTTTTGTTTAAAAAACTTGATGTACACATACAAGCAAAGCAACCCATATATATTTGTGGTTGTACAGCTAAGAAAATAAATTCGCAGAAAAGCAAATCTTCTCTGAACTACTGATCTTCTCTTTATTCGGAATCATGGAGCACAGAAGAGCATGAAATGAAGGTGGGCTGTTGAAGTACTAGGTTCCACTCAAAATCCAGGGGAATAATATATTACATCATGTGAGTAATAGTCTGTTAACTCAAAGCTTCGGTAGTTCGATGGCAGAATGCTAGCTAACCACCTATGTGGTACAGGATTCGATTCCTGGCCGATGCACTCTTAAACCTCACTTAGTTCGCTAGCCAGCAGTAAGCTTGGGAAAAGAGGGGTGTTTGGGGGCAGGGTTAACTATGCAACACTGTAAAAAATAATATCACTTCTACTGGAACTTCAAAGCTTGAAGGCCTAGGTTTCATTTGTGACACAAAAGAATGAAGAAAGCTTAAGACTCCCCCCATATAGTCTCACCATCTGTTATTAATCTATTAACTTTGTTGATAAATACCTCCCTATTATGATAGCATAAACAGATTTTGTATTTGTTAGGAGGGCAGTCCTCTTCGTCCTCCTCAATGGCTTTGAAACCTTGTCATTGACAGTGGAAGACATGAAAAGGCTGGCTAGTTGTCTTTGATCATAGATGTCTGCCTTCTATCTCCCGTTTGAAATGGTATAATAGGATGAGCAATATTGAGGTTAGGTGAAGAGAGATAGGTAAAGAGTGAAAATCATTGGACAAGGATATGAAGTTACATTGATTGCGATGGTTAGTATATGTGTTACGCATACCTAGCCTAGCCGTCACCCTCCTCAACGGACAATGTTAGCTGACATAGGGTCAGGTTGGAAAAGAGCCAGTGGTGGTCAAAAGAAAACATGGCTTCATCAGTCAATGAAATCCACAACGGTTAGTTTAAGCCACGTCAAGAGGTGTAGAACGACTCCTAGTTGGGGTCTTGGAACGGTGAACACTATTGGCTGGAGACAATTGGTGATATGGCCCAAAATCGTTCTCAATGACAGTGCAGATGCATCCACTCCTTGTGACTTATAACACCCAATCAAACTATATTGCTCTTGGATATTACTATTCTTTTTTGCCTCATATCTCTGTTTACTTGCCTCTATTTTGCGTTTCATTTTACTTTCTTCCTTTGCTTTGTGTGCTGAGTGAAGTGTGGCGACCTGAAATGCTGCACATCTGTGCAAAGTTCTATGTTGAAACCAGTCAGTCAGTCAGTCAGTGTATAAGTTATGGAATCTAGAATATCACCGAACAAATGCTAACGGACTTTTACTTTGGCATTCACTGAATTTTATCAGCCAAGTAGCATAGATAAAAATCATTTGTGTTATTTCATAGAATCCATAATTGGTAGTGGCAGGTATCAATTAATTTTGAATTCGAGTTTTTGGAACTGGTCTGAATCCCTAGTTGAAAGATGCAAATTCTCAGTTGAACAACATGCATATATAGTGTCTTAATGTAGAATCGTTTCACATAGTAGTTTTACTCAGCATGGCTAGTGTAGTTGCGTTCAATTCTCATTTGTCTATTTCTAAATTAAATTTTCCACTAAAATAAATTTATCCTAAAAATAGTAGCATGATTTTTAACCATTTATGTAGTTATATAACAATACTGCATGTTCTGAATGGACACTAGTTAGTAACTAGTGTAATATGTCTTGTCCTGTATTTGGTGCACACGGAATTCTATCAGTCACGTTGGAAATGTGGCCACCATCAAACTAGGGGGCTCAACACCACGGTGCACTTTGAAAAGTCTTCACCAAACAAAGAACTACACACATATACTATTCACTGACTGGCGTCAAATCGAAAATATCCATTACACTGCTACAGGAGGTCGATCGCGAGCTTGAATAGCTCAGTGGTGCTAACGTCTCTGACTGCAGCCCTACTGGGTAACGCGGGTTCGAATCTCAGGAGGGAAATGAGTTCCTTCGAGGCTGAAGATACGCCTTGGTGACTGGTGAGCATCAACTTGAACAAAACCTAGGTCAAGCAAGGCTTCCTGTGGCAGATTACCTCTAATCATTTAATATCATCAGATCAATGCACACCGTGATGGTGAGCAACTTAGTGGCCCGGTGGCCGCATTGCAAACCTGATTGATAGAATCCAGTCTGCACCAAATAGAGGACTAGACACACCGCACTAGTTACTAGTGTCCAATCTATGGTGAGTGCCAACTAGCATGAAGCCTAGGTCAGCAGGCTGGGCTTCCTGCCGATTGCCTCCGACTATCTAATAATGAGTGTACATGTACAAACTCCTAGACAAAAGTTTCTCTTTACCGACATAAACACTTGAGTGTAATAAGGTTGCTTTTGATGCTCAACTATCGACCAAAACTAGAACGTTTAATAAAATTCAAGGGTATCTTATCCATACCATTGTTTTAGAGGGTGTTGAACCTGTTGAACATGCACTTTTCATTCCAATAGTATTGTCATTTTGATTATTCTGTTCTTCTTTCATAAACTCTGTAATGTAAAACAAAAACAAACAAAAATACTGATTTGTTTAAAACAAAATGAAAAGTGAATGTTTTCACTTAAAAAAACACGTTGGTTTTGAAGAACCGAATTCCCGCAATTGAAAAGACAGACTAAGTAGGCTTTTCATATTCTTTATGGATTTATTCTTCAGGTACATGGGTAACTAAACCACTCTATTTGAAGGAAAGAAGTTTATCTCAGAAATTCTGATTTACACTTTAAACTGAGATATTTATGAAAACAATATCCTTTGTTGATGGCTAGCAATACCATCCAGAATGTGCATTTCATCCTCTTTTTGGGACTTGTCATTTGACTGATGGCTTTTTCATTGAGAATAACACCAAGTATTCATCGTTTCGGCATTTGACAACGTTCACCGTGAAGTAATTTGGAAACTACTCGAGTACTACGGAGTACAGTGACCCAAATATTCATCAACCTTATTCAACAGCTGTACGACAACGGAACATGTCAAGTGATCCCCAGCGGAAAACTCAGTGAGGCGTTTGGAGTAAACACAGGAGTCAGACAGGGAGGTGCTTATTATCACCAATGATATTCCTAATTGTGGTGGACTGAGTGGAATATGCGTCAAACAGTGGGAAACGAGAAGGCAGGGATATCCTGGACCGACGTGAAGAACCTAGAAGACCTGGATTTCGCGCGTGGATGATATATGCTTGATGTCACACAAAATCGAGGACTGACAAGTGAAAACGGACAAACTGGTCGAAGAGGCAGTCAGCGAAGACAGGACTCCAGGTGAACACAGACAAGACGGAGGCTATGAAGATAACCGACTTACAACAACAGCAGCAACATCCAGGCCAATTACCATCAACGGGGGGATTTGAAAGAGGTTACTTCATTCACTCACTTATCTAGAGAGCATTGTCTCAACTACAGGAGAAACGGACGAGAATGTCAAATCGAGCGAGAAGGAAAACACATCCATCAGCCTGAAACCAATCTGGAAAACCAATCTTTGTCACTCAGCCAGCATCACCAACAAAATTCGGTATTTTTAATACAAACGTGGTCAAGTCAGTCAGTTCTTCTATACGGGTCAGAAACTTGGAGGGCGGGTCACAAAGAATATTTCCAACAGCCTGTTGCAGACCTTTATCAACCAGCAGCTGTCTTCGCTGGATCAATACTGAAGATCAGATGGCCGGGCTGGAAGGAATCACCAACAAGATACTGTGGAAAGAAACGAAACAAGAACCAATCGCCTCCCAATAGATATGCAGGAGAAAGTGAGGATGGGTTGAACATTCGCTGAGGAGGCCGGTGGGTGTCATCGCACTCGCGTCAGGCCATTGCTCGAATGGAGTGGAACTAGGTCGAAAGGGAAGCGGTGAGTGGGACTTCAGTGAAAGGGTGACATGGGGAGATCGTGTGAAGAGGGGTTGAAAGAGTATAGACTAACATGGATGCAAGTGAAAAGTACAGCAGAAGGAAGACAGAAGTGGCAAGTGGAGACGTGGAGTTGAAGCCCTATGTTCCACTAGGAAACCAAGGGAACAATAATAATAATATAATTCATCGTTTGAGGCTTCACTAGGTCACTGGGTCACTAAATAACATTCTATTGACTTTAAGGTATTGTCAGAGCATTTTCTATCAAGAGCTGACATGTAAATCAAGACAGATTATTATAGTTCAATAAAATTAACCAACGTGAACAATTCAGAAGTTTCAATAGAAGACCATATTCACTGATTTTCAGTATGGAACCAGTGAAGGTTATTACTGATAAAGATCAGTAGTAGTCATTTGGAAATGCTTTCAGTGACGCAGGCGCTAAGTCTCCCACCCATATAGATGAATTGAATAAGCCTTTGAGTTTGTATGACATTAGACATAAATCATATGCGAATTGCCGATCTTTTAGACTATTTTTTTCGGTCTAACGTATTTCTATCTTATTGTTCCCCACAGTTTTCTGTATAATCTAGTTCACTGCCGTTCGGAATATCATCGGTGATTGTAGACAGACAGCCTTATGTTACTCCTGTCTTCAATTTCCTTTAAATGTTTCACTGAGTTTTCTGTCCAAGATCATTTGAGATCCAGCATTGTCATGTAGCTGTTGAATGAAGTTGACAAAGACTTGGAGCAATCTATAGTGTTGAAGTAGTTCCTAAATTACTTCTAAGTCAACGCTGCCTATTCGAAGTCGATGAATTTGAGGTAGAGGTTTGACTGCCATTCTACGATTTGTTCGATGACGATGCGTAGAGTTGCGATTCAATCAGCACTCCTTGCCAGCTTTTAGTAGTTTGATCGCACACAGGATTTCGGCTTTCTTTGGCGTTCAGTTTTGTGCATGCTGTTGCTAATATTTCTGGAGGAGTTGCAGGTGACGGTAAACTCAAGAGTCCTTTGAAACGATCAGCCCATTGTTTTATTTGTGTCTCCTCTTTTGTTTAACATCTTTTATTGGTTCCATCATCTGAGTTGATCTCTTCCCTAGTAGAGACTCGGTTATCTGATATGATGTCCTGAGGTCTGTTTTACCTGCAGCCAGCCTGTTCTACTTCACTTGTGTCAGAGTTGTGTCTTTTGTCTTTCCTAGCTCTCTTCTTCACTTCTTTGTTCTGTGTAGTATACTCTGAACTCAGTTTGTTTCTCTGTTGTCCGTCTTCTCAATGAATGATCTTTTCTCTCACTATCCTCCTCTCCTCTGTTCTATTAGCTTCCAGGTATCCGTCAAGAGCCATTCCTTGTCGTGTCTCCTCTTTCCTCATAAAGCGGTTAAACATGTTCCCCTAAGCATCACATTCAGAGAGCTGTAATGGTCTTCCACACAGCTTTCCCCAGTGATAACACGTAGTGTCTCTGACTTTTTTCTGACCTGATCTGATCTGTAGTAAAGGTAGCTGATTGAGTGCTGAACTTGAATTTTGGCCAGTCTTCAGTTGTTCTGAAGGCTTTCAGTATGACTTTAAAGGTTCCTGGAACTGGAAAATGGTTTGATTTCACATCTGATTCCCTTCTCGACTTTGTATTCAGCAGACCGCGTCTATACTCTCTTGAGATTGAGATGTAATCCGTAGATTGAAACCCGAAAGTGAAGCAACAAGTTCAGCTCCCGAGTATAACATAGAGGTCATGTTACGAGGAAATAAAAACTTGTATTCAGTTGTGGAATCAGTGGAGATGTGATACTAAAGCTCTAAGTTCCACTAGGAAATCAGGGGTTTGAATAATGTTCATAATATAAATTGACTACCATATAGCAAACAACACAGCATATAATTCTGAGTCTTTGATACAAGGCTCTCAGTAAAGTTAATAATGGAAATTTGGAAACTCTAATAGTGGAACAATTCTTTTCATAGTCGTAAATGTACCCTTTTTAATGAATCCTAGGAAATGAGAATAATAGGTCAAGAAAGGCTTTTAGTCAACAAAAAAAATAAATCACTATCTACAGCGATTCGAATAATACATAAAAATAGTGATTAATACATAAAAGGGCATTTAAATTACCCAGTACAGGAAAATATTGTACATTAAATCTTAATAACAAGACTACTAATCAACAGACCAGAATTCACAGTTGTGCAACACTGAATATTTCCAATAATTTATGAAATTAGTTAATTAATGTAGTTTCAATTTAGCAATTGAGTTAGTTTATTTTTCATAATATTACCCAGCAGAAAATGCAAAGTAATAAATGGAAAATATTCATCGGATTTCAGGCAGTCGACTAGAATCACCACCCCACCTCTCACCTCACCTCTCCCCCGACAGCCATCATTAGTTTGGGGAATTTATTATGTCTGAAGTTTAATCATCATCTTCAAACGAGACACATCTGTGTTAAGTAAATTTTTCACTTTAATTTTCCCCAGTAGTCCTTTCCTCAGTTTTTGTCACGTAGAGTTAAGTTATGTAAACGTGACAAAATAAATCGTGCCTTTCATAAACAACTTCAAGTTGTGTCAATTTTTATGAAGTAAAAACTTGAAGAAATTTCGCGCTCATTTTCAACTACTTTGCCTGATAGTGATTCTTAAGTAAACCAAAATGGAGTGACTCCTTTTGCAAGGTGTGGAAAAGGCAGTGTGTTAAAATGAAAAGTAAATAAAAAAGGGAACTTTCAGTAGCCAACCTTCTAATAAGCGCTTTTTTAAAACTATCCTGGATTCAGTAATAAAAATTATATCAAAGGTGTATTTTAGGAATGATGGAGATTTTTTTCTGAGGTGGATGATACCGATGGACTTTTGTTCGCAGGACTTCCCTAGTCTTCCCGGACAATGTGTTCAACGATTATTTCCACACCAAGTAACATTTGGAATTCTTTGTGAGTTTAATATCCAACAATACCAACAACGGAAGCAGAACTACTAGTGAACATCGATCCACCGACGAAATCAGAAGTCCTGAATGCAATCAAGATGCTAAAAGCTGGAAAAGCAGCAGGACCAGATGGAATCCAGCAAAAGCTTGAAAATGGACCCAGAGACAGCAGCGGAATTGATGACGCCATTGCTGGAGAAGGTGTGGAAAGAGGGCAAAGTACCCGAGGATTGGAAGAGAGGATACTTATTCAAACTACCAAAGAAAGGAGACTTAAGTCAATGCAAAAACTGGCGCGGAATTATGCTCCTGTCCATCCCAAGCAAAATAATAAGCCGCATCATCCTGGAGAGAATCAAACACGTCAACCTGGATGAAAACTTCGACCGGAACAAGCTGGATTTAGGAGAAACAAGTCATGTATTGATCAAATCGCCACACTACGGATCATCATTGAGCAAAGCTTGGAATGGCAGTCACCTCTCTACCTCAACTTCATCGACTTTGAAAAGGCCTTCATCAGATGGCGTCGATCGAGAGGTCATTTGGAAACTACTTCGCTACTACGGGGCCCATCGACAATTATACATCTGATCCAACAGTTATACGACAATGCTGCATGCCAAATAATCCACAGCGGGAAACTCAAGAAATCCTTCGAAGTGACGACGGGAGTAAGGCAAGGCTGTCTGCTGTCACCAATGATCATCCTGATGGTAGTAGATTGGATAATGCGACAGACAGACAACGGCTGGCAGTGAGGAAACAGGCATAAAATGAACTCACACAAAAATCTTGGAGGATCTGGACTTCGCCGATGATATATGTCTGATTTCTCACAAACTGGAAGATATGCAAGTGAAAAGCAACAAGCTGGCAGAACAAGCATCAAAGATAGGCCTTAAGGTGAACATAGATAAAACAGTGGTGATGAAGATTCCTGGGCAACAGCAACAGCAACAATAACAGACAACAATCAACCAGCATAAATGGGAGGAACCTGAAAGAAACAACCTCCTTCACCTCCCTACCTACCTGGAAAGCATCGTTTTACCTACAGGCAAACCGAACTGACGAGGATATCAAAGCCAGAAACGGGAAAGCAAGATAAGCTTTCATTACTTTCAAGTCTGTGTGGAGGTCAACAGCCCTCCCTACTCAGCATGGAAAATAAGATCCGGATTTTCAACTCCATTGTGAAGTCAGTGCTTCTATACGGATCAGAGACTTGGCTAGCGCGTCATAAAGTGCATCTCAAACAAACTTCAGACCTTCATTAGCAGTTATCTTCGCTCAATACTCAAGATCAGATGGCCAGAAAAGATCAGCAACACGGATCTATGGGAGCGAACCAAATCAGCAGGAACCGATTGTGAAACAAATAGGCAGGAAGAAATGGAGATGGAATGGCCAAACTCTGAGGAAACCATCAGTGACATCACTAGACAAGCCCTCAAGTGGAACCCGAAAGGGAAGAGGCGAGTTGGTCGTCTGTGTAAGGGTGACTTGGAGGAGGTGATGTGAAGAGGAGATGAAAGCATGCGGGCAGACTTGGAGCGGAGTGAAAACGTTGGCAGAAAACCGAAGGCAATTGGAGATGCGCAGCTGAAGCCCTATGTTCCTCTTTGAATTAAAGGAAACAATAACAATTAATATCCATCTCTCCCGATGACCTCAGGTGTGGATGATTGCTTCCGGAGATTTTCTCCTCCTTTTGTACTCTTGTGTTGGTATTGATTATTTTGTTGACCTTTTGTTTATGTGACTTCCCACCTTAGTGTTTGACAGATCTCATGTTGTGGATGTTGTTGGTTTTGTATTCTTTAGATGTTGCAGCTATAAGTTGACATCGAGGAAAATAAGCTGGCTATTCAAAGACATGATATTCATTCCCAAATATTATAGGATGCAGATAACTATGGACTGAAGTTCGATTGGAAAAATCTATGAATACTAGACAAGGGGAACACCAAGAATGCCAGGAAATTCTTAGAAGCTTGGTATTTATTTGGATCTACAATCAAGATACACGTAGCTTAGATTTATCAGAAACTAAAGGGGAACGTCGTATGAACATTATCAGGTCAACAAATTAATCAATACGTGTGATCAGGAGGGTGAGGGACTATCCGATAACAAACAGATACATTCAAGATCACCTGGGAAGATGGCCGATAAACTCGTGAGGAATTCCAAGAGCTCACTTCATATTGAAGTCTACGTGGAAGACAATAAAATGCTGACAAGCAAGGGTAATTTATTAATTAAAGCACAAGTGAGGAGTCAACCAGGAACCTACTGCCTAACAAATGTACAGAAGAGAACCGAAATAGATTGAACATATACACAGGACACCACTGACTGACATCACACTCCGAGGAGGCTCTCGAGTGGGACCTGAATAGGAAACGACGAGCTGGGCGTAGGTGTGCCAGTAACATGAATGAGGACATCGTCTGAGGATCTAGGTAAAGACGACTGCAGAGAACATGGTAAAATGGAGATGTGCTACAGAAGCTCTCTGTTCCACTTGAAACCCAAGGCAATAATAATAATAATAGTAACTTCATACTTTGCATTTTCCTACGCACTTATCAAACTTTAAACTCTAACATACCTTTCGTCGTTGTTGACGCTGTTACTGTTGTCGAAGCAGTATCGAATGCACAGCGTTTTGTTAGAATAATAGCAACCAACAATAGTACACACAGCACTCCAGCAATAGAAGCCATCACAATAATAATTAATGTCTGTTGACCATATCCATAGATTGGTTTCGAATGACTTGATTTATACTGTTGTGATGCTGAACTCCCGACTGAGAATATAATAATCCATTATTGATATTACCATCAATATTTGTTGATCTGTAAAGATAATCTTTGCCCAGTTGGTCATTTTCATCATAAGTGAAATGTTTACGTAATGGGTCTTCATTTGAATTAGGATAGTCATAATTTGATTGATGGCCAGTTAAATGTTCTGCACCCTGATGACTTAAACGTGGATTAGCACTTTTATCTGAGATTCTAAGATTTGGATCACTTCGAATGATCACTGTGAAATGAACCTAGGTGAGGAAACAAAAATAGAGGTTTACAAAAGTTATTTGTATCTGAAAATGATCAGCTTTACAATATAGATTATCTTAAGGTAATAAAATACTTTTTATATATGGGTATATTTACGTAGATTCTGTTCTATTATTCCTTTCACGTCGATTGCATTTCAGACAGAATTTCTATTTCTCGGATTTTTGCTAAAAGTGAAAACCACCTTGGTGAAGAACTTATTTGATGACTGTATGACGCTTAAAATTCTTCCATGTTGGGGGAAATGTCCATCAGGACATTGGCGAAGAAACAAAAGAAAGCTTATCAAAGTTTTCTTCACGGCGACTACATCTTCAAAAGCTGTACGATCACATAGTTAACATTATTATATAATTTGACACAATAATGAACGGGGATTAAAGGATATAATGCTTCTCAACGTGATATAGAATTTCGAAGGTGTGAATATGCATCGCAAAGGGCATTGACACAAAGTTAGATGGCAACAGAAATTCGGATTTCCAATACAAACGTGGTCAAGTCAGTCAGTTCTTCTATACGGATGAGAAACTTGGCCGGCGGGTCACAAAGAATATTTCCAACAGCCTCTCGCAGACCTTTATCAACCAACAACTATCTTCGCTGGATCTATACTGAAGATCAGATGGCCGGACTGGAAAGAATCACCAACAAGAAACTATGGGAACAAACAAACAAAACAAGAACCAATCGCCAGCCAACAATATGCAGGAGAATGTGGAGATGGATGGATTGAACACTCGCTGAGGAGGTGGCTGCGTGACATCGCGCACGTCAGACCATTGCTCGAGTGGAGTGGAACTAGGCCAAAAGGGAAGCGGCGAGTGGGACGTCAGTGGGAGGGTGACATGGAGGAGATCGTGTGAAGAGGAGTTGAAACAGTATAGACTAACATGGATGGATGAAGGTGAAAAGTACAGCAGAAGGAAGACAGAAGTGGCAAGTGGAGACGTGGATTTGAAGCCCTATGTTCCACTAGGAACCTAAGGGAACTATATATATATAGAAAGCAGTTATGCAATATGGAAAAATCAACCCGCTTCTGTTGAGCTGAATACATATTTCCCCCCCATGTAAGTCCTTTCAAAACGTGTCAGAGAACCTTATCCAGTATGGATGAAGAGAGGCGGTATTGATTCAATCAGAAGTGTTATAACTGAACACCTCATCACCACCTGTCACAGCATCTAAACTGAATCATTCGCCATTTAGAGGCGTTTAAAATGTAAACAAAAATCTACCAGAAGCAGCGTGTTTCTGATTATTTTTGTATTACAGAAGCCTTCATCATAATCATCGAGAAACTGGAACTATGTGTTCAGAAGAAACAAGTTCCACATTTCAAGTGTTGGTTTGTAGGGATTTGATTGGTTTCAGGATTTCATCACAAGCTGACATTAGTTAGAGAACCATTGGAAATCCTCCAGGGAGTACTGGAAATCTGTTTCGTCCTAGTTTGGAACTCTTCAGCATTTACATTTACTATGGACATAATTCTGTTTGACTTCTAATTTGTCTTTTTTCATTCCCTGCAGTTTTTATCTTCAGGTATGAAAAATGTTGTTTCAGTTTGTTTCCATGAATATCCCGTTTACATCTGCCATCGTTAAAAAAAATATCCTGCATATTACGTAACTGTCTTTTGATTCTATGTAATTTTGTGTCTATGCCCCTTGTGATATATATACATATATATATATATATTCTTCATATAAGGATAAAACTTGTCCATTGTGGTAGAGTATAATTCCAATATGGATAAAATTTTGTTTTGATAAAATCATACAGCGTTATATATATATAGTAATTTCCAAGTGTTGGTTTTTGTAGGGATTTCGTTTGATGGTAATATTAACTGACGAGTTTTCGAGCACAAATATATTGCTCATTATGATATCAAGGCACTCACACAGCTTTGTTTTGCTTCGTTCATATACATTGGTAAAAACTGATTTGACATTTGAATAAAAAAAACAGTATAAGACTTGCATGAAACAGAAAGGAAGATAAATTACACTCGGAAATAATAATATTAGTTTTTCAAGTAATGGTTTCGTAGGGATTTTGTTTGATTGCATGGAGGATCTCACCATGAGCTGACATCAGTTAGAGAACCATTGGAAAACCTCCGGGAGTACTGGACAGCTGTTTCGTCAGCCTAGTTTGGGACTGTTTGACAGTACGCACCAACCACCAGGGTTCGAATCCAGGAGCTTTTGTCTACAAAGCGAGCGATCTCGTAGACCATTGAGCCACTGGGACCCGATCCAATGGCCAGTCCATGAATTCTAACTTCTGCCAATTCATGACATAGCGCGACCACTTCGCAATGTCTTCTTCGATGAGTTACTGCTCTATCTTGAACCTGCTGTACCCTAATGGTCACGGCTTAGAATTAAAGGACCATTGTATCGGGTCCCAGGGGCTCAGTGGTCTACGAGATCACCCTGTGATCGGAAGGTCCTGGGTTCGAACCCCGGTGGGTGTGTACTGCTGAAGAGTCTCAAATTAGGACGAAACAGCTGTTCAGTGCTCCCAGGCTTTCTTCCAGTGGTTCTCTAACTGATGTCAGCTCATGATGAAATCCTCCATGCAATATTAATTTTATCAATAACATAGAACAGGATGGGAAATAAGACGAGTGTTGTTAGTCAATAAAATGGGAAATAAGATGTTTTTACAGTGAAATAAATAACTTATAAGAATGTTATAATGTGAATTGAATACACTTTTACATTATTTATTATCTTCTGATTTGACTGGTAATAATATCTTCCATATCTCTGGTATTTGCGTTGACTCACTTCTATTGCATCTGTCGGGTGTAGACTCTGTGAACCAGGCAGGATTCAGTAATCAAATCTCTCTCTCTCCACCTGCCTATATTACTTCTTAGAATTTTGACTCTGTCCCACCATGCTATTGTGTGGTTGTGTGTTAATGCACGCAGTGTGATTGCTGAGCTTTTTTTCTAAATTACTTATCTTCTTGAGATCAATCATTCTAAACTTAGCTAAATTCTTATGTTCTCATAATCTCATTACTTCTGATCTACTAGCTTGACCTATGTAGATGACCTCGAAAAGTCATCAGTAAATATTATTGTATAACATCATATGACTTTATCAAAATAAAATTTTATCCGTAATGGAATTATGCATATTTTCACCTTCAGACCTTCATATCAAGTTGACGGTTATTATCACCCATAATCTTCATTCGTTACTGCGTTGGACTAAGCAATAATTGTAACTATATTCATTTGTAAATAAAAATGTGATTGTAGAGTTTTAAATCATAGAGAAAATAACTTTCCTAAGCTTTTTGTTCTTATCTCATTGAAAATTTTCTGACAGTGGAACTATTGTAACAACAGAAGACAAGGGCCTGGCAACAGGTCATCGTTATTTTGCCTCACACTTTGATATGCTGCTTTCTCCCAAACTCCCAGCAGGGTCCCAAGTAGCAGCCTTATCGCTGACAGGTCTTGAACGCCACTTAACTGCGCAGAAGCCTCGAAGTCCTGCCCGAAGATCTATATGTCTCAATCAAAAACTGCAGGGCATAGGCTTTCCATTTGTTGGTAGGCAGCGACACCAAATGTTACAACAGAAGACAAGGGCCAGGCAACAGATCGTTTATTATGGAAATCAACACATATTTATAGATTTTCATGTACATATTATAGATTATTGTTAGCAGAAAAACACAGTCTTCTGATTGGTTGTTTCTCACAGAAAGTTTAACCTTGCATTTCTTTGTGGCTGTTTCTTGAATCTCAGATTACCTATATGTTAACTGTGTCCGCCTATGCAAAGCCTTTGTTCTCATTTTTCTCACGACTAGTATTGGGGACATAAACATTGACGTAAATTACTGTACACCAATTTTGACTAACAGCCAGCTCTCACCACACTACTTTTATTCACATTCCTAATCTTTTGGTTCCAGGTTTCACGTAAATATTCACATTCTGTCATTATTATATTGATGCAATACCGATAGTCTAATCCTTTTGTATTGCGCTGTTCATACAAGTGATAACCATAGCAGTTATTGAAGGTCTTTTAACTGATGAAAGTCAGACGTATCTCCCACAGTCTGCATCTACCAATTTAAGTCGAGCATCTGCTTACTATTTATATAATTTTATCACACTTACTTTGCGATAAGCTATCACAAGGTTATCAAAATGATCGGTCTCAAGTTTGAACACCGACAGATACTAGTAACACAGTCACTAAAAACCTAGAATTTCTGTACAGCTGTTTCGTCTCGGGGCGTGAGACTCTTCTCTATCTGGTATGAATCCGTGATCAAACTTTAAATCAATCAAACCGATACAAGCTAACACTTTAAGATTAATCTGCTGCATGCTGGTAACTGACTAGACGAAGAAGTTGTCCAAAGTTCTAATGGGAGGTCGTAACCAGCGGGGTGTAACAAGTCACGTATGAGGATAAACACTTGCCGATGACACTATATGGTTGCGGCGTTAAAAACTCGAATTAGAGGAAGAAAGAATCTGTGGGTCACTGGATTCCATTTGAGTTGCTGAATGGTTAACGAGGTCGCTTCATAACTTGAGGGTTTCAGTTCCACCTCTGATGAAATCGTGGATTTTTACTGCTGAAGAGTTCCAAATCAGGAAGAAGCCCTAACCAGTACTCTTGGTTTTCAATGTTTCTTTAACTGATATCAGTCTGTGATAAAAAATATGAGGCCAATCAAATTCCTATAGATTGATTTTTGAAAACTGACAGAATTAATCATTTCTACTTCACGTTTTTAAATCAACTAAGACTTATTTTTTCATTCTATTCTAACAATGAATTAGCCATGATGTAATTCAATAGACTGTCATTATCACTAGTGTTGTATTCTATTTGGTCATTCAGTAAGGAAAGGTAACACTGGTTTGATCAGTGGTATTTCAGTATTGAAAGAGCTTTCAACTTTCTACCTTGTTCCATGTTAGATAAGTTTAATCGATACAATAATAATAATTTCTAAGTGAGGTTTGAGTGTACTTTATTGAAGTGATTATAAACAACAAATTGTGAGTGAAACGTCATGCAGTATTAATACTGTATTACTGTGTGTTAAATCAAACACACTAATTCAGTATGGAATTATATTCTACCATAGGGCACAAATTCTACCCTTACACTAGAAAAATCCGTCATTTATTTTCAATATTAAACAATATGGTCCCTGTGGCTGAATAGTACACGAGTTTGACCTGTAATTGGTAGATCCTTGGTTCGAGTCCCGGTGTGTGCCTACTGGAGATGAGCCCTGAGGAGAACTAAACAGCTTTTCAGTACTCCATGGTTGTTTGTACATTGGTGGCACAGCTGAAGAATGCTCGTCGACTACGTATGTGATCCGAAGTTCGATCTCCAGTCGGCGCACTCGTTTCCCTCTCTAAGCCAGTAATAAGACTGGTAAAGAGGAAAAAACGGGCATGGGCTAGCAACTCCATGGCGTAAAAACTTCAAGCTTCTAGCCTGAAGCCCTATGTTCCACTGAAAACGTAAAAGAATAAAAAAAAACTAAGCGATATTCTAAGGAACTTTATGTCAGTTGTAAAGAATGCAAAACAGTGATGTCTCATTATCTTCAGTGTTTTGTAATGCAAACTGAAGTTACAAGCTTTAATGGAAAAAGTTATTTATAATCGATTCGTTTATCTTTATAGAAATTTAGTGACTTTTAATGTTGTATCACATAATGTTATATATGATTCACTTCCACTAGTTGCTTTGAATTATTACCTAAGTAGTGAGACATCGGATTCTGTGGGCTAGGCGGTCGCTTAGTTGTTGTATAAACAACGAACAAGAACCTGTTTTTGCTAAATGATCTAAAACTGAATTAAGAACGTGATCATAGATGAGTCCTACACAAACGGTTTGAGTAGTTTGTCCCATGTTGCCTTGGCGTGATTCTTATCTTCTCTATTCTTAATTACTTTATTTCTCTTTTTGTCAAGACAAAGTATGTGTGGTATAAAACATCTTCCATGTTATTTTTTCTCAACCCAGCATAACTGTAACCCTCAACAACAACAACAACAGAAATGTTGCTTTTTATTTGAAGGATTTAGCAAAAGAGAAAGGACGAATCTCTGGAGACGTTTGTTAGCAAAACACATGAATTAATTACTTAAATTTATATGTGAAAAAAAACAGTTTTATATTTACAATTTAAATGAAAATTAAATAAGACTGCTCTCTTCTGTTTCAGTTGAAAACATATGTCTTGACTAGAATACTTGTTAAATTATTTAAGGTTGTCTATCTGGGTGGGTGGTTGGTTTTATTACTGGTAAAAGTGGCTGTCTAATTTTTGGTCTTAGCGAAATTACAACAAAAAGTGAATGGTAAAATTACATACTTCTAATTCTGGCTAACTTTAGCCCGACATTCGTTGATAACCTGAACTTTATTTCGCTATTTCTACACTTCCTAAAGACTCGACTCTGATTGGTTGTTGGAAGTTTAAATTTATCAATAAATTTAGTATTTCTCAAGGTCAGTGAATATAGATATCACTGCTGTCGACTATTTGACCCCATTTATTTAAAACATTTAGCCTCTTTTGTGAACTGCCCATCTTCTCGCTTTAGTTTAACAAGCCGATCGTACCACTGTTGTTATGGGCAACATTACAATTAGCCATCAGAGTAGGTTACTTCTGCACATCAGGTTTGGATTGCTAACATTTTGCTAGGTCATATTAACGTAATATAAGAGCAGTGAAGAATGCTTGCAAAATGGTGAACTTTTAAGTAACCCTATAGACTGCAGACTTAGTCTACTGACACGTTCGGCTGCTGATGTTATTTTTCTTGAAGTAATAGGAGTACTTAGGTGTAGGTATATAGGAATGACATGATTTTTTAAACATTGACTGCTGAAAATCCTATGGTTTGTGAATTTGTCGATAAGCTTCTTGTAGGAAAACCAGATGTATCATTGATTGTGTCATACTCTACCACAGTGTACAAGTTATATTCTTATATAAAGTTTGAACAGTCGAACTAACTATTGAGGATCACATGGCCAGAAGGCATGAGTAGAAAGGAACTTTAGCGACAAAAAAACCAACAACCTAGCTCCCATCAAATATGCAGGAAAAGAGTGGAGATGGATTCGAAAACACTGAGGTGACATCACGACATCGTTCACGAATAGGAAAGTAGTTTGGCATAGGTACAAGAGTGATATGGAAGAGGTTGTCATGTGAAGATGATGCGGAAGCTTATGACTGATTGTGGAGCCAGCTAAAAGAGAGTGCAGAGAAGAGAGTGAAATGCAGATGTGCCGTTGATGCGGTGTGTTCCACTCAGGACCTAAAGGAATGATAAAATTAATAATCCCCATTGAGACAAGAAGAAAGAATTCAGAGAAGAAGATTCTCTTTCCGACGATTTCATTTTCAAAGCTGTAAAATTATATATATATATATGACTTACAGTGGACAATAACAATGTTTTCTTGTGTGTGTGCGTTAAAGTTTGACAGAGAGTGCGAATAACAAAGTGCGATAATATTGGTGTATATGATCATAAGTCACAAATTGATTAGATATATGGATTCAAAAACTTAGTAAATAGAGTTCAACTTAAAGTTCACTTGACAAATGTGAAATAGATGATCGGAAAATAAAGTACCTTCAGAAATGTCAATACTTGAATTGGATATGATGGAGACAATGGAGGTAAAGTTCCCTTAACATTGAAGAAATGTTACCTCCATTGTCTAATTCCATATGTATTCATATGTTCACCTACTTATGTGGAGCTAGGCACATAAGACATTGATCAAGAAACGTATCCCGTGTCGTTTAGGAGCACCTTCCAGCTTGGCTGAGCAAAGGGGAGAGTAGAGGTTTTAATTCAGCATCTGACACATCGTTCAATCTAGTCTATAAAGTCTGAAAACGTTTTCCGATAGGAACATGAATGCATTTGCTTCGTATAGCAGAGACTTTGGCGATACATGACATAAAGCCAGAGCTTTGTGTACAAAACAATTTGTACGATTTCTTTCGTTACCATGGTCTTGATTTTACGATGTGATTCACACGAAAACCTTGTTATTCATCCATTTTCCATTTTTGTTTTATTTCATTTCACTTCAAGTTATCATATTCTAACATTTTATATAGCCTAATATTTTGACAACATTTCATATCTTATACCTATGTCATATTATATTCACATATTCACATTTCCGAATGTACTTTACTTTACGATCATCTATTTCACATATGTCTATTGAACTTTAGATTGACCTCTATTTAATTAGTTATTCGATCCATACATCTGATCACACAGACACACACACACACATACAAAGGCATTTAAAAGCCAAATTTCGCGAGGTGATATCATTTCGTAGTTTATGTACAACCGCTTTACAACTAACATAGCTCACGATAATAATAAAACATTTTCGATCGATGTACCTACGACTAAAGGACGAAATTCTGGGAACTCTACTTCAAACTGTATTTACAAGTGCAAGTTCACCTGCAGTCACAGTGACAATAGAATGTTCCAATGTCGCCGAAAGAACATGTTCCAAAATGGTTATTAAAACATATAGAAAATCTCAATGCAGTTAATCTGAACAGAAATCCAGCATCATCCATTGCAAAACACTTATTAATGTCAGGTCACAAAATCAGTATTAATGACTGTTTCACATCTGTTTCACATAAATCCAATACAAGATTATTAAAGGTGATGGAAGCACTGTGGATTAATCACATACATTCTAAACTATGTGTACAAAAAACAGTAGACTTCAACCTTCGTCTACCATGGACTACTTGACCTATTTAAATATGGCTAGTCATTAGTACGTACTTTTCAAGTGTTGGTTTGTAGGGATTTGATTGGTTACAGGATTTCATCATTAGCTGACATTAGTTAGAGAACCATTGGGAAACCAACAGGGAGTACAGGAAAGCTGTTTCGTCCTAGTTTGGGGGCTCTTCAGCAGTACGCACCCACCGGGATTCGAACCCAGGACCTTCCGGTTACAAGGTGAGCTCGTATACCATTGAGCCACTGGGACCCGTTCCATTGGTCCTTGAATTCTAACTTCTGCCAATTCACGAGATAGCGCGACCGCTAGCCAATGTCTTCGGCGAGTATTTGTCCTCACACCCGACCTGCTGCACCCTACTGGTCACAACTTCCCACTGAAACCCAGGTAATATACTTTTGTTTTATATAACTGAGTATTTATCATGCATTTTATTTTTATTATTATTGTGAACCATGTTAGCTGTAAAGCGGTTGTAAAGAAACTACGAAATTTTGTCCTTTAAGTGCCTTACTCAAATTTATCAAAGGGACTAATGGTTTTAATAAATTTTTTTAATAATAAAGCTTTATTTCAGACAATATGTGAACATATAGTACAAAACTTTTCAGCCTTCCAAAATACTTGGTCTTCCTGTGGGATTTACATGCAAAGTAATAATCTGAAGTGTATCATGTGACGTGGCTTTGTTGCATACGAAGAGACAATCAATTCTGTAGCATATATTTTCTTCATTTCCTATAGGAGACTCGCACTGTTGAGTTGGAAGCTAATTAAATATGTGCGCGAGTTCATAAGTGGTAGTCATTTGATATAATTGCAAAGATTAAAACAATAAGAAATGCAGAAGACTTGAAGCAGCACTTTGATGGATGTAAATTACGGTAGTCCACTGATTTAAGGAGGCCGCCAACGATATATGATTGTGTAATTATCGAAGTGAAATCATCGAAACAAGAATTTTCTTCTCTGAATTCTTTATTTTTAATAATAGCAAGTGTTTTTACTAATTGATTACGTTTTGATATCAGTTAGAGAACCATTGAAAACCGGAACTGGAGGAAAAGACAGCTATTTCCTCCGTCCTAGTTTGGAAGTCATTGGCAGTACGCACCCACTGTGGTTCGAACCCAGGACTTTCCGGCTGCAAGGCAAGTTCGTATACCATTCAGCCACTGGGACCCGATTCAATGGCAAACTCATAAATTTTAACTTCTACCAATTCGTGATTTAATGCGACTACCAACCACTGTCATCAGTGGGACATTATCCAGTTTTGATGACCTATCTAGAATTTAACAGCTCTGCGGTATTATGTTTGCTATTCCACTAGTATATTTTAAGTCAGCCTGCAAACATCAAGGACAAGATGTTTGTTAACTAACACTAAAACCTATCAAGTTTTCCGAAATAAGAAATATTTTTACCCTACTTTTGCGATAACAAATATTTTTATCCCTAATTTAAAATGTTCATATGAAATCAGATTATCATAGATAAATAAAACTGCATCGAAGAAAACCTTAAAATATGTCCTTACATGTACAACTATAGAAAGTACACCATTTATTTTAATCCTTAATAAGTAATTTAGAACTCCTGAACGCAAAAACTGAGTAGAGAAAGTGAATGTGTTGATAAACATTTGACAGACTAATTGATCTGAAAATCCCTCTATGAAGAATCAAAATACAATATTCATACTTATTCGATTATTTCAGCAAATTTTGTTATTACTACCCCTTTCCACTGACCTAAATATCATCGTTCTAATATTCGCATAACTTTTTCTCACTTACCACCTATTCAGATGTTGGTTAGCAACGATTTGATTGGATTGGTGACAGGATCTCATTATGAGCTTAGCTAGGTTAGAGGGCCATTGGAAAATCTGGAAGGACTGGAAAGCTGTTTCGTCCCACAAATTTGGGAACTTCAGCAGTGCATACCCAACGGGGTTCAGGTTTGAAGACAAATTCTCGTCACAGACAACATTGCCTAGTGGTTACGGCATACTGTGTGTGAATTGGCAGAAGTTGGAATTCATATGACATTAGAATGGGTCCTAGTGGCTTAATGGTCCAAAAGGTTTTCTCATAACCGGAAGGTCCTGGATTCGAACCCTAACGGTGAGTGCGCACTTGCTCCTTATTATTTGTCTTTGCCTGTGGTTGACCTCGATTTTCGGTGCTTTATCCGCTCTTCTTCTGTGACAGTGGACTGTTGACAATAATGTATTAGTTTATGATCATGATTTTGCATGAGTGCAGTCGTGGTTGCTTCACCAGGCAAACCCTTGATTCTAAGTTTATTTATGACTGTGTTTGGTCATTTAATTCTGTTGTAAAATATGTATTTGTATATTACTGTATAACACTGTGAGACTTTATCAAAATAAATTTTCCCCGTAATGGAATTATACTGTCTGATAATGCCAAAGCTCAATTACTATATCAGTAGTAAAGACATAGTGTGCAAAAATATCAATATGATGTAAGTGTAAAACTTGGGCACTATGATAGAAAGTAATTCCGTATCAGATAAGTTTATTTGAAGCATCATACAGTAGTGATGTGGTAATAATAACTGCATGACGTTTTCAGGCATAAATCATTGCTCATAATTACATCACTTTAGTCAAATGCCTTCAAAGTTCGTGTTCTCTCTTTCTCTCTCTCTCCCTATTCCTTTAGCTGTTTGTTGTCGCTCTCTATATCTCCGGTATAGGCACTGCATTATTCCAATTGCACGTTTGCGGTGCTGAATCGATAAACAAATATTCAGTGAATAACCTTTCTCTATTACTTCCTAACTATATCACTTTCCCTTACTGTCGCCCTCTCCCACCCTAATTTGTGATTATACGCAAATGAATGCTATACAATGGCTCAGCTTTTTTCTAGGTTACTTAACTTGGTAGGGTGTAGTAAGGTGCGTACGGATGAAGAGTCCGGAACGAGAACAAAACAGCTGTTCAGTACTCTCATGTTTTCCAGTGGTTTTCTAACTGATGTCAGCTCATGATGAAACCTTCCATCCATCCTACTAGGTCCAGCTAAATTCTTATGTCCCAATAATCTAGTTGACCCCGATCTACTAGTTTGACCTATGTAATTGACCTCACAGTCAACACTACATGGTATTTGGTATATCATTTTATTTTTCCTGAATGGATATATCGGATTCTTAAGCCAACAAAGTTAAAGAATGTACTTAAAAATGGGGGATCTAAACAATAGAAAGGGAATTCTAGAAAAATATTCAAAATTAAGGCTAATTTTTGTGAACCGGACATCTCCAATAATAAACATAGAGTCTGCAATCTATGAATGAGACCAGTTCAACATATACTTCACTAGAGATTCTGTTATTATTATTATTAATAAAAGGGAGCTGTATATATTAAAGCCTTCTTATCGCTCATATTAGGCGGTTGGAGGAAATCCACAGGAAGCTTTGAACCTAGATTTCAGCCTAGTTGGCGTTGGCCAGTGAACAAGGCGTATCTGCAACCTTGAAGGAACTCATATCCCATCTGAGATTCGAAGCCGTTCGAACTAGCACTGCAGTCCGAGACGTTACCACTGAGCTATTCGTGCTCGCGATTGACCTACTGTAGGACTGTGTTGGATGAGTACCAATTAGCACAAAACCTAGGTCAGGTGGGATTTGATGCTGGTTGACTTCAACAATTTAATATCAACAATTCACAGTGCACATTGATGACGAACCACCTAGCTTGATGGTGGTCACATCGCAAACTTGACTGACTATAGACATCAGTCTGCACCAAACACCAAGGACTAGACACATTACACTATTTGATAATAATAATCTGCTTTATTCCAAAAACAGTACTTATAATACAGAATGGAATTCTCAGCATTTGTCAAAATATTGCATCTGATTTACTCAAAGTATAAACAAAACTAAAAATTAAAACAAAATTAACCAGAGGAATTTGTCCACACTTACGATATAAAGTCAAAAATATTCGAAGTACGAATCGAGAATTTTAAATATAATAATAACAACATTGAGTTTGTTTAAAACAGTATTGTCGATTCAGTTTGAAAATTTCGGCATGTTGTAGATTATTGAATCTAATGTTCTGCTGATATAGTATGGTGAGGGGAAAGGTAAAACTAACAGTCATGACACAGCTTAAATTATGTTTACATTTATGAGAAAATAAAAAATTTCAGAGAATTATAAATATAAGAAGAACAATCACAATAAAGGATAGAGAAAATGGTTTATTTACTAGTACTAAGAAGGTTAGTAAATTCATGCCTGATACTATTTTCATTACATGAAATGCGTGCCGCCAAATATGGTATAGTGCAATTTTTATACTTAGACGTGCACGCATTAAGCTTTTTGAAATGACTTCTTGTTTTACCTGAGGAGACATAGGATGAAAGCTGCGGTTAAAGTGGATGCTCACAGTCTGACAAAAAACCCCTTTAGTAAATTTGTTGCAAGAATTCAAGGGCCTGTCAATAACAGTGTCAACGATGTGGCTCAACGGGACACAAGTTGTCCTACTGACACCCTTCAGAGTTCTGCGAAGTACGACACAGTCTTTTTTAAGCAATCCAGGAAAGAATAAGCAGGAGTGAACAGTAAAGAAGAATAGGTAAGATGCACACGTTGACAAACTGTAAGAGGAGGTGGGGTTGAGTTATGTCTAAACACCTTAACTTCTTAATGTAAAACGTCAGACAAAAGATTCTTTTAGAAATCGCTAAGACACGGGAAAACCAGGATAGGTCAGAAGAGAGAAATTGTTCCAAGACACTTAACTTCAGACTTGATTTCTACATCCTCAGTATCATCAATTTTGCAACGGTCATAGGAACCAGCAGCTTCATTTAACTTTCTTACTAGCTAGTGTCCAATCAAAGTATTCTTATTTGAAAAAATGTGATAAATCATTGCATAATTAATATTTATATGATGAATACATGGTGTATATAAGGTGAAATATATTTTATTTCACAATAGCCAAAAAATATTCATCATAAATTAGCTGCCTTCCAGTCTGTAGACTTCTACACAGATTTTTTATAAGCAAATAAATCAATCGAGATAGATATAAAGAAAATAGTAAATACGGAAATTCATCAAGCCTTACGATGCCTTTTTCTACTTAATCTTCTCTTTTTTTATATACCAGACGTGTTTGACTTTATGCCTCCACTTGAAGAAAAACTCGCCTCTAAGTTGAAACAGTTAATAACAGAAGGCAATTATTTTGTTTATTGCCACTGTAGAACTGTTGATCGAAGTAGACTTGCCTTATTTTTTTTTATTATAAACGTCTGATTGAGATTATTATGAAATTAATTAAAATTAATTCATGTGCGTTTAAAAAAACAGTATTTTTCTGAAAAATGTTTGTGTCACTATTGTTGAACATTGAATTGTTTGTTTATTTGGACTGGTCTCTACTTGGCGGGATATAAGAGGGCTGTCGTTGCTTAATGTATACTGGTTGGCAGAAGATTGGAGAAATACGATCCGATGTATAATTGTACATTATTAGATAGTTGGAGGCAATAGGTCACAGGAAGCCACGCTTGACCTAGGTTTCGTGCTAGTTGGCACTTTTCAGCCAGTCAGCAAGGTGCATCTGCAAACTTGAAGGAACCCATGTCCCTTCTGAGATTCGAACCCGCATCATCCAGTGCTGTGGTGAGTCAAAGACGTTACCACCACTGAGCTATTCGGGCTCGCGATTGACCTCCTGTAGGACTGTAGCGGGTAGTTTGATTCAACACTAGTAACTAGTGTGACGCGTCTAGTCCTTTCTTTGGTGCAGCACTGGGTGACGCGGGTTCGAATCTCAGAAGGGACATGAGTTCTTTCAAGGTTGCAGATACGCCTTGCTGACTTGTGAGTGCTAACTAGCACAAAACATAGGTCAAGCAAGGCTTCTTGTGGCCGATTGCCTCCAACTATCTAATTTTATCAAATCAATGTGCACTGTGATGGCGAGCTACCTAAAATGGTGGCCACATTACCAGCCCGACTGATAGAATTCAATCTGCACCAGAGAAAGGACTAGATACGTCTCACTAGTTACTAGTGTCCAATCAAACTATTGTACATTATATTAACGTTTATTAACAGACTTTGAATGTACTAGATGTAAGTCTGTTTCGTTATCGGTGGAAGAGTAAACAATCGTATTCCCATAACCGTTTCCTGTTCCGCATCTGTTACAGTGTATAGTATTCTGCGTGTTAGGTCGAGTCTTTTGAAACAAGCCATAGGTTCAGGATATCTAAGATCTGGACAACTGTCTGTTTACTTTACTGGTTACAGATTCCTCACCAGAACTGCTGCTTTTTTTTATTGAAAACCAATAGACATTGTTTGAAAGTATGTAAAGGATAATAACTTTGCGTGAGGGTTATATTTTAACCAATTACTTGATCACTTTTTTTAAATTTTTTTTGATTACAGCTTGATTCCACACTGTATTTTTGGTACAAGTATGGGATTTTCAGCGTGGATATCGGTAGCCCAAATTTCGCAGGCCGACCATAGATATCAGGTGTGCGTCGGCGTGGGCTCGAACCCCGGACCATGTGCATGGTCGGCGAGAGTCCTAACCACTGTGCCACTGACGCACTGGCTAGACGTAACAATAACAGATACCAGTGACTATTAGTGGGAGAAATCGAAGACAGGCCGCCTCTTCAACTGTTCTGCCTGGGTAGAACTGTTCCAAATACAAGTGACACAGAGGACGATGTCAAAGGGGGGGATCTAAAAAGCAAGATAAGCCTTCATTACTCTGAAGTCAATGAGGCAATCTGCTGCAGTCAGCATAAGGAATAACATGCTGATCTTCGGCAATAATGTCAAGTCAGCCAGTGCTTCAGATGCTTCACCCACATGTCACTGAAAATATTTCCAATAGGCTACTGAAGACTTTCGTCAACAGCTGTTTCCACTCCCCAATGAAGACCAGATGACCAGTCCAAACGGAGAAGCAACAGGAAACTCTGGCAGCAAACCAATCGACAAGCCGTCGCTTGACAAATGTGCAGAATGAGCTGGAGATGGACTGGGCATACACTGTGGAGGCCGTCGAGTAAAATCACTCACCAGATCATCACTAGAGTGGGAGATGGTATGAGAAAAAAAAGAAATTAATGGTCATACATGCAGCCAGCTTAAGTAGACTGCAGAAAACAGGGTGAAAGGCCAATATGATACTGAAGCCTGATGTTCCACTCAGAATGCAACGGAACAATAATAATAACTGGTTAAATACGTTTTATTACCATACCTACAAGATTATTTTGACCCAAAATCTGATTACACACAAGTAATTCTTATGAGGAAGCTATGGCTTACACAATGAAATGTTTAGAAACATCTTGTTTAAATTTTGTACAAATACACTGCAAATGTCTTTATTAACTTTAATCAAAATCGAGACTTAAATTACTGCAGGAAATTAGTAATATGTATATAGCCTGGATATCTATGAATTTTACAAAAATGATTCAGGTGTTCATGTATTTGGATATTACAGAAGGATAGATGTTGGTATTTATGTGTCATTGAATTCTGATCCATTGGTTGATTGGTTAGCGTACTAGAGTTGGAACCTGAATGTCCTGCAACTGACTCCTGGTAGAGAGATGAGTGTGTATTGTTGAATAGTTCCAAACTTAGATAAAATAACTATTCAGTGTCTTTAGTCTTCATTGGTTCTATACCTGATATCTTTCAATGAAGTAATCACCATTATTAATGACCAAATTCTTAGAAACCCGAAATATGACTAGAAAACCTTTTATTATTACTAACATTAGTATGACGAGTGTCTATGGCGTCGGTGGCACAGAGGTGTGGACGCTTGCCGACCATGCATATGTTCCGGGATTCGATCCCCGGCTAACGCGCACCTGATGTCAATGGTCGGTCTGCTAAATGTGGGCTGCTGATATCACATGCTGGAAATTCCATAGCTGTACGAAAAATACGGTGTGGAATCAAGCTATAATCAAAAAACTATTATTCCCAGATCTATAGACAAAAACCAGAAAGTTGGCAGAAGTGGTCATGAACAGAAAAGCAAGAGAGAACTTCAATATACTGAAATCAGTGTGGAGAACTCCCGTAATAGGCGTAAAGAACATGATTTGGATTTCAAACACTAATGTCAAATCAGTGCTTTTAGATGGTTCATACACTTGGAGCACACGTGAAGAAAAGTAAATCACATCAGGCTGTAGACATCCACCAACAGCTGTCTTCGCATTGTACTAAAGATCAGATGGTAGGCCAGCCTGACAGTATAAACAACAAGGAACTCTAGAGACAAAATAGTCCAAATCCTATAACTAAAAATGTAGAGAAAAAACTGGAGGTGGATTACTTACACACTAGAGAGACCCATTCAGTGACATCACATATACAAGACAGGGCATCAAGAGGAACCCGAATTGGAAACAAGTTAGGCGGCAGTGTGAGGGTGACATGGAGGAGGATATTGTGTGATAAACAAGTAAAACTTTACGGTCAATTGTGAAGCCAGCTAATTAGGACTTCAGGAGATGGGATGGAACGGTGATGTACTTCTAAAATCCCTTTATTTCACCTGGAACCCACAGGAACAATAATATAATGATTAAAGGAAGTGATGTTCCAAGTTACAAAACAACTCAACCTAAACTGTTTTACCATTTCATATACACGTACAGAAGTAGATATTATTCAATATGATCTGTACATAGGATGATTATCTGGACAAAGGCGAAAGAATCATTGAACGTACGGAAAGTCATGATCATTTTTGTTATTTATATAGTGGAAGCTCATCGAAGGTTCTGATTGGTAGTTGTACCACATCGAGGACTGCGATAAGTTAGAATATATATATATATATACTTTCTATTCACTCTAAAATGAAACATTTTATTGACAAAAGATAGTTGTAAAACTTATTCAAGCAAAAATAGAAAATCTGTCTTATAGACGAATACTTTTAGAGACGATAGATGTAAAGAGGAGGAAGACAATACTCTTTTCTTTTTTGCAATTAACATCTTGTCTCTTTTTTAGGTTTCCATGAGGCGTGCGTTTCGTGAAAAAAGGCATAATTTGAGAAGAGACGATATGGTAGCGCAAATTTTAGTCTAAAAACAGGTAGTAAAAGGAAATTTAACGAATCTTACAATTAGTATAAATGTAAAAGTTAGTTAAATGGCTGAAAAAGATTAGTGAAAATAAAGCCACTCCGTGCACTGATGCATATGAAAATAAACATTTTTTGAAGTCAACTATCTACTGTAATTTAAGTTATACGTTTTGAGATAAAAATTAGCTGTCTGATAAACTATTGCAATGATCATCTAAGCATTGAGTTCACTGAATAAAACACTATCGTAGTTTTATTCTGTTCGCCATACAAGAAATGAATTCACAAAGAAAACTTTTCTGTAAAAGCGACCCTAGACTATTAAATGGTTAAAGCTGTTATTGAAAGGTTAATTCATGAAGCGTTACATTATACTTTTGGAAGTAGAATTGTCTGTGAAATTGTGGTACTTGGAAGACTAAAGAAATACTGAGGAGGTTCTGCCATTTATCTGGAATGTATATGTTACTTCAATTTGGACATAGTACTCAGGTTGTTATCTAAACGAATAATGAAAGCTTCGCACTTAGGCTATTTAGCTCAGACCACGAGACCCCACCAGCATACATATGAATCATAGTTCATGAACATTCTTCCTAGTCCTTACAATTTCAGCTATACAAAACCAATACTTGAAAATTAATCCGATGCTCACAGACGACTGCTCCTAATCAGGTAATTAGTTACCTGGGCTTCTAGTGGGAAGTCGTGATTAGTAGGATACAGCAGGTTGAGTTTGAGGATAAATGATCACTAAAGACATTGGTTAGAGGTCACGCTATGTCGTGAATTGTCAGAAGTAAGAATTGATGGGCTGGCCACTGGATCAGATCCCAGTGGCTTAATAGTCTACGAGCTCGCTAGCCTTGTCACCAGAAGGTCCTGGTTCGAACGCTAGCGGTGGGTGCCTACTGCTGAAGTAGAGTCCCAAACTAGGACGGAGGAAACAGCTACCCAGTACTCCCAGGTTTTCGAGTGGTTCTTTAACCAATATCAGCTCATGATGAATTTCTCTAACCAATTGTTGATTTGTTGTTTAAAGATTTCTTTATTTTTACTTATGGCGCCTCTGTCTTTTTAATCCATGTTTTGATACCGTCACCTACACATTTTTAAACAACGAACTGCTTCATTTTCTTGAACTTTTGCAAAGTAATTTGGGGAAACGCCGAATGTGATAACAAGTAATTTATCTATGTATAGATTTAAAAGGTTCTTCGTCAAAAGCGGGATCTGGAAAGTCAAGGAAGATATTCATTATTCTGAAATCAGTATAGAAATCAGCTGTGCTTAGCATAATGAACAAGATCTCAAGTTTGAACACTAGTTTCAAGTCCATCAGTGTTTCTATATGGTTCAGAGACTTGGTGCAGACCCCTTGAAGTATCATTTCCGGCAAGTACCAGACTTTTATCAACCACTGCCTCCATTCTATAGTTAAGATTAAATGGTAAGCCAGAAAAGATCAGTAACTGGGATCTCCGTATACGAACCAGCCAGGAACCTATTGTCCAATGAATTTACAGAAGGAAAATGAGTTGGATTGGATATGCTCCGAGATTGTCAAGTGTCGTCATGCGCAGTCCAGATCCTCGAGTGAAATCCATATGAGCAATGAATACTCGGATATGGGTCCAAGAGTGACCTAGAGGAAATCATGACAGTAGGATATAATAGAGTTTAAGGAATCGTGAAGCCAGCTAAATAGTACTGCAGAAAACAGACCAAAATGGAGATGTTTCGCTGATGTCCTATTTTTCACTCAAAGCCGAAAATGATAACAATAATTGGATTTCAACGCTAAGTTGATTGTTTTCTGTAAATTTGTCTTGTATATGGATCTTGAAGCATTGTAGAAGTCAACTTTTTGACTTTTCCTCATGATACGATTTGTGGTTGGTGACTTACGACACCTGTTTTATAAGAGTCAGTAAAGTCATCAGACTTGACTTGTTGATTTAGTCACCTTGGTATTCACTCTGTGCCTATAAAATGCAAAGACTTATGAGAACTCTATATGCGCATGTGAGATTATATATGCATGCAAATTGGTAAGGGCAATAAGATGCTATGCAATACTTTTGTAATCACTGAAACAAGATATTATGACTTTGATTGGAGACTAGTCACTGACTTGTGCAGTGTGTTTAGTCCTTTGTTTGGTGCAGACTGAATTCTATCGTCAGTCAAGTTTGCAATGTGGCCACCAACAAGCTAGGTAGTTTGACATCACGATGCACTGTGAATTGTTGATATTAGATGGTTTGAGGCAATCGGCCACAGGAAGCCTAGCTTGACCTAGGTTTTGTGCTAGTTGGCGCTCACCAGTCAGCAAGGCATATCTGCAACCTTGAGGGAACTCATGTCTCTTCTGAGATTCTAACCCTCCTCATCCAGTACTGAAGTCAGGGACGTTGTCACTTAGCTGTTCGGGCTCACGACTGACCTGCCATAGGATCGTATTGGATGAATGTCAACTAACATGAAACCTAGATGAAGCAGGGCTTCCTGTGGCTGATTTCCTCCAACCATCTAATATCAACAGGACATTCTGAAATTCATTTTCCACCGCATATGAGATATGCATTTCTGAGAGATATTAGCTTAAACAGTAATGCTCACAAGTGTGTTTATGCTTTAAATAGCCTAAAAATTTGCCATTTTCCAATGCAATTACTTCTTTGAATTACAACGAAACTCATATTTAGATGAATGCGACTGATGTTGATATCAAAAAACGAATAGTTTCCAGTCTAATTTCAAACATCTTTCAGTGCTTTAATACATATTTATCATGTATTTGAAGTATAATAAACATCAAAATAAGTGGAATAGTTTTAACTAAAAGTCACTCCTCAGCTGACATCACCTGAAAACTTACTGTAAACAAAAGATTATTACACTACTGATCATGAATTGAATTCATGTAGAGAATTATTGAAAACCAGAAAGCACTTGTTTCGTCCCTATTCAGGGATCACCAACTGTGCATAACCACGACACTACTAAGCATAGTGGATCATTTGTAATCAAAAGTTTCTAACTGCCTACTTCTAAAGATTTCCAAACAAGGGCTAAACAACTGTCGAGTACTACACTCCGCCCCTGTCAGTTGGTTTCCAATTGTTCTCTAACTGAAGTCACTTCGTGTTTGCTTCTGAAATCAATCAAGTTCCTGCCATCAAGTAATTAAAAAAGATTATTTCAAGAAATTTGTTGCCTTTAATTCAGAGACTTTCAAGATTTTTCCAGCCTCAACGTCAGATAGACAAAAGGAATAAACTAGTTGATTTCAAAGACCAGCAGTTTTTTTTCCTTCAGTTTCCAAACACAATAGGATAAATGTGGTTTTAGGAATCCCAAACTGGAAAGCAACAATTCTCTGTTGCTTGTTATTTTACAAACAGATATATATATATATATATATATATATATAATTATATATATATATAATAATTCATAAGATTATTAAGAAATATGTCAAAAATAATTTCTATATATGTTTTACTATGTTTTGTTTCTCTGAGGAGCAGGAATACAAAATATGTTTTCGCTTCTTCTTCTCCTTCCAAAAATTGAAATACGATACCACCTCTCTAAAAATGCTTACAACACTGATAACCAGTTTGAATGATTCTTGTTATGATACGAAGAAAGTTGGTGGGGAGGGGTGGAAACTGAGAGAGAAGGAGAGAGTAAGTCTGTGTGTGTGTGTGTGTGAAGCAGAGTGAGGTAGCAAATGAATTATGAATAAGCTGATATCCTCTCTTGTTTCATTGAAACACCTACCCGTTAATACAAACAATAATCATGCATATATAACCTGCTATGAAATGACATAATCTATACTACTACTACTACTACTACTATTACCAGCGATAAGAACAACACTTGTGTGTTCAAGGAGAATACACAAGAGAATTCAATTTTGTACAGTTTATCTTGGTTATCATGTTACACACTTAACAGTAATAATTGAATTATGATGAGTTGGTTGATCTTAACACAGTGTGTTTATAAAGTAATGAAGATTGATCACCTTTACAATTATGATTATTATTATTGCTGTTATTTGAAATTTGTAATACAATCCAGAATAACACAAAAAAGGCATACTAATATGACATTTATTGATAGTACAGAGTAATACAGATGAAATAAGTATTTTATTCCATTTGAAATATGTTAGACTTCGTTAGTAAGTAGGCAGCTGTTTCTTCGTCCCTGTTCAGGACTTCTCATCAGCCAGAGATTGTCGAATTCAGTACCATTCAGCCAATTACACACATATGGTCCGGTGCAGGATTCCTGACAGACTCACTTCTAAACCTCTCCTAGATGGTAGCGAACCCGGTAAGGAAGGATGTTTGAGCGTGAGACTGGAAACCTCACTCAGTGAATTAACATCACTGCTACTGAAACTTTAAAGACTGAAGCCCTATGTTACACTGTGAAAGTTTCGTAGTTTATAGCTCTACATTCTGCGCATTAAGTTTTGAATATGGTTAACAAGTCAGATACCCACCAGGATTCATCGATAAGAATATCGAACCGAAGCACAAACTCCACAAAAACCTAGATTTCAAGAGAGATTTAACCTGCAACATTCTTAAAGGAAGAATTTCGCCGTCTTCGAGAAGAACATTCTTCTCAGAATCACTTGGAGTAGTGTTCTTCAATTGCCCATTGGTCTGAAAGATTTCGCATCTATCCTCTTCTGTGTGCATATGTCAATTCACCTTTTGATAGGGAGCCAGGTACATTGGTCGTTTAATACATATCCTGTCTAAGAATAGTTCAAGAATACTATCCCTCATAGCTGCAGAAATGTAGTCGTGGCTCCTTTAGGAGTGAGATAATCGAAGACCTTGTCAGCATTGGTCATTCCATCTTAACAAACGCCTCCTTTAAGGTAATCTTCAACGTAAAGTATAACCTGCTGAAGTCAATACGTTTTCGTCTCCTTTGTACTCTTGAAGCCTTAGTCATTCATTTCAAAAAACTGGAGCAATGCATACAGAAGAAAATTATCCAACTACTTCTACTATCATGGCGACAACCATGTTGATTTCTACTAACTTGATTTTTGTGTGCTCATATTTCCAACGCCTTATAACTCTCGTATCTCCTCACAACTCTTACGTAACTTCATATTTTGCTTCGTTTGTATGTACATTTTGGCCACAAGTCACTTATTAAATTATTCATCTTAATCCGCAATTACAATACACTTGTTCAATTACTTTCATGCATCGACAACTCGTCACTAGTGCCTCTTACCAATCTTCAACCCCCCCCCACTCATGTTACAATTTGATTATTCATTACATCTTTGGAAATGCTTCGATGACGTAAGCAATAACTGGAATTTTTATTCTTATCAGACAAACCTAATGTACACACACATACAAAAATAATTATATATATATATATATAATAATTACGATTGTACAGGTAAGCGAATGAATTCGCCAAAAAGAGACTCTTGGCCGAACTACTTGTTTTATGTTTTCATTAATGTCTGGATGGGGATTATTCATGAAAAAGTTAGGAACTTGATTTTTCGTGCTCGCTCATGAACATCTCCCAGTATGGCTAGATAAGGTGTAGTAAAATCCATCAACAGTTCGACATTGGACCATTTGGTGAAAACCGGCCGCAAAGCCAGCGTTGAAGAATCCTTCTCTTTAATCTCCCGGGTACCTAAATCATCGAAACACCGCATGCTCCATACAGCTGAGGCCATTGCCATTTGCCTCAAACAACCAGTGCTCTGTTTTCAAAAGAAGTAAGTCCAGCTAGCCACTACTACTGCCCTGACTGGCCTTCAGTAGAGACTATAAATTCATGAATTTGTAATATTATCTTTCCTAATTCACTGACATTCAGCTTATTTTATGTTGATGCTATTGAGCTGTAATCTATCAATATTATTGATTTGATGTTATTTAGACAAGATTAACGTTGTTCATAGCACTAATTCATTCATTCATTCACTATAATGTATATATAATTCTAAGCCTGACGATGAAATTATCGAAAAGAGTACTCTTTGTTCAGTATTCATTCTTTTAAACAAGTTAGAAGACTGAATGGCTGCCTAAAGTCAGTAGGTTATTTCCGAATATTGTCTCATAATCGTTAGCATTCATTAGAAGTGATGATATGCACTCTCGAAAGATACGATGTTCATCGTAGCAAAATACTTAGACTGAAGAAAATTTCTCTATGAACAATCTGTGAATAAGATTGATAATTATTTGAATGTTTTTAAACTAGTTTTATAATCATTACCGTTCTAATATTTGCATATAGTCTCACAGAAACTCAAAGACGTGTAGGGAAAAACTAACGAATTGACTGAAGAGGCTGACAGGCAGCAAATACAGGACTCCAGTTAAACATAGAGATGGTGGAGGTGATGAAGGTAACCACCAACCAACAGCAGCAGCAACAAAAACAACAACGAGCACCAATCACCATCAACGGAAGAGATTTGACAGAGGTTACCTCCTTCACTTATCTGGTTAAGAAGCACGGTTTGAACCACAGGTCAACGGATAAAGACGCCTTCATCAAACTGAAAGCTGCTAGGAAATCTGATGCTGTCCTCCGCCTTAGCATAAAGAGCAAGATTCGAATTTTTAACACAAATATTGAGTCAGTCAGTCAGTCAGTTCATCTATGTGGGTCAGAAACTTGCACTGCGTGTCAGTAACGAAAAGGATTTCCGACAGGATATTGCAGACTTATATCAACAGCTTCCAACTTTGATGGCGCCATATTGAAGACCAAATGGCCAGTCAGAAAGAATCAGCAACAAGGAACTCTGCCTGGCTGGGGACAAACCAACTTATTATTTTGGAATAGTGTTACAGATTTTATCAAGCTATAACCTGCTTTGACATTGTTGGAATATAAATACTGACTGAGTGTGACTAGCAGAAGTTTGGCAGGCTATAGCGAATAAAGAATTGATTTTTTTTCCTTCGTTCAGACTCAGAACATGTGTTCTGGTCGTCACAATTATGCTCACACAAAGTGGTGCTGATTGTTATTCACCAGTAAACTAAACAAGACCTCCTTGATTTGTTTAACATTTAAGTGCTAATGCCTCCCAACATGTGACATCATTGAGTATCGTGGATTAAGAATTTCATGAAGGTATCTGTTCTGTAGAGACATCAAGATATGTCGTGTATAAATGGTGTCAACTAGCAAACCAGAAAATCGCCTTTTTCTAACTTTGATTTTGAATTTTCTACATACTTTCTCTTGTGTTTAAGGGCATCTGTTATATTATTATTATTTTTTTGTCCTTTTGTGTTCCAAGTAGGAAGCATAGGGTATCATGGTTGAGTTTTGCAGTCCCAATAACATTGTGTTTTCTATAGGACGAGCTTGTTAGCCTTACGTACAACTTTCTCTCTTTAAGGGGCATGCAGCCAGATAAGCGAGGCTTAGGAATATATCTTCCAGGGAGTGAATACCAGACTATCTGCGGCTTGGGTGCACAAGTATTCTGCTTTTGAAACACTGATGTACATTTAACGGACATCACATCTGCATAAATCTCCTTTCGTCATCCTTAAAGTTTTAATTTATTAAGTGCAGTTACATTTTGTTTTTTATTTAGGAGAAGAAGAAATACACATCATGAAATAGGCTGATCGATCGACTCTCAATTAGAAAGCTACTCATGCATTATTCTAATGCATATATTTATGTATATTTTAAAAAAAAGAAACAAGCATGTACTAATGGGATTTTTCCACGGCAAATTATTCTTCCCATTGTTATCATTATTATTATTATTATTATTACTCTGTGATGAACATTCTTAGAAATGACAAAAGAATATGCAGTTTTATCCCCTCTTTTCTAATTACTATTGTTATTCTAATATACATATATACATATATATATATATATATGCATTTTTTCCCAACTCTTATATGATTCATTTCTAATAATTTATTCACAAGATGACCGAAGGTAGAGAGCAACGTGGGGAGGAAAAAATAGAGGGACAATGAGGGCACAGTGGGATGGAGAGAGATAGCAAGAGAGAGAGAGAGCTACAAGAGCTGATGAGATGAATGACAAGCAAATGTATATATGAAATGGGAAAGAAAAAACTGACAAATGCATAAAATGAATAGTATTATTATTAATAATAATAGTAATTATAATGTCACAATATTACGACAAACTAATAAATTAATTAGATTTATTAATTATTGATTTATATATCCACCCATCCATCTATCTATCTGTCTATGCATCCTTACATTCATTGAACATTCATTGAATACTATCCGAAAAAGCGAAGTAAAAAGAAAAAATATGCATTAAAAATGTGAAGTTTCCCGCCCCCTCCCCCCCGTCGAAACTCTCCACCCTATTTTTTCCCGTTTCATCGACATTTCATTCCGTTTCCCTGTGAAATGACTGAGTCGCTTTTTTGTTTGGTATTGTATGAATGATTCTGCTTTATTATGATTTCTCTTAAGGTTGCTTTAGACTAATCAGGAGAAATGAGTGCATCCGATTAACCAGTTGATCGATGAGACGACAGGCTTTTTTGTTCCCTTTCTCTCTCTCAATGATTTCTGAATTTTGTCGAGTTTCCCTTTTATTGTCATTACTGTTATTATTAGTACTAATAATATCATCACTTTCACTATTGTCAATATTATTACTACCAATAATAATATTTATACTTGGTCGCGTTATTGTCACTGAGGATCAGATTATATATATATTCGTATCTGAATTCTCGATACTTTTCGGATTCAAACAGATTCTATTCTAAGCAAAGAATAACCGTATTATTGATAATAATAATAATAATGTTAGTCACTTATTGAAAACGACACGAAAGCCTACACAACAACTAACTAACAAACTGACAGTTCATTACGTTGATAGATAGATAGATTATCTTTTGTTTTAATTCTCCAGAAAACATGTATACTACTACCTATTCTTAGTAAGTAGTGTGAATGAATGAAAGTTAACTACAATAGGACAATCATATGAGTTAGAAATTTATGAACAAAGTAATTGTGTGTATTTATGAAATAAAGGGTTTTAAGTTGGGTCTAGTTGGGGACCCTTCATCAGTAGGCACCCACACTCCACGAAGGATCAAGGCGAGAAACTTCAGGTTATGAGGAGATTTCATTGGTCTGTTAGCCACTAAGATAGAATCCAAAAGACAAACCATGAATCTAACTTTTTTCATTTTGTGATTTTCATTGCTACCACCTTCCAACTTCATCAGCAAGGATTTCCTCACACACTGACCTGATGCACTCCAGCGGTCACAGCTTCTAGTTAGAACTCCAGGCGACTTAATCCTGTAGTCACTCACTAATGAGCATGAGATTTATTTCTGAGGGCTGGTTTGAAGGCTGGATATGAAGCTAAAATTCACAAATCGAGAGACGTGAGGATTTACTGTCCGTTGGAATACGCCCTGGTGACTGTATGGTCAACTAGCTGTCTTCATAAGACAGAGGTCTTGGGTTCGTTCCCTGGTAGCAACTTATAGGCAGGGTCTGTTGAAGAGTTCGAAGAACGGATGAAACAGCTGCCCAGTATTCCGTGGTGGTTCTCATTAGTTCTCAAACTGATATCATTCTGTGATCAAATCTGAAATGATAATGTATTAGCTGTGTTGAATGTAATGTTTTTCAATATCACACAAAATCGAAGATTTACAAGCGAAAACCGACAAACTGGTCGAAGAGGCAGCCGGAGAAGACGGGACTCCATGTGAACATAGACAAGACGAAGGTTATGAAAATAAACAACCAACAACAACAGAAACAACATCCAGTGCCAATCACCACCAACGGGAGGGATTTGAAAGAGGTTACGTCATTCACTTCATTATCCAGGGAGCATCGTCTCAACTACAGGAGGAACGGACGAAAATATCAAATCGAGCGATAATCGGAAGGCTAGAAACGCTTTCATTAACCTGAAACCAATTTGGAAATCTTCGTCACTCAGCCAGAATCAACAACAAAATTCGGTCGGATTTTCAATACAAACGTCAAGTCAGTCAGTTCTTCTTTACGGATGAGAAACTTGGCGGCCGGGTCACAAAGAGTATTTCCAACAGCCTGTTGCAGACCAGACCTTTATCAACAACTGTCTCCTCTTTATACTGAAGATCAGATGGCCGGGCTGGAAAGAATCACAACAAGAAACTATGGGAACAAACAAAACAAGAACTAATCGCCTAACAAAAATGTCGGACAAAGTGGAGATGGATTGGTCACTCTTTGAGGAGGCCACTGGGTGACATCGCGCGCGCGTCAGGCCATTGCTCGAGTGGAGCCAGGCCGAAAGGGAAGCGGCGAGTTGGTCGTCAGTGCAGTGGTGACATGGAGGGATCGTGTGAAGAGGAGTATGGTCTAACAGTATGGACTAACATGGACGCAGGTGAAAAGTACAGTAGAAGGAAGACAGAAGCAAGTGGAGAGGTCCATTTTAGGCCGTATGTTCCACTAGGAACCCATGGGAACAATAGTAATATAATAATAATTGATTGATTTTATTGGACGGAAGTGCACCTTGTCTTTTGACATCTTGACTCCTTCAGCGAGCGAATCAACAGCGACTGAAGGTTACTACCTAATGGCGCTTAACAGTTGAATGTAGGGTGTGCATTTCGTCCTGCTTAGTACTTCTCATCTGTATGTATGTCATTGAGTTCTCTTGAGTGGTGGAGTTCTTAGTCAGATAGACCTAGTAATCGTCGTTTCTATTGGGCTTCTGAGCCATGAGAACAACAAGTATCATTGATTCGTCCATACTAAAAGTCAACATGACAACACAGACCCAGCATTTCAGTCAAATACAATTAGCCTCTGAGTCACAAAAATAACGAATGAGTGTTTTAGATTCTACTGTTAACCATCATCAACTAAATGTCATGAAATCGGGAAATTTCGACAGCTAATGACGGAGTAAAATGTCTCATTTATTCACATAGACTCTTACTGAAATATCATTTTTAAACTATGATTGTATTCAACATTTTGTGTTGCTATACTTGTCTAAAGAAGCTTTAGAATAAAGCTGTTTTACAAGCATTAAGTACACGACAGCTTTGACTAAAGAGGCAGATATGTTTATGAGTATTATACATTAATAATAATTTCCATGGTAATAATAAAATCAAGCTCTTTTACCGTCCTACTTAATGATTCAACAACCGGATGATTGATATTCTGTAAGGAAAAGTGCACTAGAAAGAAAGTAAGTACACTTCAGTACAATTAAACGATTCAAAGAAAACCTATTGTAATCATCTTTCAAATGCTTGTCGGAATACTGTACGCATAAATGTCGTAATCATTCAGTATAAAGGCCATAATTAGTGCATAATGGTTAATATACCGAACACTTTTGACTAGTTATACATGTTGTTTTTTAAAACAAAAATAAGATGAAGTATTTATTGTATAGTTAAGCGGAAAAGTTAAACAGGCATTTTAAAGTAACATTCACTTCAGACAGAACACCAGTCTATATAATGCTTTAAAATGGAAAATAATTTACAGCGGAAAAATCACCCAAGCATTGAAAGTAAAGAAAGGACTAAGGCAAGACTGTCTGCTATCGCCGATGATGTTCCAAACTGTGATCCACTGGATCATATGTCAGATGATAGGGAATGAGAAAGTAGGCACAAAAGGACTCTAGAACACCTGGATTTAAAAGAATGGTTACTGAAAAAAAAGGAATACTCTTTTCGATAACTTCGTCATCAGGCTCTACACCTATATATACATTATAGTGAATGAATGAATAAATAAGGGTTATTAACAGCATTAATGTTTAGATAACATCGAATCAATAATATCAATAGATTGCAGTTCAGTAGCCTCAACATTACAATACCCTGAATGTCAAAAAATTAGGAAAGATAATTATCCAAACTAATGAATTTGTAGTCTTCATTTAAGGCCAGGGCAATAGTAGTGGCTGGGCCTGCTTACTTTGTACACAAAACACTGGTTGTTTCACGCGAATCACGATAGCCTCTACTGTTTACAGTATGCGGTATCTCGATGTTTTTGGCAATTTATTTGGTACCCGGTAGATTAGAGAGGATGATTTCCGGCCGGTTTGTATTAGATGGTCTAATATCGAACTGTTGACGGTTTTTACTGCTTACTTTACTTAGTCATACTGGTAGATGTTCTCGAGCAGGAAAAGTCAAGTTCCCATAGCAACAGCTGATATAACTCGCTCGACAAGCGCAGTTGAATTGGTAGATACAATTGAAGGTGGCTGGTCTAGGTACTTCATCTTTCAGTCGAGGAATCAACATCGGCCTTGTAGAGAATAAGACGTGTGATTCACCAGCATTCAAAGTTCTTTGAATTGATTTTCTTAATTTCTTCGTAATTATTTCGCTGTGTTTGTCAGCCTTGAATTTCAGTCATATATATAAGGGCTTCTTGTTTGCAGATAGTGAGTAGGAGATGATTCACCTCTCCTCTTGCACAGACTTGGAGATTTTCAAGTAGTGATCAACAAGTTGACAGAGGGGCAGTGAAGACAGGACGTTGATTGAACATAAAGAAAGCAGAAGTAATGAAGATACTCAACCAACAACAGTAAGTGTCAATCACCATCTGTAAGATAAATCTAAAGGAAGTAATCTCTTCGAATTAACATACGTTGAAAGCACCGTTTCAAATACAGTAAGTCGACAAGGATGAGGATTTCGAAGCAAACTATAACCGTATCGGGGAAGCAGGACACGCGTTCAGTGTAGAGACCTATTGTACTGACTCTGCACAATGACTAAGATACAAATTTTCATCACAGTTATCAATTCGGCGCTCATATATATTTTATTCCTTTACTTTCCCAGTGGAACATAGGGCGCTTTCAAGCTAGAGGCTTGAAGTTCCGGTAGCGGTGGTGTTTATTTTTACATGATGGGGTTGCTATCCTCATGCTCAACATCCCCTCTTTACCAGTCCTGTTTTTGGCTTAGCGAGGTAGAGGAGTGTATTGGCCGGGGATCGAGCTCGAACCACCTGCATGGTCTCCGAGCATTCTACCACCGTGCCACCGACGCACAGTGTTTCCATTTGGCTTAAACATTTGACACGGGCGTCACAAGAAGCATTTGCAACATCTGTTAGCAGATGCTTTTGCTAGATACTGAAGATTAGATGGCCAGAAAAGATCAACAAGAAGGAAGTCTGTCAGTGAAGTAACCAAGAACCTATTGTCCAACGAATATATAGGAGGGAATTGATGTAGACTTGACAAATGCAGAGGTGATCTTTGAATTACATCATATGCCAAGCAGGCCGTTGAAGAGAAAGCTAGGGGTTGGGTAACACGGACGAGGTTGCATTGGGTGGAAATGAAAGCTAATGGACAGTCGTGGATCCAGCTGTAATTGATTAAGGACTATTTATTCCAAAGCGGGTGTGTTGATGAAGCCATAAGCTCCAATTGGAACATAAAGAAGAAACGATAAGTAGTTTCAAAGAACATGAGATATTTAAGTATCTGTAATAACACAAAGTGATACAAATAAAAATTCTGCTTACCTGAGATGACAAACTATCATTTGTCAAACCATCTTTTGCAATAAGTGTCAATTTATATGTCTGTGGACTTGGAGGTCGGTACATGGCACAAAGAACACTTGGAGCTTGTGGAATTAAAGCAAATAATCCATTGTAATTATCTAGAAGCTCTAGAATGCAACAGTCTAACATAGTATCAGATTCCATATCTCTGTCGATCACACGATGTGGTAGTGGCTCACATACTGGGTTAGCATTTTCTAGAGGAGGAATTTTCTGATTTTTATCGGATTTCGAGTCGACTGAACTCCCAGAAGTGTTATTTGTTTGAGTTGACTTCGGTATTACTAATGGATTTAGTTGTTCCCATGTGAAAGTAACATGGGAACGATGTGGTTCAATCAACGTGAATTCAGGTCGATTATCATTTAAATTTAAAATTGTGATCACTACACTTGCTTCTGTTCCGATGTGTTTCATAAGCATGTTTAAGTTATCACTTCGCATAGACGGTGAACGATGAATTGGGACTTCATTCTCTGCTTCTACTACAAGTGAAATTGATGATCTAGATTCCCTGTCAATTGGACGTCTAGTTCTTAATATTCCAGTCGTGCGGTCGATTGTAATCAGTTTTAAGTCTTCAGTACTTCCCCGGAGATTGTAACGAACACGTTGGTTGACTATTGTAACATCTTTATCCATTGCTTGTACAATGCCAATTTCTGTTCCACCTGCTGCATTTTCAGGTACCTAATAACACAGACAACAAAATTATTTTGGAATAAGGTTAACTGACTGGGTCTAAGATAACAGTTGTTAAGCGGTAAAATAAGACCGGTAGAAAACAGAACAAGTGACACTTCTCAGAGCATGCCAGTTTTTCACAGGAATAGTACAATAGTTTTGCAGGATATGATATTGTACAGTTAGACTGTCCTTGTCTTACTGCATTTTCGGCAGTGCTGAATGACAATTTTTGATATTTAGATGGTGTTTTAAAACTAGAATAAAGATTTGTTGTCTTTTTCATAATGCTTTCCTCAAAAGTCTACACTCCGTGATCAAACTAATGTCATTTACATAGGTTAGTGTGATGAACAAAAATTAGGATGAATGAAATTGTTCCGAGTGGAACATATAACTTCGATAGTCAGCTTTCAAGTTACAGTATTAGTGGTGTTATTCTCCCTTAAGGGCTGGGGTTTCCCGCCTCATGAGCAGCCTTCCCCCTTTGTTAGGATTATTGCAAGCTATGTGAGGCTTGGGAGCGAACCAATCAGGAACCGATTGTGAAACAAATAGGCAGAAAGAAATGGAGATGGATTGGCCATACGCTGAGGAAACCATCAAGTGACATCACTAGACAAGCCCTCGAGTGGAACCCGAAAGGGAGGCGGCGAGTTGGTCGTCAGTGCAAGGGTGACTTGGAGGAGGTCATGCGAGGAGAAGATGAAAGCATGCGGACAGACCTGGAGCAGGGTGAAAAAGTTGTCAGAAAACCGAAGGCAATGGAGGTGCGCAGCTGAAGCCCTATGTTCCTCTAGGAACTAAAGGATACAATAATTCAATAATAATAATATGTGAGGCTTGGGATGGTATCGGACAGGAATCGAATCCCAGACCACGTGAGACGTGGTTGGCGATCATCCTATGTGTGAGCCGCCAATGAACGAAATCAGGAAGTGCTGGACAGCTGTTTTTTCAGCCAGCAGTATGCACCTGGCTAGGTTCGAACCTAGGACCTCTCGATTAAAGGACTGGTTCGTAGATCATTCAGCTATTAAATTTCTGAGAACAAAGGTGAATTTTTACCGATGAAATAAAAGTAAGCTTAACTATCTTTGCCAAATATCCACTATTAATGTATTACAACTGCTTCAATTAGTCAAATACTGAAAGGATAAATAAGCTTCCCTGAGGTTAAGTTTAAGGTACCTAGACACAATGAATTTTGTATTTAGACAGGTTACTTTTAATTATCCATCTGTCATTCCAAGACTATCGGATATTACATGGACTATTTTGAGACTTTGTACCTTAAATATTTTTAAGAGAGCACGTAATGTTACCTTCAGAGATGCTTCAAGAAGTAGTAGATTTATTCCATTCTTCGTCGGTCTCTTTTGGATAAAAGTGGTTTGAATAACTACTGACTGACCATTGGGCTCTAAACATTTTTAATCATGACTCAAAATTCAGAACCATTCCAGGTTTAATGCCCTTTCAGCAGATTGAATTTCTGCCAATGAACAAGATCCTGAAGGTTATATGTTTGATAATTTACTTCGTGTTGCCTCGAAAATCCAACCTGATGAGTAGTCTTCTGCTTGATGTATTGGAAAAAATTAAATGTTTTCCAGTGAAATATCCGATTCTTTCTAAGCGTTTTTATTAATATATTGCGAGATGTCAGAAGCTGTCTAGAAATTCAATTCATTTTACCATCTGTGAAGCAACTTTCACAGCAGCCAATTCGGTAAACTATAAAATCTCCCCAGGACTACTGTGAAGATTGATATTAAATTTTATTAAACGACCTATGGATACAACCGATTAGTTTTTGATTTTAGTAGATCAGCTGTATTTTACAACGTGTCAAAGAAGAAGCACGGATACACAAAATAATAAAAAATAAAATTTGACAAGATATTAACAGGCAGATAAATATCCCAATAGTTTTCGCTGTATCAAACTTGTGTTCACGGTCAAGAAGGATTCACCAAATTATGCTAAGTGTATACTGAGTAGATTATAACTACAAATTACTCAGACTAGTAACTACACTAGGATAACCTTCAGTAAAAATGACTGCGCTTATAGTCAATGTGAAGTGATTGAAGAAAACCTTTAAAGCTTTCGAATCCGGCTTAAGTCATCTATTTGTGCTTTACCTTCTTCTTGAAAGTATGACTGACTATACTTGTAGAATAAAGATAACAACAGCTAAAACTGAAAGACCTTTTAGTGAGCCTTTTCATCACAAAATGGTACAGTCTTCAGTACACTATGTTTGAATATTGGTGATTATTCGCAAGAGTTCATTTGTGACTGATTCTCATTATTGTTGTTTCCTTTAGTTCCTAGAGGAACATAGGGCTTCAGCTGCATATCTCCATTGCGTTTGGTTATCCGCCAACGTTCTCACCTGGCTCCACGTCTACCCACATGTTTTCATCTCCTCTTCACATAACCTCCTCCGTGCCATCCCCTCACTGACGACCAACTCGCTACTTTTCATTCGGGTCCTAATCGAGTGACTGCCAGGCGTGTGATGTCATTCACTTGATGGTTTTCTGAGAGTATGGTCAATCCGAATCCATTTCTTCCTGCCTATTTATTTCACAATCGGTCTCTGCTGGGTTGGTTTGCTCCCTGTTACTGATCTTTTGTGGCCATCTGATCTTGAGCGAAGTAGTGAGTAAAGACAGCAGTTGATGAAGGTCTGTAGTTTGTTCGAAGTGCCCTTCATGACTCTGCGCGGCTCAGCGCCAAATCTCTGACCCGTATAGTAGCAGTGACTTCCCACAGGAGTTGAAAATCCAGATCTTATTTTTCATGCTGACTTGAGAATAATGAAAGCTTGCCTTGTTTTCCCAATCCTCGCTTTGATATGCTCGTCAGTTCCACCCGCCTGTAGTTGAAACGATGCTTCCCAGGTAGGTAGGTAGGTAGATAAAGGAGGTTGCTTCTTTCAGATTTCTCCCATTTATGCAGATTTTTGTCTGTTGTTGCTGCTGGTCAAGAATCTTTATCACCTCTGTTTTCTCTATGTTCACCTGAAGACCGATACTATCTGGGAATTGTACATCTACGGTTCATTGGTAGGATGCTCACTGACTACGCCTCATGTGGTCCACGTTCGATTCTCAGACGACGGATGTAGTCTTAAACGTCGCTTAGCCAATATTAAACCGGTTAAAGATAGAAGTTTGTGTAGACACACACTGCCACTGAAACTTCGTAGCTCAAGACTGAAGCCCTATGCTCTACGAAGAATACAAAGGGATGAGAAAAGTAACCCATTTATAAATCTAAATGAACATAAAGTGTCAAATAGAGTTATTAGGTGACTTAATGTTTTGTTTCCAAAAATGCTTACCTCAAACAAATAGTGAGTATTAACAAATTCAGGTACATTATCATTAGCATCTTCTACAGTAATTATAACACTTGCACTAGACGAAAGTGATACAGGTACTCCAGAGTCTTTAGCGACAACTATTAAATGATATTCACTACGATTTTCACAATCTAATGATTGAATCGTCCATATTTTAGCAGTGATTGGATCTATACGAAAGAATGCAGTACTGTTGAGATAATTATTCGATGTCATTGATGGTGATGACGGCGACTGTGAAGTCAAAGCTGATGTCGCTACACTGTTTGTTGTCAACTGTGATGATGATTCATTTGGACTCAATAAACTGTATGTAATTAAAGCATTTACTCCTAAGTCAGCATCAGATGCTTGAATTGGTATAGTCATATGTACTTCAGCATGAAGTTGATTTTCAATTACTTGACCGTTATAAACACTTTTGGTGAATATTGGTTTATGTTCATTAACATCTGTTATTGTAATATGTAGACTGGCATTCCTTGAAAGTGCATACGGACCTTCATCATCAATACACTCCACGGTAACCTATGAAAAAATAACATGCAGAAAGAGAAGAACTTTGAGGAATTATTAAAACAAGGACATAGACATAAATTTGATAAAATTAAATTGTAAGCCAATGTTAAACACAAAGTGATTGAAGAAGTGTAATTTAGATGGCCAGTTTTATGCATATACCGAAAAGTAAGTTTTAAGTAGGCCAAGTATCACAGACTAAGTTTAATAAAAATACTGTTTTTGCCTATGGATAAATTATTGCACAACAAATGTGCTTGTCAAGGACTTACTCTCTCGGAATTTCATCTCAGAAATGAATATTTAAGAGGTTTAGAAGTACCAGTTACCATGAAATAAACATATACGCTAAAAAGCAAGTTAGAGCTCTTAACCTAACTCCAGCTCTAATCTGTCTTTAGCCTGACCCTAACTGGTCTCACTAACCAGATATCCTTTTTAGCATAATAACACTTCGTTCAGCACTTTCTAATCAGTATAATGTTATTTACAAAGTTTCACTGTCTGACTCTGATTGAGCGGTTCTACGTCTCTGGTGACTGCGCTTCAGTTGGGTGTCTAAAGTTTAACTTCGTCTCATACTGAATAAAACTTCTGATTTCCTTAGTACTCACAGTTAGTGATCCATGCCTTAGAAAGATGGATGATTAGATGTGTTTTGAGAATGACCATTATTCACATAAGTGGTAGTGTCAAGGTTGGAAACATGTTGGTATAGTTGTGTGGTGTCTTTTACCCATGGCGGTTAGTTTACACTGCATATAAGGCTCATGTATTATTAAAAATTCGGGGCTTAGGTTTGTGGAATCAGGTGAACTTTACCAACTATTTAAAAAATTCATTTGTCTGTACTGGTGGCCTGCTTAAACTTGGGCTACCGAAAACTTCACTCAATATTTTGTGTATAGTTTCCCTTATTCAGTTCCTTTAAATCTGGTAAAATATAACCTCGTATAGCATTGTTTACCCTAGCGATTATTTAAAACATTTACAACCTGCTGATTCATGAGTTTCTACTAAACATGTCAAAAACCATTATCCTCGATGGTTGGCAGCTTATCCCAATATAGGAGATGACCGTTCCTGAGTGATGTCCTTCGTTCAAAAAATGTGCTCCTGAACACTTTATAATTGACATTCAACAAAATGCTGCCTGTTTCTCGAAGGACAAAAAGAAGAGGTATAGCAGTGGATTGATTGGCTCTTTAGTTCATATAGAACTGTGTCACACGATCTACTGTCAGTCGATTAGTCTTTTATTTGAAGGTCCTGGACTAAGAGAAAATATCATGCAATGAACCCCTCTGAAAATTCTGTTGTTAGTATTGTTACATAAGAGTATACATGACCGTGGTGGTCGGGCTTACACATCGCAATGACCCAACAAGCTCAACTGGTTGGAACCAATGTTCCTGCAGGTCCTACCATGCCAGGAAGGTTGTTAGGATAACGATTAGGCTAAAAGCATTTACCGGTATTGTTTAAGAATCTTTCTTACACCATGCTGGGGGTCTGAGGACGAAGTCGCACTGTTAGGGAACAGGGGTGTAACAGCAGTGAGATGTTTCCCTCAGATGACCAGCATGCCAGCCAACTTTGTCGTCCCTCCACTCTGCTGGAGAGATGGGGTTAAAAAAGGTCGACTGCAACAATTGTACATCCCGACTTACCCTATCTACGATGGTCCGTAACCGGCGGTAAGTCTACTAATACGGAACCAAACCAAAAAACCAGTTCATACAGGCCTTGTGTGACCAGCCTGGCTCAAGCAGTTGTCTCCTGGGCTCTGCGGTTACGCAACACTAAGCCTCTTTCTGTTTCAGGTACCCGAAGAATTAATCAACTTCCAAGATGTGCGCAGTCAGCCCACACACAAATCCAAAAGCACACGAAGCCTTCCTGAGCACTATTCTCCTTTACTCACATCACTTATACATGACCGTGTCTAGCATTTCACTGAGCTATTCAAATACATACGATTCCAAATAAATTAGAATTTGTATGCACTTATTCCAGTCCATTTGATGATTAGTCTAGAGACATGCTAGACACCGACAGATATTTAATGTATTGCTCATAGAAGCAACAAATACAATCGTAGATTCCGATGTTTTAAGAATGAAACAGCCTAGGCGAAGAATAACTCAAAACACATGAGAACAACACTTTAAGAATACACAAGGGATTTTTTCAATAAAGGCTGTTTATTAACTGATAACTGCCAGCTCTTCAAGACAAGATTTTTGTCACAAAATGTCTACAAAGTTAAAGTTTGATGGTAGCGTTAATTTTCCGACAGAGATAGTCTAACAGAACTTGTACACTGTGGTAGAGTATAATTCCATTATGGATAAAAATTATTTTGATAAAGTCACACAGTGTTATACAGTAATATTTACTGTAAGACTTTATCAAAATAAATTTTTTAATCCACAGTGGAATAGTCTAATGGAGATATTTCAAGTTTCATACATGTGAATATAAGAAATGAGTTGACGGATAATGATAGTTTTATTGATTATTGTTCATCTTTGAAACACTTAGTGTTTTTGCAATGTGGCCACCATTCTAGGTTGCTCGCCATCACGGTGCATATTTATTTGATGATATTAGATAGTCAGAGGCAATTGGACACAGGAAGCCTTCGACCTAGGTTTTGTGCTAGTTGGCACTAACCAGTCAGCAAGGTGTATCTGTAACCTTGAAGGAACTCATGCTCCATCTGAGATTCGAACTCGCGTCACCCAGTGCTGCAGTCAGAGACTTTACCACTGAGCTATTCGTGGTCGCGATTGACCCCCTGTAGGACTGTAGTGGGTAGTTTGATTGGACACTAGTAACTAGTGTGATGTGTCTAGTCCTTTCTGTGGTGCCGACTGAATTCTGTCAGTCAATCGCGAGCTAAAATAGCTTAGTGGTAAAGTCTCTGACTGCAACACTGGGTGACGCGGGTTCGAATCTCAGAAGAAAATTGAGTTCCTTCAAGATTGCCAATAGGTCTTGCTGACTGGTGAGTGTCAACTAGCACTAAACCTAGGTCAGCAGAGGTTACCTACCGATTGCCTCCAACTATCTAATACTTAGAGTTTCTGTTATTTCATCTGTTTTTCTTAAGGATATCTGGCCTTCTACTTGGAGTTTTGTTTAATGACAATTTAAGCCACATAGTGGCATAAAAACCATGTATACATATGAAGTAATTCTGATGTTGTTGCGTTCTCTGAACTAAGGGATTTAACCACCAAGCTTTCAGTATCCTCCTAGACAGCACTTACAACGGAAGCTTCAGTATGAGTTGAGTTTATATGAATTCTACATAAAGCATATATTTGATGTATATATTATTATTTAAATGTTTACTGAATATGCCGATTCATTGATTAGGTGTAGCTAACAACATGTGTCTAGTTGGTAGTGTTGGTGTCGACTGGATTCTATCAATCAAGTTTGCATTGTGGTCGCCAAGCTAGAAAGTTTATCATCGTAATGTAGTTTGAATTCCTGATTGCTGGCTAGAGGCAATCAAATGGACACCCTACAAACTATCTGAGATCTTTGGTGTCATGAAGTGAGAAAGTTTTTGAAGACTGATAAGTGATTATTCAAAGAAAGAAGAAATAGCATTAAAAGGGATGGAAAAGATGTCTGTTTAACTCGGTATTTAGTGATTGTTACTTTCTTCAATAATATTTTAACTATGGTGAAATTGTTGAGGATATACTTATTCGAGGGAATAAGGATTAAAGAAGTTTGAGTGAGTGAAAGCGTGTAGTACAACTAGAGAATCTGGAAAAGTCTTCAGCGTCTTGGTGAAAACCACGAGATGATTATTGACGAGGAATGACTGGTACATTCTCAGTATCTACGTTTCTTTCTAAAAGATATCTTATTGTCTACGTTCGGAAGCAAGAAAAATGATTACTGTATATCAACTTGATACATCAAATCGATTTAAAGCGATTCAGTGTCTAATTAGTAAACAGGTATTATACTTAGTTTCTAATCATAGATGGGGAGAGAGACAGAGAGCAAAGCTGAATCTATCAGTTCAACTGATGTTGTGGAGCAAGGCATATTGGCCGTAGCCAGAGGACGCTTTCCACACTGATACGAGAACATATTCTAGCAGCATGGTTTTACAAGGGAGAAAGGAAGTGTATGCGAAGCTCTATTCTAGAACATCTGATCAACTGCTATCACTCTGCCAACCCTGTCCATGATTTTAAGATCATCTACCGAATCCATGCTAACTTGCTGGCTGCATTTTCTTCGTTACAGCCTTCTAAAGACAACAGAGGCCTTGGCATTTCATGATTTTAAGCCAGACCTTTGTGTATGTATAATCCATACTTCTGCCTTGGCTGTAGAGGGATAGACATTTATTTATTCAGTCAATCTATGTGCCTTTGTAATCTTGGATCATTTTCATATTAAGGATCTGTTAGCAATCTTTGTTTAACCCCTCACCTTCTCAAATGATCAGATGTTGTTCAAGGAGTTGTTTGGTTTGCATAACTAATGGTTATGTGACAAATTGAATGAAGACTTCATCATGGGTTCTACAAAGTAATATTTTTTAGAATTACCCAAAAAAATCCATATTCGGTTCATTTGGTATATACGATATAACTGGATATCCTAGGTCAGTTTATTCCTGGAATAAACTATGGATCTTTATTTGGGCATACGGGAAAGAACAAGTAAAGTTCTACAAATATTCACTTTTGTTTTCTCAAATGAAACAGAAAATAATGTTTATTGCTTGAATCATGGGTATGTTCACTTTATATAAGTCTTTATAGTTAGCTCTTATTACATAGCGCATTAATTGTACCAATCATTGGGGATGCAAGTACAACCAGCTGATGAATTGCGAATAGGACGACGTATTAGTGCTGGATTCCAGTGTTAGCTACTAATTACCAAATAGAGTTTATTAATATTATTCAGGATGATTTTCTTATTTTTTTCTGTCTGTAATACAACTCAAACTAGAGTGATAAAAAAATTGAAGTGAATGATTTATGAATAAGCTTAGAATTCACATGTTATTGAGTCAGTTCTCAGTGGCTGAATGCTCTACAAGTTCGGCTTGTAACTGGAAGGTCTTGGGTTTGGATGCCGGTGGATAAGTACGGCCGATGAGCCAGAAACTAGAATGAAACAGCTGTCCAGTAATTTTTGATTCCAGATGCCGTCAAAAAAAACTGACATATGTTTAGTAGTCAATAAGAATCACCAAAATTCAAGAAACCCTTTTTATACAACTCTAAAATTATTCAGTAGGGAGGATTGATTGTGAGAAGGAAAAAAGCGAGTTCTTCAGATTGTGAACTGAACACATTATCAGTCAACTTGTTAGTTGTGATTCGGTGGCCTATGATTTCTAGCTGATATATCACTTCCTGACAAAATCCACACAGAAATGAATTAAGTTCTCACATTTCATTTGGACTATACGATTCTACCTATATTCGTATAAACCTAAAAGTTATATATGTATTTAATATGGTATCAGAAATTGAATAAGGTTAGTAGGAAATATCAGTTTAACTATCATACTCAATGATAAATATTTGAATGTCTTTGGAGACTTAATTATTATTATTATTATTATTGTATCCTTTAGTTCCTAGAGGAACATAGGGCTTCAGCTGCGCACCTCCATTGCCTTCGGTTTCCTGACAACATTTTCACCCTGCTCCAGGTCTGTCCGCATGCTTTCATCTCCTCCTCGCATGACCTCCTCCAAGTCACCCTTACACAGACGACCAACTCGCCGCCTCCCTTTCGGGTTCAACTCGAACAATGGCTTGTCTAGTGATGTCACTTGATGGTTTCCTCAGAGTATGGCCAATCCATCTCCATTTCTTCCTGCCTATTTGTTTCACAATCGGTTCCTGATTGGTTCGCTCATTGCCAGAGATCCCTGTTGCTGATCTTTTCTGGCCGGCAATCTGATCTTGAGTATTGAGCGAAGACAGCTGTTAATGAAGGTTTGAAGTTTGTTTGAGGTGCTCTTTATGACTCGCCAAGTCTCTGATCCGTATAGTAGCACTGACTTCACAATGAAGTTGAAAATCCGGATGTTATTTTTGATGCTGAGTGCTGTTGACTTCCACACAGATTTGAGAGTAATGAAAGCTTGTCTTGCTTTTCCGATTCTGGCTTTGATGTCCTCGTCAGTTCCGCCTGTAGTTGAGACGATGCTTCCCAGGTAGGTGAAGGAGGTTGTTTCTTTCAGGTTCTTCCCACTTATGCTGATTGTTGTCTGTTGTTGTTGTTGCTGTTGCTGTTGGTGTTGGCCAGGAATCTTCATCATCTCTGTTTTATCTATGTTCACGTGAAGTCCTATCTTTGATGCTTCTTCTGCCAACTTGTTACTTTTCACTTGCATATCTTCCAGTTTATGGGAAATCAGACATATATCATCGGCGAAATCCAGATCCTCTAAGTCTTTCGTGTCAGTCCATTTTATGCCTTCATTTATGAAGGAAACATATATTATTGTTATTATTTATTTATTGTTCCCTTCGGTTCCAAGTGGAATTTAGGGCTTCAATAACATATCTCAACTTTCTCCTATCTTCTACTATCCTCTTCAGCTGGGTCCACATTCACCAATAATCCCTCATCTCCTCTTCTAGATCACACGATCCCCTCCATGCCACCCTCGCACCGACAACCCACCCCTCACCTCCTACTCGACCGATATCCTGCATTGAGCACGATGTCATTCAATAGTTTCCTCAATATGTATGCCCGATCCATCTCCATTTTCTCTTACACACTTGTTGAGTAATTGGCTCTCGGTTGGTTTGTTTTCAGCCAGAATTTCTTGTTGTTGGTAACTCTTCCTGGACATTTGATCTTCAGTATGCAGCCAGCCGGCGAAGGAAGCAGCTGTTGATAAAAGTCTGCAACAGGCTGTTTGAAATCCTTTTCGTGACTGACGTGCAGTGCAAGTTTCTGACCCATATACAAAAACTGACTGATTGGCTGCACATTTGTGTTGAAAATCTGAATCTTGTTCTTTTAGCTGGCTGACTGAGTGCAGAAGATTTCCAAACTGGTTTCAAGTCGATGAGGCAAACATACATAAATAATATAATTAGCAGTAGTAGTTTCTTCAGAAATCTATCATACTAATATTATGTAATTATTTATTTGTTCATTGCTCCTGTCCATCTCAAGCAAAATACTAAGCCGCATCATCCTGGAGAGAATAAAACACGCCACCCTGGATGAAAAACTTCGGCTGGGACAAGCTGGATTCAGGAGAAACAAATCATGTATTGATCAAATCGCCACTCTACGGATCATCATTGAACAAAGCTTGGAATGGCAGTCACCTCTCTATCTCAACTTCATCGACTTTGAAAAGGCCTTCATCAGATAGCGTCGATCGAGAGGTCATTTAGAAACTACTTCGCTACTACGGGGTGCCACCGACAACTATACATCTCATCCAACAGTTGTGTGACAATGCTGGATGCCAAGTAATCCACAACGGGAAACTTATGGAAGCCTTCGAAGTGAGGACGGGAGTGAGGCAAGCTGGTTGTCTACTATCGTCAATGATCTTCCTGATTGCAGTAGATTGGATAATGAGACAGACAGTGGGCAATGAGGAAACAGGCATAAAATGGACTAACATAAATACTTGGAGGATCTGGACTTCGCCGATGATATATGTCTGATTTCTCACAAACTGGAAGATATGCAAGTGAAAAGCAACAAGTTGGAGATAGAAGAAGCATCCATAGAAGATAGGACTTCAGGTGAACATAGAGAAAACAGAGTTATGTGATGAAGATTCCTGGCCAACACCAACAGACAATAACCAGCCAGTATAAAGGGGAGGAATTTGAAAGGAAAAACCTCCTTTACTTACCCACCTACCTGGGAAGCATCATTTCAGCTACAGGCCAACGGAACTGACGAGGATATCAAAGCAAGGATCAGGACAGCAAGGCGAGCTTTTATTACCCTCAAGTCTGTGTGGAGGTCAACAGCACTCCTCAGCATGAAAAACGAAATCCGGATTTTCGACTCCAATGTGAAGTCAGTGTTACTTACTACACGGATCAGAGACTTGGCACGTCATAAACAGCACCTCAAACAAACTACAGACCTTCATCAACAGTTGCCTTTGCTCAATACTCAAGATCAGATGGCCAGTCAGAAAAGATCAGCAACAGGGATCTCTGGCAATGAACAAACCAACCAGGAACCGATTGTGGAACAAATAGGCAGGAAGAAATGGAGATGGATTGGTCATACTCTAAGAAAACCACCAAGTGAGTGACATCACATGCCAGGCCATAGCTCGAGTGGAACTCTAATGGGAAACAGCGAGTTGTTCGTCCAAGGGTGACTTGGAGGAGGTGATGTGAAGAGGAGATGAAAACATGTAGGCAGACTTGGAGTCATGTGAAAACGTTGGCAGAGAAGCGAACGCAATGGAGACGCGCGGCTGAAGCCCTATGTTCCTCTAGGAATGAAAGGAAATAATAATATTTGTTCATTAATTTTTTTTGTTCAGTAATATTCACTCTTAATATGTCATCCTACGTTGAAATTCTTCTGTAATAGATTACATCTTTTTGTTTGAATTTCTTATGCTAAATTATCGGAGAGCCAGCTACTAAGATATACGTGGAAAAGGAATTAATTGACTCAGTCGAGTGAGTTGCTTGATCAATTACTGTCAGGTTTAGTATAAATTATTTTCATGATCTGTATATGATAAATTATTCATGCACTGAATAGTTTTCATAAACTTATAATGATAGATATTCTTAATGAGGTTAATTATTTACTGTCAACCAGTGATCTTAACTAGAATTTATGTATTTCCATGAGACGAATATTCGAGTGAGAGAATTTGGTGGAATTATGCATCAATAGCTAAATATCTATATTCACTAACCGGCAAAGGTAAACGATATACACCAAATTCAAGTGACCTTGATTTGACCAATTAGATAACTCAGTATTACAGATGGACACCAGTCATAATCCTCGCTACAAATGTAACCTGTGTTCGCTTTTTGACTTCACTGGGAAAAATGGCTGATAGGGAGGAATATAACATGCATATAATGAGTGATAACTACTCTGAAAAAGTATTGCAGGGCTATTGATGGTTACGTATTCAGATGCAACCACTTTATATGAGGAAGTCTGTAAGAGTTGGTAAGTCGTACTTAATGGTGATATTTTAGACACCTCCTGCTCGAAATCGAAACCCTCTCTTAGAAATATATTGCGTATATGCTACCAGTATCTGTTACAGCTGCAGAAATAAAAAAATGCATTGGTTTGATATGCCTATGACCACTTCTATGAGAAACTAGGGCCATTTTTCGAAGCATATTGGAGATATATATACCCTGTATGATTCATTCCTGTTACACATATCTTAGGTACACCTTTTTATAAATTAAGTAAAACCTTTTACCTAAAAGAACTGATTGGCTGTCTCAAGGTCGTCTGAAGTTGGTGTCTATTCTTTACTGTTGCCCAATAACCATTGAGAGCTTTAAGGGTGAGATATTTGTCGTCATACTAATACAGTAATAAGTTAGCAGGGTAAAAAGACAGTGTAAAAGTTCTTATGCAGCTTCTTCAGCCTTATAAAGAGGAAAATAGGTATAATCAAATACTCATAACCTGTTTTTGACCTTTTTAGTTCTATAAACACTAAAGCTCTACTTATGAACACGTTGTTCACATTTACAAAATTGGAGAGTTTGCTGATTTAATAACCATTCTACAAAATACTACGATACGTATACAGTATACAGTTTACTTTGCTGATGACAGTATCTCTCTTAGGAGTAATAGGTATATCAATCCTGGGCCAGAATCGGTGATGGGTCCTGTTCACTGCAGCTGGATTTGAGTCAGATTTAATGCTGATAGGTGCCTTCTTGTGGTTTCTGCCGAGTTGCCTTCCATTCTGCTAGGACTGATGTGAGTCACCTCGGAGGTGAGAGTGACTATGTCTCTCTTTTGGGGAATACCGGATTCGTTTCAGTGGAATGTATTAAGAGGTAGAAGGCGTAGAACTTGTTAACCATATTCGGATAGGGTGATACTGTGATGGTATCGTGACTGTTAAACTGAAGGTGGAATTTCCTGGAATGGAGTTTTCAGTCTACTGTTAAAATACCTAGGCAGGAAGCTTGACGATTACCTCAGGTGACGAAGTTGAGGTTGACCCTAACTTACCAACTCATGCGGCGGTCTCTTTGAGGTTCTGCGGGATTGAGGTCAGAAAGGGTTTATAAGCAGCAAAGTTACAAGATATCTTCAAAAAATACCAGAAGAGGGAGTACTGTAGTCGCCTGATTTAAGAAACAACATTCCAGAGATACAAATTTCAATTCTGATAAGCACTTATTTTGGGGTATTCTAGGAGGGTATGTATGATCAACTATGTGCTAACACTAAGTATCTAAGATTTCACTAGATCGATGTAGAACTAGTGCTACAGTGGTCCACCGCCAGTTCATGATTATGAGCACTTGTATGAACCATCAGATCACTACATGAAGAGGGTTTTGAAGCACTCTTACTAAGCCTCTCGGCAAATGTCCACTCAAGAAGGATTGGTTGCATGAATTCTGCAAGCAGCATTTAAGCTTGGTAGTAGAAGGGTGCAATAGCGTCAACCACCTAGAAGAGATTTGTGCAAATGCCTGTCATGGAATATTGATATAAAAACTGTGCACATAGTAGAGTGTAATTCCATTATGATAAATTTTGTTTTGATAAAGTCTTATAGTGTTATACAGTGATGTTTACTGATGATGTTTTGAGCACAATTTATTTCTCATAATCATCATATAAAGAAACAAGTTTTGTAGGTTAAAGGACCCAGTTGACCAATGAGACAAAATAATATAATTTACAAAATACCTTGCAATGACTGTGAGTTAAGTCAACTACATAGGTCAAACTAGTAGGTCAGGGGTAGTCAGATTGTCAGAACATAAGAATGTAGCTAAGGTAAGAATGGTCGACCCTGAAAAGATAAGTAATTTAGAAAAAAGCTCAGCAATTGCAATACATGCATTAACACACAACCACACAATAGGGTGGGAGATGGTTAAAATTCTAAAAAGTAATCTAGGTAGGTGGAGAGTGAGGTTGATTACTGAATCCTTGTTCATCGAGTCTACACCAACAACACATGCAATAGAATGATTCATCACTCATACCTGAAATATGGAAAATACTACTACCAATCAAATCAAGTGAAAAATAATGGAACTATATAAATGAAGTTAGGAAGTTGTGTGAGTAGTGCCTTGATATGATTATGAGTGGCAATAAATTGTGCTCGAAATGTACTCAGTAAACATTACTGTGAGACACACTGTGAGACTTTATCAAAACAAAAATTTACCTGTCATAGAGTGTTTATACCCTGGAAAGCAAGTTACTCCCTGGATATCACATGCTTAAGCTCAGATGTTAACTTCACCGGTGGCCTGTGTAAATGGCATTTCTTAAAAATCTGGATAAACTCTCTTGAATAGATCAGTCATTGAATGTAATCTAATCTTTATTATTTTCTATATGATGCAAGTTTCATAATTATGAAGAATTTTAAGGATTGGGCTTCTTTCTTTGACATCTGCAACAGCCTACAGATATCAAAAGTATTTTCTATAATTTCAATAATCTTCATGAAAGATATTTGTATACGCATTTGGCGTATATAATTTGTGTCCCCAATAATCCCATAATTCATAACTTTGGCGGTAAATTAAGAGTAAGTGTGCCGAAAACCAACCTTTTCTAAAATAATTTATTCGATTTTTCATCACTTCATCTTTCTTCGCTTTTCTTCAGTCTCTTCTCTGTTCTCTCTTTTTGTTTGTTTCCACAATAAATATTTCTTGATTTCATATTTTCTCTGGGATAAATCTTTTGTTAATACTATAAACTGGATAAATTTTGAAAACTGTAACCGGATAAAATCGGTATTAGTCATATGGAATTGTTGAAGAATTAATTTTTATCTATATGTCTTCCTCTCTCTCTCCCTGTGGTGAGTCAATATCCTTCTGTATAAAATATCAGGCAGTTATGGTCACATACACACACGCCTACAAGCATACACAAGTATCTGTGTAATCTACAATATATATATATATATATCTTGACCTCTTTAGTACCTTTAAGAATATTCGTATAAAATAACAGCCACATGGAAATACTTGCTGATAAGCAAAATTTATTTGCATATAGATGAGGATTATAATTAAGAATGAAGGCAATACAAAAGTGGAGAAGACTGGACGGTAAAGGGGAAAATGAAAAGTTAATAAAGGCAAAAAGGGATGGTGTAACGTACAGAGAGAGGGAGAGAGAGAGAGAGAGGAAGGGCGAACTGGCATGAAGCAGAGTAATTAAAGAATCAACTTTAGACTTATTTCGATTGTAGATGAAAAGTTGAGTTTTGAGATTTAAAAAAAAAATAAAAATTTGCAAAAAAGTGAGAAACTTATCCTCTTTTCTTTTCATATGTAAATCTTAAGATAAAAGATGTAAATTTTAAGTAATGTTAATTTATCTTACTGACTTAGTTTTCTGCTTATGTCCAAATTAAAACGAGTTACTAAAAGAAAGTGGAAACGCTGACGTCAGAGAGACAGAGAGCCAGCGGGCTAGACAGCTGTAAGCCTTTATTAGTTTGCCACACGCCGATGGTTCATAGTGAGTGGACGGTTCAACTGTCGAATGCTTGCCGATCACGCCCTACATGGTCCAGGTTTAGATTTCCAGCCGCTTGCATACTCCCAAACTTCGTCTAGCTAGTAGTAAGTTCAGAAAACAGGGCAGGATGGGAGTGAGACTAGCAAACCCATCCTGTAGAGAACAGGTAGACACCAGTGCTACTGAAACTTCAAAGCTCGAGCTTGAAGCCCAGTGTTCCAATCATAAAGCCAAGGTACATCCAGATGACTAGTCCCAAATAGGACGAAATGCACGTTATCCTGGATTCCACTGCTAGTCATCCTCCACCAATTAACTTCTAGTTACATGCTCAGGCATTGTCGAAGCATTTGCACAAGAAGCCGACATGTCAACCTGAGACCGAGCACTTCGTTTCAACTAATCGATGGGAAAATCTAAAAAATTCAACTAAATTAATATGACCCGTTGCACAAGAGGTGGCTTTTGTGGATAGTGCTTTGGCGTTTAAAACTATGGGCACTGAGTTCGAGCCTCGGTAGGAACATCATCACCTACTGGGGAATGCTGACACACCCAGCTGAGGGTCCCAAATAAGATAAAATGTGCATCCTGGATTCCACTGCTAATCATCATCTACCAATTAACTTCTAAAGCCAAGGAATTAAATAATAATAGTAATAAATACATTTCCTTTTATGATATGTCACAAATATTCAAATATTCTTTAGAACAAAGGTGTTTGACAGTGTTCATTTATTAGTATCTGCCAGCTGCTCATCTCACTGTAGTACAATATTATATCATGGAATTCATGGGCTGGCTATTGGATAGGGTTCCAATGGCTTAGTGGTCTGAGAACTCTCCTTGTCACCGGAAAGCCCTGGGTTCGAAACCTCGAGGTAAGTGTGTGCTGTAAAGAGTCCCAATCTAGGACGAGGCATCTATTCAATACTCCCTGCTGGTTTCCCAATGATTGTCTAATAGACGTCAGCTCATGACGAAATCCTGTAACTAACCCTTCCTTGCATTCTGGGTGGGACGTAGAGATTTAGCAGCCCATCTCCGGATAAACAACCCATTGTGCAGTGTACTACTGACAAGAAGGTATAGGCAGTATATTTTGTGTAGTCTTTTCTTCAAGAATTTTGATTAGTGGAGTTATAGATAGGTGGCAAAGGGGGAAAAAGCAGATTCTCGTGAAACAATGTAGAAAGCTTGCTAGGAAGGCAAAAGGAGCAAAAAACGAATAACTTTTGGAAATTGTGTGTGTGTGTGTCATCACTCATTGTCATTTTACCAAATAAAGAATTCCGCTACTGAACGCCAATGTGTTTTGATATAACACAGTCGCTTCCGTTAAGGAGGGCTTAGTGTATGCTATCACTCAAAGGTCTCCTCAGCTTACATTCAATTCACATTTATTTTATCTGCAAACCTGTTGGATAAATAAGTTCTTGGTTAGTTTTCTGCAAAAGTTTGAAGTTTGTTTTTATTAATCATTGAAGTTGTAACTACAAACGATTTACACAGTCACAATTTAAACTATTTTACGCGGAGCTTAAGTTATTAAATTTTCTTTATGTAACGAAGAATGCATTGAAGTGTGATACTGTCGTTTGAATTTACTGGTATATACAGTCCTTTTTAGAGGTTCGCTGATGATTGGTCACCTAAAATCTAATAAATTAGGCGATTTGCTTGTGCTTGTAATAGAAGTTATTCCAAATTGTGCATTTTTTGCCAGTTCGGGATCAATAGAAGCAAAGAAAAACAAGCAGAATATGCAGTCCCAAATCAGTAGAAGAGGAGCTTACTCTTTTGAAGAAGGCACCACTTGAGAATGGCTATCCACCACGCTTTATATGTAAGCGTATAAAGCTCAAAATCAAGAAAGAACAACCCATCTCTGTGCGGAAGAAGATGCTGTACATGAATGTGGAGTTCAGAGGTGATCTTCTGGCCGATATCCTAAAGAGAGGAATATATAAAGTCCTGAAATGAACATTCCCTTCTCTTAAATTACTACTAGTATTCTCAAGCCGCCCATTGTTCTTCAGCAACTCCAAAGAAAAACTGTCGCATCTGACTACTTCTGTGTGTATCTACCAATTTACTTACTCATGTGGAGTGAGCGAGATATGCAGGTTATTAGATGCGTATTTTATCCAAAAGAATCAAAGGACATTGTCCTAATCAGCTACATAAAGGTAGTAGTGGATTCATAAAGAGTGCTTTAATTGAATATATAGTCAATACTGGTCACTCAATATGTGTAAGGAGAATTCATTCAAAGTCATCTACAAAGTTAAAAGAAGCCTTCCAAAAACGGTAAACCTCCGTATACTTTGCATTGCTAAGGAGGCCTCGGCGATTCGGATGGAAAACCTTGATATATGCACAGAGAAGAAGCTTCTCCACCCCCTCTTTCTACCTTCGGTATAATTTCAAGTTCTACGACTTTGTTGTTAGTGTTTCGTTGCCTATTTTGTTTTTTGAATTTTCGTATTGCATCTTAGTAACATCTTCTTAACCTACCTTTTATTTACTCTTTCTACCTATTTATTTTTTGGATACGTGTCTCCATTAACATCCTATTTCATATTATGCAACCCTTATCAATCAATACTTACCAATCTTTAGCACGCTTATCCTGGTTACAATTTAACTATTCATCATACTTTAGAAACATGTTAATGACGCAAACAGTAACCCTAATTAATATTTACTTTAGATTTACCTAAATCTCATAAGAATCACCTTAGATGCAAACCCTGATGTTAGATAACATCTGCGGTTGATTCAAACTCATTGAGATTCAAAAAGTGAAACCACAACATAATGGGTTAGTCATGAATTATTTAAAGACGGAATAATGTAGGTGCAATCAAAAATCGATAGATGTCCTTCTCATGTTAACTCCAACTGTGTATACAAATTTACATGTATCTGCGGGAGCAGTTACATTGGAAGGACAGAAAGAAGGGCATATCTACGATTTTCTGAACATGTACCAAAAAGCTTACGTCTAAAGGGAACAAATGCTTTAAACAGTACCATCACCAGGCATCTTCTCGACACGGGTCATGAGGTGGACGTCGAAAAGTCGTTCAAAATTATCAATAGACAAATTAGCTCAATTCTCCTTAAGTTTGCTGAAGCCATTTACATCAAGCGCCTGAAACCTGATTTATGCGTCCAGAAAGAAGCGGTTATCAGCCTTTCTTTGCCCTGGTAACTGGATAATTTCACCTCTCTTTCCTCCGAATGTGAAATGCTAAAAGTTTCCATTGTGTTTGATTATTATTGTTGTTCGGAATAGTGGTTAATATTGCATATTTATATATGTATATATTTTTAGTGTATGAGTATATTGATCGATTGATTTCTGTTTAAACTTAACTCTGTGCAAGTAAGTTAAAATTGTTGTTGTAGATATATTTAATAATGTCTTTGCCATGTAAGCAGCTGACGAGAAGGCAACGAAATAAAAGATGGTACCATTTTATTCTGCTAAAACTGTAGTTCTTGCTTTGTTCAAATTCATTAAGGGGAATAAATGTATGAAATGTAGGTAAAATTGACTGCGAACATTGCAAACTAGCAAACTGAAGTGGGACTTGGCAAATTTGGATCTGTGAATTTTAGTTTCATCACAAAATGATAACCCTTTCGCCTAGACTTCATTTAGTCTTCCATGAACTTACAGTCGGAGTTTCTAAATTTTGTGTGATAAGCATTCATGGACCTTCTGGTTTCTAGTGATACTGATAAGAATTTATAGGCAGTATGTTTGTGTAATGTCTTCTTCAAGAATCTTGATTAGTGGAGTTACAGATAGCTGGCAGATAGGAAAAATGCAGATTCTCGTTAAACAACATAGAAGGCTTGCTTGGAAGTCAAAAAGTGCAGTAAAGAAATATCTTTTCCAAATTGAAGTTTACCTGTAAGGTTTTGTGTATTTTGCCATCACTCTACATCATTTTGCCAAATAAAGAATTCTGCTATTGAACACCACAGTGTTCTGACATTGCACAGTCACTTCTCCTAAAGGTCTCATTTAAGGACATATTGCACGCTGTCAAACAACAGTTTCCTCAGCCTATATTCATCTTTTTTTTACCTGCATACCTGCTGAACAAACGGTTTCCGGCTCATTCTTTGAAATGATGGCTAAACGACCATAATTTGAATTATTTTCGGCGAAGTATGGGTAACGAGAGAAATATAGGAATACAATATTGTTGTTTAAGTTTACTCGTATGCACAGTCATCTGCAATAATTTGCCAATGCTGGGATAGTCAAAATCTGTTATATAAATGTTTTTTTGGATTTTGTCAGTAAAGGAAGTGATTCAAAATCTTACTTATTTACTAGTTTGGGGTGAATAAAGTTGAAAATTAACCATACTAAAAAAATAATTTTTACCTTAAATTCATCAAAATTCTATAAAAATCACCTGAGATAAGAATCTAGTGTTTACTGGTGACCACTTTTGGGGCCAAATCACTGAGATTCAAAAAAGCAAATCACATTATCATGGGTTAGTCATGAAATATTGAAAGACGGAATAATGTAGATAGAATTTTTGATGTGGACAGTGCAAACTAGAAAACTGATGCGAATCTGGCCATTTTGGTCCAATGAATCTTAGTTTCTTCGCAAAATAACTAACCAAGTCGTTTAGACTTCTGAATTTGACTTCATTCAGCTTTTCATGGACTCACAGTTAGTGTTTCTGAACTCTATGTGAGCGGGATTCATCGACCTTCTGGCTTTTAGTGAATAGCCGACTGATTCAAGCCACCCAAGTATTTATCTACAGAGCAAAAGGATGCTATATACTTTTCTTTTACCGCACCGGAAATAGTTGGTTTTACCGCTTTCTTTTTTCATTTCATCTGTCTTTGATTGCATTATAGACAAAGCAGGTGTTATCTGTGATAAAACTGTAACAGGAGGGTTTTCTTATTCATATCTGTGTGAATCGTAAAAGTGATCCCCTATGTCAGATCAAATTCTAGCTTTGCGAACTGATTTCTACGGTTTCCTTTGGAAACCAAAGTATTCAGATCACCGTAATTTGTGATCTGCCTGGTACCATAAGCAGTGATCAAGAAAGCATACATAAGTACATGAAACTATACACTATTGATTGATTAAGATAAGTAGTCGTATACCTTAATATCAGTAAAAAGTTTGAGCATTGTGGATTAGATCAAATAAAGTATAATTATATTTTAATAGTTTACACACAACCAATAACTAAACTTATCATTGTGTGTAAACTATTAAAATATAATTATACTTTATTAGTCGTATACCACTGAAATCAAACTGTACTGCTTACTGGCCAGCCCAATAGAAGTGATTTAAGATCATTACGATCTAGGGTACCAAGCAGATTACATGTATTTTGATCTAAGGAGTTCCAGTTTCCAAAGAAAACTATTGTGAAGGTTCACTTCCAACTGTCCAAACTGCAAATTAGTTTGATTTACGGAATTACCAGTTAGCTCAGGTAGCTAACCAGAAGTGGAGTGGTTTCAACCGATTCACCTACTTGACCTGAGTTCAGCCTTGGCTGCAGATGATGAGCTCAGCCCCAAACGATCACTTCGATAATCTAGCTGGCTAGCTAACCAGCACTGCTAACTGCTGTGAGCAGTATAAGACTACTACTCATGTCCGTCAGTCAGTAGTATGTAATCTTATTCGATCACTTATGTGAATTAAACTTGACATATAAGTTTTTATTTGCTTAAAATACTTATTAGCCGTTTGAAAGGTTTCACAATAGGCAGAATAGTAATTTGTTATCCACCCGGGTTTTTAAGAATAATTAATTAATTAATAAATTATAAGTTTTCTTTTGTTTTGTCCTTTCACCAGTAAATGGATAAATATATATATATATATATATATATATATATATTTGTCAATAACATCTTGGTTATCAAGCAATAATTTATTTACTATATTATATATAATATGTGAATTTACTCTATTAAAAAATAATATTAAAATAAGGGAAGATCTACATCTTGATATTATAATTCCCAATTAAAATTTATTTACTAATGTTGTAATTCATGACATGTTTTGAATAACAATCCAAGTCGACATTTTGGAAATTAACTCATTTAAACAAAAATACGTATCTATTGAACAAAATTCAATTTAATTTGTTATTCACTTACTATATATATATATATATATATATATATATATGCATTGAAAAGTCTCTATTGTTTTATATTCTATCTTATTCCAAATGTCAGTCTTTTTTGTACGTGAACAAAAGTAGTGGGCTATTTGTTCTCAGTTACAACAGTAATTTTTGGTAATGAATCACTTAATGTGAAAAAGAGAACATTTTTAATTTCTGTCTTTCATTTTGTTTAATCTTAAGAGTTATTGAAATAAAAATTAAAAGTAGAAGGCAGCTAACATCTGTATTGTATTTTATTGAAAAAAAGAGCTATTGTAAGAACCTTTGTCTTTTTTTGATAAGATTGTACGAGATGTTAAGTGTTCTTAGATTTCATTTCAATAAAGAAGACAAATTACAAGTTTGATCATGAATTGGCATCAGATAGAGAACTATTGGAAGACTAGGGATTACTGGACAGATGTTTCATCCTGCTTTTGGACTGTTCAGTGGTAGGGGTTCACTGGAGTTCGAATCCAGGACCTTCCAGTTACAAGGTGAACTAGCATACCATTCACTTACTGAGATCTAATCTAATGCCCCGTGACTTCTAACTTGCAATCTCACCTTGTAACTATAAGGTAATGGGTTCTTATGTCAGCGGGTGTCTGCCGCTGTGAAGAGTCCCGAATTAGAGGCCTGCTTTAAATCACCCAGCTAACAGAATTTCCATGGATCAAAATACTTAAACTCTTCTGCATTTCTTATTGTTTTAGTGGTGCAAATGCATTAAATGATTAGTGGATGAACTCGCGCGCATATTTAATTAGCTTTCCACTAAACTCTATGCGATTCTTGAAGGAGATGAAGAAAGAACACACAGAATTCGTTCTCTTTCTTTATATGTAACAACATTAGATCACATGATATAACTTCAGATTATTACTTCAAATGTAAATGAGGTATGAAGGGGGAATATTCTGTAACTAAATACCCTAAAAATTTCTGTACCATGTGTTAACATATTGTCTGAAATAAAGCTCTATTATTACTGTTATTAGACAGGTGCCAAGTGCACCCTTTTCGTTTTCCAGGAGTTCTCTTACTAATGTCAGCTGATGATCGAACCTGTGACCAGTCGAATCCAGCACTTGAAAATGTAGAAAAGTAATCTGTTTGGTAGTGGCCAAGTCCGTAGAATCTCGAATGAGCTCTTCATCAACTAAGGGACTCATTAGATGGATGCACTTGCTTGAAATTAAGTAACGGTGATGCTAGCCACAGACAAACTTTGAGCCACTAGTCCTCTGAATATCAAGGGATCGTTTCAAGTAATAAATTAAGTCCAGATATATCAATGGGAAGTCATGAATAAAGACAGTAATTAGTTTAAGATCCCTACTTTAATTCTTCCGATTTCAAGTAGTAGCTGGGAAATAATAGTTTTAGTGTAACAAAGTGTTTGTGTATTAGCTTTATAGTCGCCAGTAAACTGAAAAAATATCACTAAGAAATAGATAGTGAAATATTCACAGTCGAAGGAAGCATGAATTTAAAGTCTTGGATTGCAGGGATTTGATTGGCTATAGAATTTCATCATAAGCTGACGTCATTTCGAGAACTAATGGAAAACCTGGAAGTATTAGGCTGCTGTTTCTTCTTTCAAGTTTGAGATTCTTCCCTTGAAAGGTCACTGTTACACTGTAAAGGCTTCGAAAATTATCACTGTTTACATGAAATGTGCCTGCAGAAGGCAAGAGTGAGACAAGATTGCTCACTTTACCAATGACCCTTCTGACTGCAGTTGAATAGATCATTAGGTGGAACACGGATAGTACGAGGATAGGCACACAGTGGATCCGAAAAATGACCTTAGAATATCTAGAATTACAAAGTGAGACTAACAAGCTAGAAGAAAATGCAGTGAAGAAATGAATCTTAGGTGAACAAAAAGAAGACAGAAGTGTTGAATACATACTCAACTAATAGCAAGTACTAATCACCGTCAACGGAAAAAATCTAAAAATAAAGGATGTCTCTTTCAGTTAACTGAGCAGTATCATTTCAAATACGTCTGGTACAGATGAGAATGTGAAAACCGAAGAGAACTGGATTGGGACAGCAAGAGGGGTATTCATTACTCTGAAATCAATGCAATGATCTATAGCTCTCATTCAAACGAAGGAACCATAGGAGAACTTTAATCGTTAATATTAAGTCATTGCCTTCGTCAGATTCAGAGAAGTGGCACTCAAATCACTGGAAATATTTCCAACAGATTACTGTTGACTTTCGTAAACATCCGACTCCTCTCAATGCTGAAGAGCAGATGACCAGCAGGTAGAATAAGAAGCAAGGAACTCTGTCAGTAGAACAAACCAGCCAAAAGAGAAAATGGAGATGGAATAGACACAGGCTGAGTAAACCGTTGCGTGACACATCACATGTCAGGTGTAGAACGTTGAGCTCAGCATGGATCCAAAGTCGACGTGGAAAAAATCATTAAGCTAGTTAAACATGATCGAGCAGAGTAGAACACAACCAAGATATGTTTCCGAAGCCCTATGTTTGAATAATATAATCATTGTAATTTATACAAAATATGCATCCTACTTTTAAACTTATCGGAGATGGAATTTGACCTTCAATTTGACTAGTTTCACAGCCTCAGTACTGTTCTGTGTTAAACTTTCTCCTTATTTACTTACCCTCAGTGAGTATTCCAATTTATAGTTCTGTGACTGTATGGTGGTAAATTTCATGTTATTTTCTCCACTGTATCTTCCTAAACTGATTTATAACCTCATGATTTGAGCTTTAAATCACCAGGCTGTGATTCAAAGCATTAAATTCTTCAAAGTTAGACCCGCCAGATCTTCGAAATGTGGGTGTCTGGAAGACGATTTGTGCCTAATGTCACCAAAACTCAAAGACTTGCTGCTGTTGCAAAACCAACAAATTAGCTGAAGAGTCTGGCAAGCAGCGAATACAGGACTCCAGTTGAACATATGGAAGATGGAGGTTATGAAGATGATCACCAACCAACAGTAGCAGCAGCAACAACAACAACAACCGGCACCAATCACCATTAGCGGGAGATATTTCACAGAGGTCACCTCCTTCACTTATCTAGGAGCATGGTTTCAACTTCAGGCACCTTTGACGGATGAAGATATCAAAGCTGACCAGAATCGGAAAGGCAAGATAGATATGCCTTCATCGACCTGAAACCTTTTTGGAAATCTTCTTCACTCCGCCTTAGAATAATGAACAAGGTTCGGATCCCGTGTAACACAAGTGTGAAGTCAGTTGCTTCTATATGGATGAAAAACTTGGTGTGTAACAAAAAAAAATTTCCAACAGGCTACAGCAGAATTTAATCAACAGTTGCCTTCGCTGGCTCCATATTGAAGATCAAATGGTCAGCCCCGTCAACTGGCCAGAAAGAATTAGCAACAAGATACGCTGGCTGGGAACAAACTAACTATGAGCCGATTTCTCAACAAATACGCTGGAGAATATATAGATGGATGGGGCACACGTTGTTACTAAGGAGGCCTTTGAATGACACTGCGCTCAATGCAGGCGATGGCTCAAGTCGAACTCTACTCGAAAGCGATGAGTAGGTCGTTGGTGCGAGGATGACATGGAGGAAATCGTACGAGGAGAAGATGAGAAAATATGGGCGAATGTGGACCCGGTTGAAGAGGACAGCAGATAATCGAAGAAAGCGGAGATTTATTTATTTATTTTTTTGATTACAGCTTGATTCCACACGGTATTTTTGGTACAAGTATGGAATTTTCAGCGTGGATATCGGTAGCCCAAAATTCGCAGGCCGACCATAGATATCAGGTGTGCGTCGGCGAGGGATCGAACCCGGGACCATGTGCATGGTTGGCGAGAGTCCTAACCACTGTGCCACCGACGCACAGATGTTTTTGTGTGTTTTTGAGGCCCTATATTCCACTCGGCACCCAAGGGAATAATCATAATAATAGACCTGTAAACAATCGCAGTTGTGAAGTTATTTAATGGAAATCATTTCTGTTCGTCTAGTATTAAACGTATCCTGTAAACTAACTCATAATGCCTACTGCTAAATCACTAAACGATGCAACATTATACGTCACGGCCAACTGTTTTACTCAGCACAGTAGGATCTCAGTTCATTAGGTTGAGTTATAGGGACACAACTGTCAACTTGAAGAATTATTCAAACAAAATTACCTGCAAAGGTGATATTTTTTGGTCTTTTATGATTTATCTTATATGTCAGATTCACAGTGAAGAATTGAACTCACCTAATATTATTCCACAAGTAAAATCGTTTGGCATTCATTAAGTCATCTTTATAATAGTAGTCTTAACATTCTGAATAATAATAAGTTTGTAGTTTGCTAATCAATTAAATATACATATATGTAAATTGAAAATAAACTTTAGGAGATGAGAACCAAGTATTCTGTTGATAAAATGGTTTAGTGTAAGTGTTAGGGGCGTAACAAGAGCTATTAGTTAGAGCAAATAGCATATGATAAAACTCATTAGTTCGTCCTATTAAAAAGGTAAAAATAAATGAATGAATATCGTTCAGTTAGAACAAACATTTACTTGTTCAATTCGATTTATTTTGTCAACATTATAGTGAAATAACTTTTTGAATTTGCAAGTACTTGTCTATTTACATCAGTTGTATTATTCTTGTTAGAAGAAGCAGTGGAGGCAGGTCTTCAAGTAAACACAGAGAAGTTAGAGGAAATGATATCAATGGAGATTTATCTGAGATAACACTGAAAAATCGACTGTCGCGGTCACTTAAGAAAACCTTCTTCGCAGCTGAACTACGACTCACCTTCTCCACGAAACCTATGATTCGTGTGGACGTGAAGGATAAGCTACCACTGCCGGCCTTATCAATGTGTATTTACCAATTCACCTGCTCGTGTGCAGCAAGGTATGTCAGCCGTACCCAGAGTTTGCTTTCCAAGCGTATCACCAAACACTTACCAACACGGCTTTACAAAGGAGAAAAACGATGCTCCCACGGCTCTATCTTAGAAATTCTGATAGATTCCGGACACCAAGCTACACCCCAAACAAGCTTCAAAGTCGTCTACAGAATACGAAGCAGCCTTCCTAAAAGTGTACGAATCAGACTCATTCAAACTGCAGAAGCAATGGCAATTCACTTGCTAAGTCCTGAACTCTGCATACAGAAGAAGTTCGTTCAATCACTACACTTGCAATGGATGTCATCTGCCCTAATACCCAATAGGTAAATTTTACTTAATTTTTTTCTCCTCTGTCTCTTCATTGGTATTATTTTGTCTTTTCAGTTGTAATATTTTTTATTTTCAACCTTCTGGTTCTTTACCCCCACCCGATTCAATTTCTGCACCTCATTACCACTGTTACTGACTTGACCAACGCTCAATTTCTAGTCATTTATATTACGTCATCCAACTTAATTGCTCAATTTTAGTTCTAATCTAAATGGCATTATTATCTACCCCACCTCTGCTAAGTTTGTATCTGTAACTACGTCTGCTGCTACCCTGACCCAAGTTGAAACGGTGGGTGCGTACTGCTGAGGAGTCCCAAACTAGGACGAAACAGCTGTCCAGTACTCCCAGGTTTTCCAGTGGTTCTCTGACTGATGTCAGCTCATGATTAAATCCTCCATAAAATGAAACATTTTAGTCAATTATATTATGTCATCTAACTTACTAACTAACTTAATCTTACTTTAGTTGCTATCTGATTAACCTCGTTTCTATATTTGATCATTCTTGTATTACCTGATTAACTATCTAAACCACAATGTATACACACACACAACAAATTATATATAAATGCGATTGTACAGCTAGCTATGTGAATGAATTCGCCGTCGAAAAGAGTCTCTTTGCTGAACGTCTTCTCTTTTTCAAATAAAGATATCCCAACGACAGTGCCGTTCCAGCTACAGAAGACAGGTATAACAGTGTAAAAGCCAACCAGGGTCGGAAAAGTACGACAGATCACTACTCTGAAATCAGTGTGTATATCTACCTCACCCAGGTGAATTTTAAAAAACACCATACCCTAGATACCAACATTCCACTCTCTTTTGATTCCAAAATATGCTGGGAACCCCATTAAGTGTTTCTTAAGATTTCATGAAAGTTCTCGGAAAATAAACATCTTAAATCCCTGTTTACGTCAGTTGGTTGTAACTATACGTAACCAGTGTCATATATCCAGCTAGTCCTTAGTGTTTGTGCTAGACTAGCAAACATCACAGCACTACAACGGGTCAACCACAGATCTTTAATAGATTAGTCGAAATGTCTCTGGCTGTAACAATGGCTGATGTGACTTCAAACCTCACAGGGGACATTAGTTCATTTAAAGTTGCAGAAGCATAAATAATCAATGAAGAACAAGATTCAGATTTTCTGCAATAATATCAAGTCAGTCAGTTCCTTTATACACTTCAAAGACTTGGAGTGTGTATCACTAAAAGTCGTTTCCAATAGCCTGCAGACTTTCACCAACAGCTGTCTTTGCTCAATACTGAATATTAAATGGCCAGCCGGAAAAAAGTAAACAACAAAGAACTCTGGAAACGAACCAACCAAGGACCTGTCATCCGACAAATATGCTGAAGTAAATAGGGGTGGATTAGACATACTCTGAAGAAACAATTACGTGATATCACACTTCAGACAGGCCCACAATTAGAACCCGAACGGGAAACGAAAAGTTGGGTGTATGTGTTGGGATGCCGTGAAGGAGATCGTGTGATGAGTAAATGAAAGTTTATGGGCACTAGGGGATACATATAGAAAGGACTGCAGGGAAAAGAGTGTAATAAGAATGTTCTATTGAAGATCTGTGTTACACCTGGAACTCAAGGGATTAATAATAATAAAATAAAATTAAACATTTTTGATGCAACAAAGAATTATTAGATGGTTCAGAGCAATTCGTGAGAATCTCTGAACCTACGTTTCGTCCTTGTTGATGCTTCTTTGCAAGATATATCCGCAACTTTAAATAAATTATTAAAAAGACGGTCGCAGAGAATAAAATTTTCTTTTCGACGAAGTCCTCAACTAGGAGGCTGTACATTTGTGTATTTATAGTAAATGGGTGCGAAAGTTCCAGAATTATTTCCGGTTAGAGGTCAGATTAATAAAATTACTAAGTGTAATAAACAGAAGATAGGTGATGGCAGTACTCTAGAAATATTTCAGGTCAAAGGTCAAATTAAAAATTCCAGTGTGTAATAATCAGGAAGATCGAGTAGAAAGGACATAATGAGATTATCACCACTGGAGAGCTCGTCACTTTGTCTAATTACGAGTAAAGGACGTAGTGTTAACGAAATGGGTAGGAGGTTAGGACATATAAAGATAAAAACAGTTATCAAATCTAATAATGCAGAGAGGGATTTAAAAAGGTAAATATTAAAAATAAACGAGAAGGTTGGACAATAAAGGTAATTGTATAATCATTATGGGTGGAAGTGACTTTTCATGACGGTCACTGTAGGGACAACGGTTGGACGTACTCCTTTTGGACTTGAGTTTTTGAATCACCAGTGCCTCAGCTATTCCTAGATGCCTTGATTTCACTCCCTTTGGTAGGCTGGATCGTATCTAGTATTTGGCTTTGCAGGACTTTTCGAATGGAGCTGAGTTTCGAGAATTCACCAGATGTCCTGTTGTCGAACTGTATACCACCTTGCGTTATCCCTCTGCCAACCATGGTGTGTAGTGTTCCAGCGCGCGTTTTACAAGCGGACACATGGTACGGTCAATGTACTTAGCTCCACAAGAGCAAGTGAACCTTAAATGAACTAATGTCTCCTGTGAGATTTGAAGTCACATCAGCCATTGTCACAGCCAGAGACATTTCGACTAATCTATTAAAGATCTGTGGTTGACCCGTTGTAGTGCTGTGATGTTTGCTAGTCTAGCACGAACACTAAGGACTAGCTAGATATATGACACTGGTTACGTACAGTTACGAGATTTAAGATGTTTATTTTCCGAGAACTTTCATGAAATCTTAAGAAACACTTGATGGGTTTCCTAGCATCTTTTGGAACCCAAACAGAGTGGAATGTTGGTCTCTAAGGTATTGTTTTTTTCAGAAAAAATTTCGCCTGATTTCACAAAACTTATCAGGTAAAAATTTGAGGCACAGTCGACTTTCATCCTGCACCAAATGTCATATATGGAGACACATTTAACAAAAAATTCATATAAATGTGGATGGTATTTTGAATAGTGTTTCCCTAGAAATGTCTTTTCTCTTTCACACTTAAGGTTGAAATCACTATACCGGAGTTGTGAAGTATTTTTTTGGATTTTCTGTACACGTCACTGACTTGACTGAGGTTACTTCAGAAGTATATAGCCTTCAAAGACCTCGAGGTATTCTTTAAATATTACTCGTGACAGGTAATGACATATAGTGCTTTATCGCATTTTAATGGAAAGTAAACATAGTAATTTAATAAATAAATTTGACTGAATGCAAAAGAATAACAGCGTTCCGTGTTTTACAAAGTAAAAGAAGACGCACATGTTGCCTGTCGTGGGATTGCAACAAACAGCCACTTGACGTAAAGCCATTTGTACCAAAACAGAGTGGACCAGGTCATTCTTAGAACCAAATTTTGTCTTTAAATACTGAAGACAGAGACTGGAAAGTAGCTGACCAATTCTTTTCAGTGATGAGAACATCAGTGTTCACTTACGGTAGGAATAAAATTTTATCTTTATTTATACAGATTTTTACATTGATGCTAAACAGCTGGAAGCAATCGTCAAGAAGCCCTGAAACAAAATCAAGGACTAGATGCATAGCTCTGGTTATTCTCTAGTGACCAATCAATGTATCCATTACAGTCCTATAGGATTGTTGGTTGTGTGACTGTGTGAGGACTGAGATACTGCCTGGGCGCCCAGACCGAAGCAGGTTGTTGTCTCAAGGGACCAGCTCTTGAGCCTTTGACTTGGAGTCTAATCCTCAAGGCAGCGAGAAGAGTCAGCAGCTACGTTCCCTTGGTTGCCGATGACCAATACCGGTTCATACACCATATGATCTGAATGGATTCTGGAGTTCAAGTATCCCGTGATAACTGCTTTCAGTCTAACAACTATCCAAACAAATTTCCTGACATGGTTGGACCGGCAGGAAAATGAGTCCCAGCCAGTTTAGCTTGTTGGATCACTACGGTATTCAAGCGCGACCACCTCGACAAGGCAGCAGTCGTCGTCTGGGACAATTCTAAAGGAGTTCAGTCATGAACTCGAGTAGCTCGGTTGTAATGTCTCTGACTGCAGCACTGAGTAACGCTAGTTCGAAACTCAGGTGGACATAAGTCCCTCCAAGATTGCATATATGCATTAGTAATTGATGAGTGCCAGAAAGCTACAAATCTAGGTTCAGGGCTTCTCGCCAATCACCTTCAACCATCCAACGCCTATTCAAAACGCACTGCAATGGCCAGTCGACTACCTTAGTGACAATAATTTATTTTATTTTTTTTTGATTTACAGCTTGATTCCACACTGTATTTTTGGTACATGTATGGAATTTTCAGCATGGATATCGGTAGCCCAAATTTTACAGGCCGACCTTAGATATCAGGTGTGCGTCGACGTGGACTCGAACCCCGGACCATATGCATGGTCGGCGAGAGTCCTAACCACTGTGCCACCGACGCACTACACACTCCACTGACAGAATTCAATCTTCATCAACACCGAGAACTGAACTCAGGCACTGGTTACGCCCTAGTGACCAACCAATAAATATTATTACATTCGAAGGTCATTTTTGGAAAAAAATCAAGTGCTGTGACTCAGAGGCTTCCTACAGTGTTTAACCTTTGATAGTTTAGCGTTTACTGATGTCTATCTGTCTGTCTGTCTGGATTCAACATAGAACTTGTCACCGAAGTGCAGCAGTTCGAGTTGCCCTCTTCCAAATATCACACAGAGGTAGACAAGAAGATGAGTGAAGAGAATCAATAGAGTTTCACAAGTATAAGAGCGGAACAGAATGGGTAATGGTAGAAAGGAATATGAAAGATTACAGAGACTGAATACATCTGTGCCATTGACAACGATTTGGAGCCATGTCACCTATTGTCTCCAGCCATTGATTCCTGGAGTCCCGAGGCCCCCAACCCGGGAGTCTGCATCTCCCTACCTTACTCAGTTTAACTGTCAAGGGTTTCATGGATTGATGCCATGTTTTTGTTTGGCCACCACTGGCTCTTTTCCAACCTGCACGCACCTATATCAGCTAATAATGCCCGTCGGGGGAGGCGGTGGTTAGGCGTGCGCAGCACGTGACCTAACCATCTTAGTCTATGTAACTTTATAGCCTCGTCGATTGATTTTCCCTCTTTGCCCAACACTCTACGCCTAACGTCAACATTACTTACCTTACTGAACCACCTAACGTGAGACAGAGATCGCAGACATCTATGATCGAAAGCAGTCAACCTTTTCATGTCTTCAACGCGTATTGGTCATGTTTCAGAGCCATAGAGAAGGACGGAGCGAACTGATGAGCAGTACACACGTCCCTTGGTTGATAACCGTTTACTCATACTGATATTCAAACTCATAATAAGATTAAAACTAAAAGCCTTAGATTTCAACCATTATTAGCAAAAAAAATGAATATGAACTTACCGAATAAAAACTTTTCTCCTCACGATCCAAAACTTTTTTCGTTCGAATAACAAACTGTTTATAAGTGGAATGAATACCAATTGTTTCACTGAATAAACTGAATAGTTGTTGATTCTGCTGCTGTGTTAAAAAGTTGATTCCACCAGTCTCTTCAAATGAAAAGGTATCATCTTCTTTAATTAAATGACAGCGAAGTTGTTCTGTTGGTGAATCGTCATCAGTGACATGAACTAAAGCGACAATAGCTCTCTGTGGTGTTTCAACTTCAGGTAGTGAAATACGTCCGTCAGACAGTCTTTTACCATTGTTTAAAAATACAATTTTCGGTGGATTGTCATTTATATTTATAATATTTATTTGTATTTCACAACGTGAATTTAATACCGGTTGACCATGATCACTGGCAATTAGATGAAATCTTAATTGTGTCTGATGTTTCTCAGCATCCAATGGACCAATTACTTGTAAGGAGCCCTTATAATGACTTGTTGCTGGTGTATTCATCTGCTGTGAATGTGAACTCATAAATCCAGGATGAGTGTACATTTTTGAATTAGGATTTTGGCTTGGTTGTAAGGTGATACGAAAAAGTTGTTGAGCTTGTCCAGAAGGATCATCTATAATTATAGTGACTCGGCCATTATCACCGATATCTCTATCGATTAAATTAAATTCTATGATAGGAGAATTCACTGAATTCTCTGCTACTTCAGCACGATAGGTATTTTGTTCAAATGTTGGAGAATTATCATTAACATCTGAGATTTTTATTATGATACTTACAGATCCAGTAAGCGCCTTATTAGCGCTACCAGGAAGATTAGTATTGATATTATTATTATTATTACCGCCCCCATCTATGGCGATCAGTGTGAATGAATAAAGATCAATAGCTTCACGATCTAATTCTTCAGTTATCGTTAAATAAGGTCTGCCTAATTCAGTGGCTGTATGCCTTTCACCTGTAAATTTATTCATCACCTCCCCGCTCAAATCATCATCCATGTCGTTGGAATCTGAAACGCCCAAGTGAAAATGACTTTGATTACCGTGGACCCAGTTAACTGCACGGTATTCAGCAATACTGAATTGAACACTGTCTGCATCGAATGCTTGAGGCAGCCATATTTTCTCATGTGACTTAATATCTTCTCTAACTACAATGTATGGTGTATGCAGTGGGGGAAATCTAGGCGGATTATCATTTACATCCTGTACAGCGACTTGTATGTAAAAAGGTGTTGGCAACTCCGTTGGACTTGTAATGATATTCACGTGTAAAAGTTGACAACAAGCTCCAGGAAGACATACTTGATTTGTATTACTACTATAAGATGTCAGTTTTGTCTCCATACGACTTGAGGGATGTCTTAGTGATTCTGTTTGTATAAGACAAATCATTTCACGATCAAGCGGTTTGGCTAATCTGACTAAAAATTCATCTAATATAAATGGCCAAAATGTCTCTTGTTGATTTGCAAATGCTGTTATATTATGGGTTGATTTCGAGGAGGACGAGGAAGAGGAGGACGACGATGATGATGATGGCGGCGATGAAGATAGGACACCAGTGAAGTGTCGTTCTAACACTGGTCTTAAATCAAATATCACAGTGTTCAATGGAATATTTTCTTGCACAGTTACACGTTCAAATAATTGGGATACGCCAAATTTAAACAACATTATTAGTATATACATAAAGTTTCACTAATTTTTAATATATTGCGTAATCGAAATGCAATCATTTCTGTTTTTCTTACAAAAATAAATGATGAAATTCAGTAATGTAGTAGTCCTGTATTGTGTAGACTATATTTGTTATTGATTTTTTTCTGATGAAACTTCCTATTCATTCAGAAGAAAGTCATTTCTGTGAGTCAGATTCATACGAAGATTTGCATGGATGATCATGTGGTTGGGTATGTCATCTAAAAAGGAAGCAAAAAACAATAATTACGATCGATAAGTTTCTAAGCAGTAATTTATTAACTTGACTTCTAAAGTATTACATAATTTATTCAAGGAGGCATGTATTTGCTGGTTGGAGGCGATCGGAAGGACGCCTTGGACCTAGGTTTCGTGTTAGTCGGCACTCACTAGCGAAAACAGGACTCCAGGTGAACAAAGAGAAGACGGGTGTGATGAATATAGCCAATCAACAGCAACAACAACTAGCACAAATCACCGTCAACGGAGAGACTAAACAGAGGTTGCCTCCTTCACTTGCCTAGGAAGCATCGTCTCAACTACAGGCAGAAACTACGAAGATGTCAAAATCAGAATCGGAAAGACAAGCAAGATACGCTTTCATCAAACTGAAACCAGTTTGGAAATATTCTACACTCAGCATAAGGAACAAAATTAGCATTTCCAACACCAATGTAAAGTCGGATCTTCTATACGGGTCAGAAATTTGGCGTGGATTTTTAGCAGAGTGCAGACTTCTATCAGCAGCTGCCTTAAATGGCTGCGTACTGAAGATCAAATTGCCAGACTACTGGCCAGAAAGACTAAGCAAGAGCCGATCACTCAGCCAACAAATATGTTAGAGAAAACGGAGATGGATCAGGCATACATTGAGGAGGCAGCCGAATAACATCACACGTCAGACCCTTGAGTGGAATCACAATGGGAAGCGACGAGTGGGTCGTCAGTGGAAGGGTGACATGGAGGAGATCATGTGAGGAAGAGATGAAAGAGTTTGGTCAATCGTGGAGCTAGCCAGCTGAAGCAGACTGAAGAAAACAGAGCAAGGTGGTGATTTGTTGTTGAGGTCTTATATTCAGCTTAGAACGCAAGGAATAATAATAATAACTATTACAGAAACTTGTTCTAGGCCAAGTAAAGAAATTTAACGCAAACTTTTATTCTGATTGAAATATTGTAGTTAATTTCATGCCAGTTTTAAAGTACGTACAAGAAGGTGTCTCTGAGGTTCTTAATAACTAATTAGTATTTAAACGCGTAAATATGTTGGTCCAGTGACAGGTTAAATTCACCAATGGAATAAAATTTATGCTAGACAGAAATCTGATAGTTGGAGATATCATAAAGTTTTGATTGAAAATAACAAATATGTTTTCCTAGTAGGGCGTGAAGCTCACAGTCGTTCATGTGGCGTATTTCTCAATAGCTTTACGAGTTGCCATTTTAAAGCAGTGTGTTGACATGTACCCGAAAAATTGAAAAGGAGACTAGCCTTCAAGGAATATACAATAAATATTCCACCATTATTACCAATCGACGGTTGAAGGAATAATGCACTGGTGTGAGGATCGTTCAAAAAAAAAACCACTTAGGATTCAAATCATGATGTTAGCATACTGAGTGACAGTGATGTTCAGCAAAAAATGTCATTGAATAACAATGGAACAATCCTACGTTCACACAACTTCAAAATTAAAACTCCAAAAGGGGCGCTAAGAGCAGCCAGCATTTGAAATTAACATTCGCATACATTGTACATTTGTATATTTTCACATACACACATATGTGAGGGCTTCGTATTCACACTAACCGAAATAGATGTTTTACCATAACAATAAACTCTACTTAGGCTGAATTCTTCATTATTCTTAATTAGGATGTTGGTCTAATGTTTTAGCAAATAACTGTTTGGATTAAGTCAGAACAATCTTTTTCTCAAATCTTCAGTCATACATTCTAAGTGGTTACTGGGAGTTTGTGTACGTCAGTGGTTCAGCAATAGAGTGCTCACCAAATACACCTTGCATGGTTTGAACTCGATTTCTGGTTCACTGTTTAGTCGATAGTAGGCCCCCGTAAAGATGACGGGTGGGGTTTTGACTGGAGACTAGCAACTCCACCATGTAAAGCATAAATAACACTGCCGTGTAAAACTTCAGAGTTAAGGCTTAAAGCCACATATCCCGTTTGGAGCGAAAAGGAATCGATTAAATAGACAAGAAATTCAAGTTTGTGGGATTCTCCAAGTCAATTATCATTTGAGTTATCATATAGAATACTGAATCCTATAATTTATTATGAAATTTCTATTAAGTTAAACTTGAGATCATAAAATAAATTGAAATATAGTGAAGATTCAGTAAAGCAAATTTTCTTTATCGACAAAATCATCTTCACAGGATAGTTGTACAGTCATATTTATATTTACCAGAAATGTAAAGTAGTCTATTATTGAGTGACAGGGATGACATAATTGATATAATTACTCAGGAGTGGCTTCAAATGTAAAAATAAAAGTTGTAAAATACGTAATATTCAACGGGACTAAGGAGGAAAGGGTAAGAAATTTGTTAAGGCACACGGATGAGACTTTTATCATATGCGACAAGAATGCCAATATCGAAATGATAACTAGGGAGTTCAACAACTGCCATCATTCTATCCATTTCACATCGGATTCTGAGATGAACGTGGAATTCCTTTTTTTTTAGATGTTTTGCTAAAAACGAGATCTGAAGGTCCTCCTCGAAGATTAATTTACAGGCAACCAACATGGAATGGTCAATACACGGAATTTCATAGCTGGGTCATTTTGAGAAGAAAGAGAAACCTGATCCACTCCTTATCCTCAAGAATAAGAGGGATATGTGCCAGTGATACTTTCGATGGTGAATTTGAGCGACTCAGATGAGTCTTCGTGGAAAATGGATATCCTTTAAGAGTCATCGAGAAAAACATGAGGGTAAAGCGAAAACCAGAAAGAATCCAGATGGTGCTGGAGAAAGTGCTATTTATGAACTTGGGGTTTAAAAGTGTAATCGCTGCTGAGATTCTGTAGAACTGCTTATCGAGATCACGGAGTAAGGCTTTCTTCACGGCTGAGCTATGGATAAATTTCTACAGCCGACAAAAGACCAATGGATGTTTGAAGGATAAACTGCCACTTTAGGCCATTTCTGTGTGTGTTTATACATTCATCTGATCCTGTGAAGCTAGTTATATTAGCCGCACAAGATGAACACTTTTCAGACTCACCTCTGAACATTATTCGGCATGGTTAGCAAATGGATAGTGCAAGACAATAACTAGCTCAATTCTTTAGTACTTAGTGAACTCAAGTCATGCAGCTCCCAGGTGAAGCTGAATGGTACAAATGGTGCAAGGTTTCGGCTTTTGTGTGTGGTGGAGGCTGTGTCAATTCGTCAATACAAACCCAACTCCGTATACAGCAAAAGGTTTGTTCAGTCTCTTATTCTACCACGGTCTTAACCTCTTCATTAGTCGTTCCCTATGGATTTCTTATTATTATTAATGGTTACTTTGCGTTTACATTAACAATTAATTCACTGTTGTCACTCTCATATGCTCCTTTTGTACATTTCCTCACCGTCTTCACACTTATTAAATCGACACTCAACTACCTTTCTTCTCTTTCAATAACAGTTTTTACCTTATCAAACTTCCTTTGTAGGATGTTGATTATTACGTAATTTATAACTTTTATCTTTACTTTTGAAACCACTTCTGAGTAATTATACCAATTATGTCACCCCACCCTATTACTCAATGACGGACCACTACACATTTTTGATAAATATAAATACGACTGTACAGCTAGCCTGTGAAGATGTTTTTGTCGATAAAGAAAATTTTCTTCGCTGAATCTGTCTTTTATCTTCTACATGACTCAATTGGTATTTTCGCTGATTTGAAACAGATTAAACTGAATTTATGGTTTATGCTTCCCTTCCTTTTTCAAATTTGGATGTCAAACAGTGTAGGCCATACAGCATAAATCTGAATAAATTTTTTATCAAATTATGATAAATCTTCTGAACACAGTTTTCAATCCTCAGTGGCATATCTTATGTTGACATGATATAGTCGTATGATTTGCACATCTTATCGTATAACTGCTATCTGCTGGTTTTAAAATCAGTATATCATCTCACTTATGACTTAAGGGAATTTCAACCATAAAAACTCAAATGTGATAAATTCCCTTTTAGTTTACTGTTCACTGTCAATGCTTATAGATTTGTCTGTCTGTTTTCAACATAGAACATTCCACCGATGTGCAGCAGTTCAAGTCACCACACTCCATGAGAACGATTTTCAGCCATATCATCAAATATCTCCAGCCTTCATTGGTTTTTACCGTCCCAAGGACCCCAACCAGATAGCGATCTACACCTTCTTACATGACTTAAACTAACTGTTGTGGATTTGATTAACTGATGAGGCCATATTTTGGTTTGGCTACCACAGGCTCTTTTCCAGCCTGACCCTATGTCAGCTGAGATTGTCCGTTGTCAAGGAAGGCGACGGCTAGGCTAGGTATGCGTAAAACATATCCTAACCATCTCAATCGATGAAGCTCTACAGCTTCATCGATTGATTTCCCCTCCTAACCTAGCACTAGACGCCCAACCTCAATATTGCTCATTCTATTACACCACTTCACACGGTAGTTAGAACGCAGGCACGTATGATCAAAGATAGCTAGTCTTTCCATGTCTTCCACTCTCAGTGGCCATGTCTCACAGCCATAAAGGAAGATGCAGCGAACTGCTGAGCACTACACACGGCCTTTGGTTGACACCCAGCCGGATGTCACCTTTACGCCACAGATGGCGTAAAACAGCATATGCGAAACTAGCTTTCTTCTCTTTCCGTGCTGAGATTTCGTCAGAGATCAACCCGTTGGGTAATTTACCAGTGAAAAACAAGAATAGAAAAATTAATCTCGGTTTATTTTGAGATAATACAATAAGAACCTTCATTTTTTACCATTTTCCTAAAGTTATGAATAGTTACTCAGGAGAACAGTCATAATTTAATATTCAGAAATTTGCCTACTAATACAAAGACGTATTTTCTTAATTACCTGTCCTTTAACCAATGGGTCATAAACCCACACCTTGCTCTGATCACTGAAGTATAGGCAGACGGATATGGTGAGTATAATCAATAGGCTAACGGTTATAGAGTTGTTTCTCACTAGTTGACTACTAATTATAGGTTTGATCACGATCTGGCGCGTACTAGCGAATGGCTAGATACCGGAAGTTACCTGTAGAACCAATGAATAGTCGTGATAAGTGAGGTCCATCAAGTCAGGTAAGAGTAGAGTTATTTTTCTGTAAAATCGACTGCCGGTTGCGTTATACATCACAAATCGACAGAAGTTAGAATTAATTAGTTATTGGAATCGGTCCTAGAAGCTAAGCAGTCTACGAGATTACCTAGTAACCATAACGGCACGGCTTCGAACCGCAATGGTTGTGTACTACTGAAGAGTTGCAATCTAAAACGAAACAGCTGTCCAGTACTCTTTGCTTTTCCAGTAATCTTCTAAATGGTGTCAGCTTGTGGTCAAACCGAAATTTCTGTTATTTTCTGTTGAAAACAAAGTTATCTTAAGTTTAAATCATTTAAGTTTACACCCCACCCCACCCCCACTATTCTACAAATAAAGGAACCAAATAATGACTGCTCAAAGTATAGGGTATTTTATCTTATGGTAACCGTTAATTTTAATTAATTTTTAGAAGGAAATGAAGCAAATAAAGATGGTTGAAATATAGTTCATCTTTACAACTAATCAGTCCTAAAATACAATTCATACAAGTACAATTGTTCTATTGATTTTGTTATTATTTTTATATAAGTACCACTTGATGTTTATGTTTACAAAAAGTTAAACTAACTCTGTGTCAGTCAACATGTTAATGATACTGTTTCCTTATAAATGACCTAAGTAACAAGTCTTATTGATCCATAATAAAGTGAGTTAATGATCTTGAGTGAACGGTTTTCTCATAATGAGAACACAGTTGTCGTATATTTGTGTATATATATATATATATATATATTAAGGCGTAAAGTACATCAATGAACGTTATGTCATGAAAGGACTGAAACTATTTCAAAAGAAAGATTTGTGCGGAAGGAACCCTTCACGGGTCGTTAAGAATACTTAGTGTTTCATAAGATCCTGGAAAACATCTATCAATATATTAAAGAGAAAAGAAAAAGAAGCTCAGTAAAGATGCTTTTTCAGCGATTTCCCAGTGCTGGTTTGCAGGAATTTAACTGATTTCAAGATTGGTCAGAAATTGACCTCAGTTAGAGAACTACTGAAAACCAGAGAGAATTAGTAGAGGTGTATCGTCCTAGTATTAGACTCCTCATCAGTGCACACAAATGACCCTACTACCAGGAATCGAACTTACGACCTTTAAACTACAAGGCGATCTTGTTCACCATTCAATCTCTGCTGTAGAATGCAGTGGTTCATGAATTCCGACTTCTCGAAATATAGTGTGACCGCCAATGAATATCATTAAGGATTATACATCCTCACAACCAGTTTAGTGGATCCCACTTATTATAACTTCCACTATAACTTCAGGCCGCCTCGCCCTGTAGTCACTTACTAGTGAGCACTAGAAAAAATATCTTTGCTGCGTTTTATGGGAATCGCTGTAAGTCTGAAATCATACAATATTTTAAATCGTTAAGATTATGCAATATAAAGATAAATATTTGGGGTTTCAAGCCTTCGTATTTAAAGCAGATAAGTTTAAAGATGGACAACTAACTAGCTAACAGTGGGACGTTCGAAGTGAATACAGGACTGAGACAAGCTGACTGCCTATTATCACCAATGATATTCTTAATTGTGGTGGGCTGGATTATGCATCTGACTATGCACAGGAAGTGAGAAGAAAAGAATATGCTTCACTGAACGAGAAGAAGATTCTAGAATATCTGAATTTCGCGCATGGATGGCATATGTTTAATGTCACACACACACACACAGACTGGAACATCTACAGGCTAAAACCCGTAAATTGGCTGTCGAAGCAGCCAGTGAAGGCAGGACTAGGGAACATAGAGAAGATGGAGGTGATTAAGATAGCCAACAGCAACAACAACACAGCACCGATCACCATCAACGGGAGAGATTCAACAGAGGTTACTTCCTGTCTTCACTTATATGGGAAGTGTCGTTTCAACCACAGGCAGCTGGAATGGATGAAGATGTCAACACCAGCCAGCCAGAATCGGAAACCATTTTTGGAAATCTTTTCCTCTCCTCCACAGCAAAAACAGTAAGATTGGCATTTTCAACATAACTTGCACTGTTTGTGACGAAAAGGATTTCCAACAAGTTACAAAGAATTTTATCAACAACTGCCCACTTCTCTGGCTGGATCCATACTGAAGATCAAATGACCGGCGAGTTGACCAGAAAGAATTAGTAACAAGAAACTCTGGATGAGAATAAATCAACAGACGAGAACCGGTTGTTGAATAAATGTGTAGGAGAAAATGGGATGGATAGGGCATACGTCGAAGAAGCCGTCGAATGACATTTCACACGCAATACAAGCCCTCGCTTGAGGGAAACCTGAATGGGAAGAGAGAAGTGGGTTGTCGAAGCCCTATATTCCACTCGGAACCCAAGGGAATAATAATAATAATAATAAAACTTGAAATTAATCCTACAAGAACAGTCTGAAAACACACTGTGGCTTGGTTAATTGGACATGGACAAAACAATATTTATTTATCTATCATATTTAAAGCTGTACATAAGGACTAGAAGATATACAAGGATTTATCAGATAAAATTAGCTTCTTGGATTATTATCTAACGTTTACCGCTGTGGTGTTTATTATACAACTATAGTAATTTAATCTAGAGCAAGTTTAGTCACCTATATATATATGTGTGTGATTAATTATATGATACACTGTGACGTTTTATTCTGCATTACATATTTCTGGAATAAACTCCCAACTAATTTTCAGATGGTCATTTTAATTCAACACTATTAAGCGAAGTAAGAAGTACCACTCAACGAAAGTACTTAACACATCGATTTACTCTACAAAAAAAAAGCTGAAAGTCATCAAAAAGCAGGGTAAATGCGTCCTTATGCAATTAGTCTATGCAAGGTTGTAATGACTTTTTCCAAAAGTTTATTTCCTATCTGATCTATTTATGGGTTTAGAAACAAACCAAAGACTGAAAGTAGTTTAGTTTAGTTTAGTTAGCCATAAAAACAATTAAATTGTAATTATTGTCCTTAACTCTAATCAAGAAATGAGCTAAATAAAACTCAAACAGCTTGGCCTGATGATATAAAGAAATTATCAAACTTCAAGTTACAATCTTAGTGTGTTTTCAAGTGTTAGTTTGTGAGGATTTTTGATTGGTTTCAAGTATGAACATGGTTGGATATCAGTTAAATAACCAGTGAAAATCAGGGGTACTGGAGAGCTCTTTCATCCCCGCTGAGGTCATGGATACGTGTTCATGAAGAGTTTTAAACTATGACAAAACACCAATTCAGTAGTACCTTGTTTTCAGTGACTTTCTAACTGATATCAATCCTTGATCAAACTTGAAAACGATCCTCCTGTATCCAAGGTGTCAGCCTTCTCCTCTATACGTTGCTTTCGAACCTATCAAACAAGGCTAACAAGTACATACGCATAAAACTTAATAAGTCACACTTTATCAGGTATATTTGAGGAGAAAGTATATTGCATACAAATGAGCAGTATGAAGAGAAAATGTATCCTTAGTCAAGTGACACTAATTTATCCGTTTCAAGCTGATTTATCCACATTATTGCTGTCGTTTAAGTAGACAATTTGTATCATTTTATACTGAAGAATGCATTAAGGTCAATTCATCGCTTTCTAACGTTGAGAAAAGGTAATGCACGACTTAATAACTAAATAAAACACTACAGGAGGAATAATATCCCGTATAATTTTATTTTGTGAGTTTTCTTACTTATAGTAAGTGATACGACAGCTCATCAACAACTGCCTTGACTCAATAATGAACTTGATAACGAAAGAGAAAGGTTAAGTTACAACGAACTCATTCTGGCAATGAACCAACCAAGAACCTATTATTATTATTGTTGTTCCCTTGGGTTCCTATTGAAAGATCGGAGTTCAAATGCACGTCTTCACTTGCTTCTGTCTTCCTTCGCTGTACTTTTCACCTGCATCCATGTTGGTCCACACTGTTTCAACTCCTCTTCACACGATCTCCTACATGTCACCCTCCCACTGACGTCCCACTCACCGCTTTCCCTTTCGGCCTGGTTCCACTCGAACAATGGCCTGACGCACGCGCGATGTCACCCACCAGCCTCCTCAGCGAGTGAGTGTCCAATCCATCCATCTCCACTTACTCCTGCATATTTGTTGGCTGGCGATTGGTTTGTTCTTGTTTTGTTTGTTTGTTTCCATAGTTTCTTGTTTCTTGTGATTCTTTCCGGCCCGGCCATCTATCTCAGTATAAAGCGGAGACAGTTGTTGGTTGACAAAGGTCTGCAACAGGCTGTTGGAAATATTTTTTGTGACCCGCCCGTCAAATTTCTGATCCGCATAGAAGAGCTGACTGACTCAACGTTGAAGAATTTTGTTGCTGATTCTGAGTGACGAAGATTTCCAGACTGGTTTCAGGTTGATAAATGTGTTTCTTGTTCGCCTTCCCGATTCTCGCTCTACTTGACATCATCGTTCGTTCCTACTGCTTGTTGTTGAGACAATGCTCCCTAGCTAAGTGAATGAAGTAACCTCTTTCAGATCCCTCCCGTTAATGGTGATTGACGCTGAATGTCGCTGCTATTGATGTTGTTGGTTGGTTATTTTCATAACCTCCGTCTTGTCTATGTTCACTTGGAGTCCTGTCTTCGCCGGCTGCTTCTTCGACTAATTTGTCGGTTTTCACTTATAGGTCTTCGATTTTGTGTAACATCAAACATAAATGATCCACGCGCGAAATCCAGGTCTTCTAGGTTCTTCCCGTCGGTCTATCCAGGATATTTCTGTCTGCTCATTTCCAACTGTCTGACGCACAATCCAGTCAGTCCACCACAATTAGGCATATCATATATATATATATATATAGTACAGGTAAAGGTTTCGAGGGTGAATTTAATCAGTGGTGTGCAAGGCAATATGAACACTTCAGAAAAATAAACCGACGAATGGCGTGGACTAGATGTACGTTCAAGGGTGACTAATGTTGACAATAATAATGATTGTGAATTAGATGGAGTATTTCATTATGAGCTGATATCAGTCAGAGAACCATTGGAAAAGCATCTGGGGTACTGGACATCTGTTTCGTCCTAGATTAAGGCTCTTCATCAGTACGCACACACTGCCAGGGCTTGAACTCAGGACCTTCTGGTTGCAAGGCTAACGAGATCGTAGACCATTAAGCAGCCACTGGGACCCCATCCAATGGCAAGCGCATGAATTCTTACTTCTACCGGTTCACGAGATAGCATGACCACTTCGCAATGTCTTCTTTGATGAAATATTGCCTCATCTTCAACGTACTGTACTCTGCTGGTCACGGCTTCGCACTAGAACCCCAGGTCACTGCCTGAATAGGGCCAGTCGCTAGTGAGCATCAGATTAATTTTCAAGTACTGGTTTTGTAGGGATTTAGTTTGATAAAATGAAGAATTTCATCATGAGCTGATGTCAGTTAGAGAACCATTGCGAAACCTAGGAGTACTGAACGGCTGTTTCGTCCTAGTTTGGGACTCTTCATCAGTACACACCCACTGGATCAATCCCCAGTGGCTTAATGGTCTACGAATTCGCCTTGTAACCAGATGGTCGTGGGTTCGAATTCTGTCGATGGGTGTGTGCAGATGAAGAGTCTCAAGCTAGATGAAAATAACCGTTCAGTACTCGTAGGTTTCCCAATGGTTGTCTGACTGATATCAACTCATGATGAAACCTTCCATCCAATCAAACTAAATCCCTACAAAACCAATACTTGAAGATCGTGAATTAATGATGATGTGAACTTAAAAGTACTATTGGTGAACAGTTATCAAATAATAAAAATAAATTTAGTCAGATGAAATGAACAGAATTTTGTAAATATGATAACAAGTTAGAAAAGCACTACTTAAACTTAAGGTAATACAAATCATAAGAAAGGTCATGCTATCGGAAAAGGTCAGAAATGAACGTTTGTCAGTGAAACGTAGGAAAAGAAGAAGAAGAAGAAAAGGAAAGAATTCTTTCTGACAGGAATTTAAAGTGCTAATTATTTATGGAGGATTTTTTGGCTTTATTGTAGGCCAAGGTAAATATAGCTGTTGAACATACTTCTCCTGTATACAAAGACCTGGTGTTCTGCTGTTGATTGCAACCGCTTCAGTTACTGACTCAGTCGATCTCCTCTGGTTAGACTGCTCAGAAAGCGGTAAATAACTGAGAAAACCTGATCAAGTTTTACTGAGTGTCCAGTAACTACCAAGAGGTCTAAGACTGCAATGTTTCCGCATTCAGTTACCCCTTTACTCAATCCTTTCTGATATGATTCGAATTCGCCTTTAATGAATGGCTATTGTATGGCTTAAATTAATGGTTTTTAACTGTAGAACTTGAAGAAGAATTTATTGAAAGTTATGTATGTATTTATTTAACAGAAATCATTATTATACGGTTGGAGGCAATCGGCCACAGGAAGCCTTGAACCTACGTTTCGTGGTAGTTGACACTCACAAGTCAGCACAGCGTATTTGCATCCTTGAAGGAACTCATGTCCCTTCTGAGATTCGAACCCGCGTCACAGACGAGCTACCTAGAATGGTGGCCACATTTCAAACCTGACTAATAGAATTCAATCTGCACCAAAGAAAGGACTAGACACATCACACTAATTACTAGTGCCTAATCTAAGTATCCACTACAGTTTTATATGAGGTCAATCGCGAGCCCGAATAGCTCAGTGGTAAAGTCTCTGACTCACTGAAGCACTGGGGGACGTGGGTTTGAATCCCAGAAGGGAAATGAGTTCCTCCGAGGTAGCAGATGCGCCTCGCTCACTTGTGAGTGCCAACTAGCACGAAACCTAGGTCAAACAAGGCTTCCAGTGGCCAACTGCCTCCAACCAACTACTGCCAACAATTCACAGTGCACCGTGATGGTGAGCCACCTCATAACATGGTGGCTACATTGCAAACGTGACTGACAGAATTTAGTCTGCACCAAACATAGGACTAGACACATTAACCTAGTTACCAGTGTCCAATCAAAGAAGTCATTATTATTTTATGAGAGATGCTAAGCATTTACAGTCAGATAAGCTAACAACAATGAGTCGGTGGCACAGCGGTAGAATGCTAGCCAACCACGCCTCATGTGGCTCGGGGTTCGATCCCCGGCCACCGACGCACTCCCTTAACTCGCTAAGTAAGTAATAAGACTGAAAAAGAAGGAAGGTTAGGCATGGGATTGGGCTAGCAACCCTATCCCATAAAAAACAAAACACCACTGCTACCGAAACTTCAAGTCTCTAGCTTGCAAGCGCCCTATGTTCCACTGGGGAACGTAAATGAATCGAAACAAAACAACAAAGCCAACAACAAAAATTACCATCTAAACGTAACAAGACCAGAAATAAACAAATTTTCAATGTTTCATTCCTAATCACTGTTTTCTCTTTCATTTTATTCTATCTGATTTGTGTTCCTTAGTTTGTTTTAAATTATTATTTGTTGATAACTTCGTTTCTAGGTTATAAGGACATTTTGGGAAGAAGAAGAAGAGGCAATAAGAGCAGATGATATGCAGTTATTGGTGTTTGATATTGACAATGGATATACCATCCGTTCTCATTTGAAAATTTTGAAAAATAAACGTTCAGTTACTAATTAAGCAATTTACATAAATGATTTCTACGAGAATTGGAATAAAATTTAAATTGATCTTTCATCCTTTGCGATACAGGAGAAGGTTAGAAATGAGGCTATGGTAGAAAGAGGTAAATAGTGTTTATGCTGAGGGTTTGTTAAGTAGTAAGAATGATAAATTGAATTTATCTAAAGTGATATATATATATATATATATATATTAATATTGTTTCAGATGACGAAGTAAAATTTCACTACAGCACTTCACTGGAGGAGTTATCAACAAGTGTTGTGTCAAATGAGAAATATAATGTACGCTTCAAGCGTTAGTTTACAAGGGTGTGATTGATTTCAAGATTGATCACAAGACGATTTCGGTTTCGAGATTTATGGAGGAACAGAGAGTACTGAACAACAGTTTTATCCTTGTTTCAAACTCTTCATCAGTAGGTATTCATGAACCTGTCATAGATCGAGCCGATGGCTTTCACTATACAAGGCGAAGTCGTTGAAAACAAATATTGCCCAGAACATTGGTGGGTGTTTGCTTTATAAATCGCCAAATGACTGAAATTAAAGTTGGTAAGTCATTCGATTCCTTCATGCTTACGCAGAAATACAAGAGCTCGCCTTGTAACCTGAAGGACGCGGTTGCAATCCCTGGTGAGATGATAGGTTCGCGCTGAGGAAGAGGCTCAAATGAGAACGAAACACCCTTCTAGCAATCTTCGGTTTCCAGGGATTCCCAAAATGAAGTCATTCAGGAAGTCATCCAGTTGGACACGATGGTACAAGTTGTCTAATTAAATATACATAATTTTGCCTTCAGTAAATCATTTCCTTTTGGTTAGAAAAGCAAACCAGATGTCTACCTTATACTCTATTCAAATATCAATGCATGAATAGTGAAATAAGATACGAAAGTGTTAAATACAAGGTAACGTTATGAAACTTTCCTTGAAAGATATCTGATTTATGTAACTATCACTAGTAAACTTTGACATGAAAAATAAAAATAAATGGATACCCACCGCGTTTCGTGGAGAAGAACATGAAACCAAGGCCAAAAAGAGAAGAATACGCTTTAGTGCAAAACAAGACACTTTATTTGAATCTGAAATTCAGGGGAGACCTAGCAGCAGATATCCTTAAAAGGTGAATCTCCAATTCCTTGAAGAAAACTTTTCCGGCAGCAACTCTAAGAGTGATATTCTCTAGCCGCCAACTACTTAGGAGCAATGGGAAGGACAGACTTCCGCATATGACCACTTCAATGTGCATTTATCAGTTCACCTGCTCTTGCAGTCCTAGGTTTATAGGTCGTTCTATGCGGGTCTTATCAAAACGTTTTAGACAACATCATCCAGCATGGCTACAAAGAGGAGGCACTGGTTCAATCAGAAGCGCGATAACTGATCATTTGGTCAATACCTGTCAGAGAATCATTTACACAGTAAACAAAAATCTACCAAAGTTAGTGTGTTTCTGAATTCTTTGTACTGCGGAAGCTCTTGCCATATGCATCGAAAAGCCGGAGCTATGTGTTCAAAAGAAACTAGTCCAGCCTTTGTAACTACCATGGACCTAGTTCGGTATGTTCCCTTATCCTTCAGTTTTTTTGTTTTGTTATCTGTGAGTGTAATTTTCTCTCTTTAGCTTCATTCAATTCATCCTCTTTTTTTCAGTTATAAAATCAGTTATTTTAAGTTTGTTTCTATGCTCCTCCTGATCACATTTGTAATCCGTTTAGAATAACCATTTTATAATTATATTCTAATTCTGTGTAATTTTTGGTTTCTATGGTTTCTCTCTGTTTCTATACCTGTCAACTCTCAGTCAGATTGTTCCAAATTAAATAACTTTCTGTCGGAAATTAGTCAGGGGTCCTCTTCAAACGGTCTTAAGCTAAATCCGTCTAAATGTCAGGTAGTCGATTTCACTTTAAGACGTAGACGTGACCTACAACAACTAGTTAGCTCACATGGCCCCACTATCATTGACAGCACAGAGGTTGAAAATACATCTAATGTCAAGTACCTTGGGCTGAGTTTTTCCACTGATCTTTCCTGGTCCTCCCACATCTTGCTAGTTACTAGAAAGATGTTTCGCTTAACGTTCTACATTAGGAAATTTAGGCAGTCTGGTATAAAGTAGTCTTTGCTTTCTCAGTTTGTGAATTCTTGTATTCTACCCGTCCCACTTTACTGCTCCCCATTAATTTTTCTTGGACTACTTAAGAAAGACTTTGCTTTGCTGAGAAGGGCAGGCACTAAAAGCCGTTGGTAGGGCAAGTAAGATATCGTTAAACCGACTGGTTAAAACTATTGTGGATAGACATATAATGTCATGTAAGAAACTAGTGAATACTATATTGTCAGACCCCGAGCATCCTCTCTATACGCAGCTGTCTCCTTGCATTTCATCTAGTAGAACTAGAAGCAGCTATAGGAGGCTATATGCTAGAACCACCAAGTACAAAAAATCCACAATACCATGTCTGGCACAGCTGTTATGTGATGAGAAATCCGTTAGGTATGACACGATAAACTTACTGCGGCACTCTAACAAATAATCCCATTAGTTTTCCTTTCCTCGTTACTATTACACTGTTTTTCTCATCTTCTATCACACATCAACTTTATATTTCATATCCTGTGGTGCATTGTTTGAAATGTAAACTCTACGCTGTTTTTTTAAAATTTTTATTTATGTTTTATTTTTTTGGCGTTGGTTTTTTTCATTTATTTATTTATTATTTTTAAAATCTTATAAAATTTATGAGGTAATCAGATGCAATATATTGTAATGCACGCTGAAAATTCCATACCTGTACCACAAATACCGTTTGGAATAAAGCTGTTATTATTATTATTCTATGCCTCTTGTAATCTATATTCACACCCCCTAACTTATATTTCAAGTTGAAAATTTTTGATTTCAGTTTGTTTTCATGCTCATTTTGCTCACACCTGTAATTCGTTCTATCCCTGCGTAGTTTTTGTTTCTAAGCCTCTTGTAATTCATATCAAGCTGAAAATAATTATCACCTTTTATTTGCCCTAAAAATTATTTCTCCAGTTATCAAATATTAATTTTGCATACGTTGTAACTGTTTTCTAATCTTATGCAATCTTGTCTCTAAGCCACTTGTAATTTATATTCCTACCCTCAACCTTTCATATCAAGTTGAAAATTATTATCACCTTCGTTACTATGTGGAATTAAACAAATAAGAATTGTCTCCATGTAAACTAATCTATATCAGTGCGATTGTACAGCTGCTTTTGAGAATGAAATCGCCGAAAAGACTGTCATATTTGCTGAACTTCTTGTTCTTTTCAGTCTGAATAAATGAGTGTCACAATAATATTTTCTCAAGAATTAAAAACTTCTCAGTAAGACCTGATGACGTCATCTTCGGTTTTTGTACAGTGAGTCGTTAGTAAATAGTAGAAGATAATTACAGTTCTCATGCAAATAATGCTTGTAAGCAACTGAAATATCTTTAGACGGAAATGAAGTTCTACTGGGGTTATTAAACACTCTTAACATGAAGGCAAGTGAGTAATCTATTTTGCATACACAACAAAACTAATCTTTCCAGCTTTAGTTATAAAGGAATGAAGTTTAAAGTCTGCGGTATGCTCTCATATATCACTCTTCCAATGAAAATGAGGAAAGAAGTAATTCTGCCATCGTAAATGATCATATTTACAGACTTTCATTAATAGCTGTCTTCTCCCGAAAATGAATATCAGAAACAGCAGGAAGTGGAATAAATAGAGAACCTATTGCTCACAAAATATATGTGAAAAGAATTGCAGATGGATATGATATATCCTGAGGAGACCACTGAGTGACATCACAAGGTAAACAGTCCTTCAAACAGAACCCAAGTGGAAATTAACAAGCGGGATGTTGAGGCGTGACATGGAGGAGATCGCGTGAAGAAGAAATGAAACGTCTGCGCATTTATAAGGCCAGATAAAAGTAAGAATATGGTGTAGTAAAGATGTGTTGTTGAAGCCGTATCCTGCCGTGGGATACAATATTATAGAAAAGTTGTTATCAGTGGAATGAAAATCCAAGGAAGCAGCTTTTGATTCAGCCGAATTAATAACTGGTCAAAAGTATGAGATTTTTATTACTGAGGAGCTTTTGTTTAAAGAGCATTGACTGACTTCATTTGGTTAACCGTAAGAAATATGTATCATTTTGTATCTCATTTTCTTAATATTGCGAATACTTGAACAAGTAAAGTCGAACTGTATAAGACTATACGCAAACTGGCCTAATGTAAGTCACTCCATAAAACTAAAATTAGGCTCATTAAAGCAGTAATCGTGTGCCGTTCTTGGTTAATAAATGACTTTAAATTCTACAACTCAGTTGAGACAATATTTTAAATTTATTCTTTACTTCTAAGAATTTTTCACATGTTTGATTAGTTTGGAGTTCAAATCCAAGTCGATGATAAGCCGGGAAAAAAAAGGAGGTTCCGCGTGAGGCTAGCAATCTCACTGCGTAAATAAGCAACACCGCTACCCGACACATCAAGGCTTCAAGCCTGGGAAAATAATAATATCCATAAGGAATTTGCAGATAATCCCCTTCACTGTGTTCTACTGTAAGTAATGTAAGCGCGTGTAAATACAATTTTAGTCTCACAGGCATCGAATTGTCATATGGACCATTTACCAGTTGTCCTACAAATTTCATGCTTGTGGCTGGGTTGAATTAACCATGTATTTCTGAGTATCCATAAAGCGGTTTTCTAACTCTGCAATACAAATGCGATTTTAATCACAAAATTATTTCAGTGTTTGATTCCCTCCAACCTTTGACATCTAGTCACGGACGCATCATCATCAGAATTGATTGCATCTTCAGCACTTAGTTTGCCTCTGTTTTTCTTACTACATCACAGTGTCTTTTTTTTTATGAATTTAGTCGCCAAATTTTTCAATCTGTAAAAAGAGTCACATGACTACTCATTGAAAGTTGTTATACAATGATCTAAAGTTGTTTTGCATTTTCTCTTGTTGCCAACTAAGATATGTTTATCACTAAATCAGTAACTAAAGAAAGGAATTTTCCTATATTTTAAAACGTTGCCGTTCAACTAGCCAATGTGAAATGGAGGGGGATTAGGCTCCCTATTCAATGTTCAATGATCAATTTTGCTTGGAGGGAGTTTTAAAAATAGAAGCTTTGTCAAACAAAAATGGTAATCTATAGCAATGAAATTTATAAGTGAAAATAACAAACAAAACAAATAGATGCATTTTTTTGTAATTGCAGTCTTCTTTTGACAATCAACAAGTGATGATTAGGAAAGGAATTTATTTTAAACTTCCTGAAATTCTACTTATGTATGTTTATAAACATTGAGTTGATCTTAATTAAGCTTTGTGTAGAAGTTTCGTTGCAAAGTTTATGTCTTCTAAATTTGACTTACAAATTTGTTGTCTTTTTCCTGAGTAAATGTAACTTGGGCTTAATCCATCATCATAATCATAAAATTCAATGACTTCCTTCCCCTCTTTCTCACCCACACATATAAATAATTTCTGCAAAACTGGTATACTTTTGAAGAACCTATTGTATAATTAAGAAAAACAAATAATTCACTAAATACTTGCCTAAGATTTGTGCTATATTACATATATATATATATATATATAGACACATTTCACTGACTAAACAGCATCAATTCTTATCGGTTAGGCCTTCTCTGTAACAGCATTAACTGTCATAAAAGTAAAACCCACTTCATCTTCTCCTCAAACCCCTTCTTCTTCTTGTCTGTTCTGCTCTCCCTTCCCCTAAAATGTAATCACTCCCTTGATAATTGACAATGAAAAGCTGAATAGATCAGTGTTACTACTTTTAAATCGAAAAATAACAGATTACTTGGTGAATTTAACAAGAGGATTGACTACATTTTTTTTAAACTTTCTTCGTTTAAAACTGTATGCTTAAAATATATGCATATGTATATGTGATAACGAACCCCGTTGGGTGCGTACTGCTGAATAATCCCAAACTAGGACCAAACACATGTCCAGTACTCCCATCTGGTTTTCCAATGGTTCTCTAACTGATGTCAGTTCATGATTAAATCCTGTAACCAGTCAACCAAATCCCTACAAACCAATACTTGAATATCAATGAGATGCTCACTGGCGACTTACCCTACTCAGGTAGGTAGTTACCTCGGGTTCTAGTGAGAAGTTGTGACCAGTAGGGTGCAGCAGGTCGAGTGTGAGGACAAATACTCACGGAAGACATTGGCTAGGGGTCGCGCTCTGTCATGAATTGGCAGAAGTTAGAATTCATGGGCCATTGGATCGGGTCTCAGTGGCTTAATGGTATACGAGCTCTCCTTGTGACCAGAAGGTCTTATGTTCGAACCCCGGTGGGTGCGTACTGATAAGAAGTCCCAAACTAGGACGAAACAGACGTCCAGTACTCCTGCAGGCTTTCCAATAGTTCTCTAACTAATGTCAGCTGATGATGAAATCCTGTAATCAATCAAATCCCCACAAACCATCACTTGAATATGATAACGAGTGGCTGGAAGCAATCTTCTGGAAGCCTTGAACCTAGGTTTCGTGCTTATTGGCAGTTGTCAGCAAGTTGTATCTACAGTCTTGAAGAAAATCATGTCCATTTAGAGATTCGAAACCAAGGATGGAATCAGAAACGTCATCACTGAGCTATTTAGGTTCATGAATGACCTCTCATGCGACTGTAATGGAATCTTTGTAATGAATGGTTGTTAACTCAAGCAATTATTTGATATGAAAACTTTTCGTTTTAAGTGAAATTTTGGTCAGATAATTTTCTTTTTCACAAATGAAAAGGACACTAAAGTTAGGAATGTTCTAATAGTCAAATGCTTTCGGTATTTTCAGATCTTGATTACCAGATATTCTGTTTGAAGAATAAAGTTTCAGCTATGGTAAATAGTGAGAATTGTACTATTTAATTGGAGAGAGAGAGAGTTTAGTCACAGAATTTTTGTTTATCTGGTCAGAACCTACTACAAATAATAGGAATGACGCAATATCATTCGAAATATTTAAAAACACGATTTAAAGCCTGTGAGGAAGTAGTGTGGAGGAATATATGTGATTATGAGCACCGAAATGGGCTAGAAAAGTAATCCAGTTATTAACACTTTACAACTTTGCGCTAGATCAGTAAGCCATTAAAGTATGCAGCTGCATTTTATCAACGCCCAAATTCGATTCTTGCAGTCACTATACTTCCTACAAACATAAGTCAGTTAATCTGTTTCAGGCAGCCCACTTAAATATTATGATGAACAACCGTTCGGTATTCAGATCACTCCAATCTGGCTAGAGAAGACTACTAGTTGATGTGAGTGATATTCAACGACTCATCGCAACCAGTCAGTTGTATTTAGTGTGCGTCGGTTGCACACCGATAGAGTGCTCGCCAACCACTCAGGTGGTCCAGGGTTCAATCTCCAGCCGACGCACTCACTTACTCGCTAAGCCGGTAATAAGACCGGTAAAGAGGGAAGGATGGCATGGTGTTGGGCTAGAAACCCCATCCTATAGAAGTAATCACCACTGTTACAGAAACTTCAAACCTATAGCTTAAAAGCGCCCTATGTTCCATGGGAAGGTGAAGGAATGATTGCCACAAAAAACAGATTCAAAACTGAACTACCCTAGGTTTGATCTGTTTTTGGGGTGTGTCTGTTCACTGATGAATGCGCTAAAGTCGAGACAAGGCAACCGTCGCATATTTCTCAAATTTCAAAGATAAGAATCATTTCAGTGAAATCATCTCCACAACTGCGCACTTACCAATGTATCAACTAACTGACAACTTTTGTTGAAAGTAATGGACTGTGTACTTTGAGATGTTTCAAGTTTCATCACAGATTGGTATCAGTTAGAGAACCACTGAAAACTACCAGAGAGAACTGGATAGCTGTTTCATTCTAGATTGGGCTCATCAGCGGCACCCACCCATCGGGATTCAAAACCACGACCTTCCGGTTACGAAATGAGCTCGTAGATCATTCAGCCACTGGGATGCAAATCAGTGGCCTGGGAATTCCAGCTTCTACCATTTTGTGACTTTAGCACTGTCGGCACCAGCCAAAGTCACTCTTGACCGAAATGAAAGCCACTGGTCACTAATTCTCACTTGAACTCCAGGCAACTTCGTCCTATAGCCTGTCACTAATGAGCAGCGAGCTTGCCTTGCAGCCAGAAGGTCATGGGTTCGAAACCCGGATGGTGCGTTCGATAAACGAGTCCCAAACTAAAGTGAAACAGCTGTCCAATACTTCAAATGATATCGATCTGTGATCAAACTTCAAACTTGTGTAAGACAACTCAAGCTTTCAAAATGCTTTTAAAGTCATAAAAATTAGTCTGTCAATGGATGAGGAATCAGAGTGACACACTGGATTAAATCATTGTTCATGTACAGTTAAAATTATTTGTTTAGAGGTTAAATAGACAGTCAAGCATTACACAATTTGTAAGCTGAAAACATTACGTCACTGAAAACTGTTCAATACAAAGTTGTATTACTCTTTCTAGCCTCAAGGTATTACCTCAACTGTTTCACTCCTCCTGGATAATCTTTTTTTTCGTCTGATGACTTTTTATCCTTTTTCTTCATATTCCTCTGGACTTTTCTCTCACTCATTCTAGACTGTGTTTTCACGTCATGTATTATCTCTTCCTTTCACATGCTTTCTAAACACTTATATTATCGCTTCATTGACTTTTATCAGAGCAATAAATTCTTGCGGAACATATTGTTTTTTGTTGCTTTTGTGTATGTGTGTGTGTGCTTCCAGTGTTAAGTTTGAAAGAATTCACAACTATGACAAATAGTCTGTCTGTCTGTCAGAAAAGAAAATTATTATTTCTACAGTTGTCTTAAATTTTTTTGTTTTACTAAAGTAGAAATCCGTATGACTCCCAAGCGAACAGTTTGAAACTATTTGTCAGGAATGTTGAATGTGAACGATATTCACCAAAAAGCATACATATGTTTTTAACTTAATAGGTGAATTTCCATAATATATATACATATGCATCATCCTGTTAGGTGTATACTCAAATTGGCGCCATTCAAGTAATTCACCTCATACTAAGACGAAGATCTGAGACTGCTTACGTAGAAAAGCCATACTTCTTTCTAATATGTTGCCAGGTTACAGAAATAGTTTACATATATATATATATATATTAGAAAAGTATTAATTATCTTTAACCTCACACAATGGCCAATGATGGTGGTTATTCATGGACATTTGCCAGTTTACTCACATTAAGGTTTCTATATATGTATTTTTTTTCAATGGTTTTACAATCATTTATTCGTTAATAAGTTTGTGAATCAATGCATTATGTTGTATCTACACGTTGGTGGTCTTTTTTTTCACGATATCGATCTTTTTGTGTTAGTTATGAGTTGAAATCAGTTATATAAGCCCCACCCCACCTCCTGCTCCACAGTTGTGGTTTACAATTTCAACAATATCATTCAGTATTCACTTGTGTAGATAAGCATTTTTCTCAGGTGTTCTAAATATGTCATACCACTTGTTTAAAATGAATTACTAACGATCAAAATTCAAGTTTCAAAGTGTTGTGAAGTAAAGTTTGACCACGAATTGACTTCAAACCTTGGAATCAATCGTTATTGATATAAGTATAAAACTTGGCCTTTGTGTGCAAGAGTATAACTCCATTATGGATGAAATTTTATTTTGATAAGTCACACAGTGTTACACAGCAATATTAACTGATGACCACGTTTCGAGCACAAACTACTGCTCATAATCATATCAAGTTCTCACACAACGTTTTCCTTCATTCATATACATGTTTGGAATTGTTCAGATATTTGAATAGAAATCAGTATGAGATAATGTACATTCAGAAATAATAATACGAGTGCTATTGATCAATTACAATTAGATGGGAAATAAGACGAGTGTTTTTATAGTCATAATAAGTAACTTGTTGGAATATTATGATGTATGTGAATTGAAATAGAATTTTAAGATTATTTATTATCCTCCTCTGATTTGACTGACTGGTGGTAATAATATCTTCCATATCTCTGGTATTTGGATTGAGACACTTCTATTGCACATGTGTTGGGTGTAGACTCGATGAATCAGACAGGATTCAGTAATCAACCTCCGTCTCTCTCTACCTACCTGTTTTACTTCTTAGAATTTTGACAATCTCCCAATACCCTATTGTGTGATTGTGTTTTAATCCATGCAGTGCAATTGCTGAGCTTTTTTCTACATTACTTATTTTCACGGGGTCAATCATTCTGACCTTAGCTGAATTCTTATGTTCCGACAATCTGAATACCTCCGATCTACTAGTCTGACCTATATAGTTGACCTAACTCACATTCATTGCAGGGTATTTTGTAAATTATATTATTTTGTTTAATTGGGTCCACTGGGTCTTTTATTCTCCAGAGCTTGTCCTGTCTGAGTGAGTTTGTAGGTTTGAATGTCACCCTAATTCCTCCTTCATTAAGAATCCTATGTAGGGATGGTCTCAGACGTCCCCTCCTTGTGTGGTATAACAGTAGATGCCTTATATTTTTTCTTATTTGTCATCATTATTAGTTTCACCACTTTATTTTTTTATTTTGCTTTTTGACAGTAAAAATTGATGGCCAGTAGGATGCTGTCTCAGTGTACGAATGGTCAGTGACCCTGCCTCGTAACCTAAAGGCGTTGGGTTCTATTCAATACACTGAGGTCATAAATTCGTGCTGATGAAGGGTCCTGAAACAGGACGAAGCAACTGTACTTCCTGATTTGCAATAATTCCTGAAATGAAATTTTTTCGTGATCAAACTTGAGATGGAGTAGAAGTCAAAAAATAATCAAGAAAATTGATCTTTGACTGACATTTCTCATTGTAGAGTTGAAGTGATTCGGTGCAAATTTCTTTTTTCAAACTGCACATATTCAGGTAATCATGGAATTATCTAGTTGTTGACGTTACTGCTACAAAGTTCAGGAGAATAGGAGTTTATTTTAAATGTGATGGGTCGCATGCAGTATATACACACACGGAACTTAAGGTTGCAATGAGGCTGAAGAATAACTTTTAATACTACTGTCCCGCGTGGTCTAGAGGTTAGGATTCCTGGCTTTCACCCAGGCTGCCCGGGTTCGACTCCCGGGAGCGCTTTGCGTCGGTGGCACAGTGGTTAGGACTCTCGCCGACCATGCACATGGTCCGAGGTTCGATCCCTTGCCGACGCACACCTGATATCTATGTTCGGCCTGGAAAATTTTGGCTACCGATATCTATGCTGAAAATTCCATACTTGTATCAAAAATACAGTGTGGAATCAAGCTGTAATCAAAAATAAAAAATGATATATTGGACAATAGATCCTTGAACATTCTAATCATAGGCGATTACTGATGAGGCCAAATCGAATGCAATATAATGACAGTCCTGGATAGTGATTCTACTCTTTAGCTTAAGTCGAATAATCACTAAAAGAGCATAAGAAAACACTCTTATTCAATGATTTTCTGTAAGTCTAATAATTCAGAGTTAAATTTCTCATATTTAGACATATCTGTGATTTTTCTGACAAGAATTTTGGTTTCTAATGGCCACAATGGAAAACTTTGCCGTAACTACTTTACAGTAACAAGTAATAATGATAATAAAGCAAAATTTAAGAAAATGGAGTCTGTAATATATAATAATAATAATGAATTTCTCAATGATCAGTGTGATTTATTTGTTCCCTACACAGGAGATCAGCTTTTTTAAACAGTATTAATATTTTTAATGCAAAAGGAAAGAAAATAATTGTGATAGGAAATATCGATCAGAATAAAACCGTGTCAAGGGATCTGACATTTTTCATCATTATGGAGACATTTTGCTTATCGTATTCTGGTTGATTGAGATCATAAGTTAATTTATATGAAGATAAAGATAGTGTTAAATAATGGAGGTAAAATTGATTGAATTCGCCACATTTCTAGTGGCATAAATGAAACTTGGTCTGAGTACACTACAAGTAGGGATAATAACTCATAATTCAAGGTTGACCTAAGATATATATTTTCTGAGGCATTAATTCTATAACAGTGAAACTCACTGCTGTCCTTATTATTTAAAAAAAATTAGGAAAATACCGTTAGTCATCATTTCCCATAAGTTTTAGTTTCTGAGTGGGATATATGACTTGAATATCGTGTTTGAATTTCAATCTGTTCTATGCAGTCTTGTTTAGCTGGCTCAAAGATTGCCCATAAGTGCTTTCATCTCCTCTTAAGATACTCTCCACCATATCGACGCCAAACATCCGACTCATCGTCTCCCACTTGGGTTACAATCGAGGTCTTTACCGAGGATGTGATGTCAATTAACGGTTTCCTCAACGTATGCTCTACCCATATCCATTTCCTTCTGGATTTCTGGACGATAGTTTTTTTGTTTGCCACGTTGATAGAATTCCTTATAGCTAATCCTTTCTAGGTGACTGTCTAATCTTCAGTGTTGGTAGATGGCAGCTATTGATAAGTCTACAGCAAGATGTTGGAAATGGTTTTGCTGGCACTTTGAATCTCTAACCATATAAAATCACTGACTTGACATTGGTGTTGAAAATTCAAATCTTGTTCTTTTTTATGATAAGCACAGTAGATTATTACATCGATTTCAGATAAATGAAGGCCTGTCTTGCTTTTTTGATCTTGGCTTACTTTGAAGTCCTTATGTTTGTCGCCTCTGGTTGTAGCTATCCTCTTCATGGTTTGTTCTCATGATCCGGTCCACTGTAACTATGAGACAGTAACTCGTTTTGTCGTTCTCTTGTCTTCTGTTCAAAGAGTTTGCTGAGGATTTGCGTTGTGAAGTACTTGACATAGGGTATTGTCAGACTGATAAAGAATTGGAATACTTCATAGTTCTGAAACAGCTTCCAAATGACTTCACAATCAACGCTGTTAAAGTCAATGAAGCTGAGTTAAGAAGTTGACTTCCAATCTATCCTGCGCCTGATGGTGATGTGTAGCGTTCCAATTCAATCTGAACCTGATTTGCTATTCCTAAATCCAGCTTGTTCCGGGTGAAGTTCTAAAATCTGGAGCATCTTTCATTCACTCCGGTATTACACAATTTGTTATTTTGCTTGGAGTGGGCTGGAGTGTGATTCTACTCCAGATTTTGCAAAGGCAACAAATGACAAAGAGAAATAGCAGAGACCGAAAGAAGGAAAATATATATAGGACAAATTGTGATATCGTGTGACAAAAACTGATATGATTATGAGCAATAATTTATTCTCGGAACGTCATCCAGTTGTTAATACTGTATTGCTGTGTGATATTTAAGATAAATTTACCCAATATGGAATAACATTCTGCCACAGAGCCCACGTTGCACACTTACACTAAGCGTCCCTCATTTGGTAGTTTCACAAGGTAGCTGTTCTTATATTATAAAGATACCTCTCCTTCCGTCTAAAACTTCATCTATGCTCTCAGGGTCCGTTTTAATTGCTTCTGTATGAACGCCGTATAGTCGTGCTGCCTTTCCCGCTGGTTTTCAGTAACTTTATAGAATTCAAGACTTCTACTTTTGTCGGAGGATTAATGTTCACCGTCAGTACTGTAACTTTTCATCGTAATTCTTGACGAGTTGTAGATGTTAGTACATGATAAATTTATTGTAATAGAACATCAGAGGTAGCAAATGTTCATCTCACAGTTGAATTCAAATTTACATTTGATGAAAGTAGTTTGAGTGACCAAAATTTCAGGGTTATTTTAGACAGTCCGATGGGTCCTTTATGAGTACCATTGAAAAGTTATATATTATGAACGATGTAAATCCTCCCTAAAAATATTCTAATTGTTCTTCTTATAGAAACAATTTTAGTTTCAGTGGCTAGCTGACTATATGAATTATGTCTAAGAGATTCACAATTAACATTAGTGACTCCATAAACTATAAAATATATGCAAAAAAGAACAATTAGATTTAATTTTCTCTAAATAAAGGAAAATATTCTCCATACGTTTGGACTTTATCGTATTTTAATTTAATGAGTCGGGAATATCTACAAAGGAATATATATATAAATATAATTGTAATGCCCGCCTCTGTATTGATTTATTACACATAAACACTTAAATTAAACGCACACGAAAGCACAGTCAGTGTATAGGCAACATTGAATATTGAATAAGAAATAATAGTCATAAAAGCAGCTGTCGGGAATCACACACATGCGCGCGCACACACACGCACAGTCACACAAGCCACACGCTTACCCTGTACAGTTCGTCAGTTGTCGACTTTTTGTTGCTAGTCTGTTTTTTCTTTTCATAATGAGCATAAATAACGGATCAATGGTTTTTATCACCTTAACTATAAATTTTATGGGAGAGTCATTTTGCAAAAAACGAATATTACTTTCTCTAAGTTTTGTTGTTGTTTTTTCTATCTATCTATCTGGTTCCCATGCAAACGAGAGAAAAACACATGCACACACATTAAAGGTGTCATTTATGTTTGCATTAGTGGGTGGGTGTTGAAGGTTGAGTGGAGTGTTTGGACGATTATTCTTCTAGCATTATAATTACTACTACAGCTAATAATAATAACAATAATAATAATAGCTCAGTTACCAACCAAAGTTCTATATCGAAGACAGCTGGAAAGACTCATTTGATCCATTATATTTTAGAAGGTATATATTTATTGGATGGTAATTTATATGGATACAGTTTTAGGAAGGCTGCTTCGTGTTTAATATTGCTCAGTGAAACCCTAACAGAATTGTCTTTCCTGAACAGACTGAGGTAGGGCAAACAGCTGCAAATTAAGATGCCTTAAAGCTTAAATTATCTCGAGAAAGGTCTCTCTTATAATGTATGAAATTAGAAACAACAGTATTAATTGCTTTGGTAGTTTAACAAAGCTTTGATGTAGCATTTTGCAGAAAAAGACGGGAACAGTCCTACCTCTTAGTGTCTAGCAATAGATTGCAAGCAGCTTACAGTGACTGCTGCATCGGTGGTTCACGAGTAGAATGCCTACCAGCCAACCGGTTGGCCCAGGGTTCGATTTTTCGACCGATGCACTCCTAAATCTCGCCTAACCAGTAGTCGGCCGAGAAAAAGTGGCAGGTAGGACGGGAGGCTAGCGAGCCTACCCCGTGAAAGCAAAACAAATGCTATTGAAAGATCAAAGCTTTAATCTTGAAGACCGGTATTCCATTCAGAATGCAAAGGAGCGAAAAGAACAATAGCAGACGTGAAAGATTTCAAGCAAAATAATAAAAAATATCAGGCAAATACGAGATTAAGAGAGAATGGTGACTGCACTCGTTATACAGAGTCATTGCTACCTTTCTGTAATCATGTCAGTTAGTTTTTTGAACCCTTTCAGAAAGGAGATATGTTGAACGACCAATATTCCTGGCTTCAAAGGAACAGGTAAACTGTTACATTCACACACACAAGTAATTAAATGCGTGAGTTTGTCTTTAGGTTTCTGCAGACCAGTAGATGACTGAGGAACACTACTCTTTCATGTTTCTGAGAAGAATATTCTTCTCAAAAATGATGCAATTCTGCTTTTAATTATACTATAGTTTAAGTCTCCCCCGTGAAAAAACAAAACTAACGCTTACAAACCAAAAAACTATAGAAAATTAATCTGATGCTCGCTAGTGACTTGTTACAGGATGGAATTTCCTGGAGTCAGTTCTAGTCAGAAGTCGTGACCAGTGAGGTCCAATTAGATGTCACTTGTGTGGATGGATGTCCCACCAACGACAATGGTTGGGGTCGCGCTAAATCACGAACGGGTAGAAGTTAGAATTCATGTGCTAGCCACTGAATCGGGTCCCAGTAGCTGAAGGGTATACGAACCAGTTTGCCTTGTAACAGGAAGATCCTGGGTTCGAACCCTGGCCGTAGTTGCGTACTGGCGATGGTTTCCAAACTAGGATGAAACAGCAGCTGTCCAGTACTCCCTGGTTTTCGATGGTTCTTGAAATGATATCAATCTGTGATCAACTCGTAAAATGAAACGTTATGCTAACCCCCATTATTTGCTGAAAAGATACAAATTTTCTTCTTACTATTTGGCTAATCATATTTTCCTGAAAATTTCATAATTATTTGAAAAATATAATTTCCAGCTTTACTGTAACTTAGAAGTGTTTCCAGTGCTTCGACTCCATCAAAAAAATATTTTGAGTTAGCTATAGCATCGCCTAATTGTGGTGGACTTGATTATGCGTCAGACAGTGGGAAACGAGAGGACAGAAATATCCTGAACCGACGTGAAGAACGTAGAAGACCTGGATTTCGCGTGGCGATGATTTATGTTTGATGTCACACAAAATCGAAGACTTACAGACGAAACCGACCGACAAACTGGTAGAAGAAGCAGCCGGTGAAGACAGGACTCCGTTTGGGTGAACATAGACAAGACGGAGGTTATGAAAATAACCAACCAACAAAACAACAACAGCAGAAACATCCATTGCCAATCACATCAACGGGAGTGATTTCAAAGAGGTTACTTCATTCACTCACTTATCTAGCATTAAGCATTGTCTCAACTACAGGCAGTCGGAATGGACGAGGATGTCAAAGCGAGCGAGATTCGGGAAGGCGAGCGAGAAACACATTCATCGACCTGAAACAAACCAATCTGGAAATCTTCGTCACTCAACTCTTCGTCAACAACAAAATTCTCTCGGATTTTCAATACAAACGTGGTGAAGCCAGTCAGTTCTTCTATACGGATGAGAAACTTGGTTGGCGGGTCACAAAGAATATTTCCAACAGGTTACGATGCAAACCTCTATCAACAACTGTCTCCATTCTATACTGAAGATCAGATGGCCGGACGGGCCGGAAACAATCACCAACAAGAAACAATGGCTGCGAACAAACAAAACAAGAACCAATCGCCAACCAACAAATATGCAGGAGAAAGTGGAGATGGATTGGACAGTCTCTGAGGAGGCCACCGCTAGGTGACATCGCGCGTGCGTCAGGCCATTGGTCGAAGGGAACCAGGCCGAAAGGGAAGCAAGCGGTGAGTGGGCCGTCAGTGAAAGGGTGGCATGTAGGAGATCGTGTGAAGAGGAGTTGAAACAGCATGGACTAACATGGATGGAGGTGAAAAGTACAGCAGAAGACAGAAGCAAGTGGAGACGTGGAGTTGAAGCCCTATGTTCCATTAGGAACCCAAGGGAGCAATAATAATATAATAATACATCGCCTTGAATTAGTCTTTCATTTTTATTGGGTCTAACTATCCAGGATTATTCTATCCAATATTCGTCTTTTGTAAAGCGTGTTATTCCAAATCTTGTCATGTGTATATGCTTTCAGAGAGAAAAAATATTAATTTCTTTATTAATCGGTATATGTTTTAGGTTTCAGATTATTTTTAGGAATAACTGTGGCACAGTAACCTCACTTTATTATTTTTTCCTTTTCAAACAAAGGCAGGTCAAACAATGGCTTTATTATTTCTTCCTCTTGTCCTACTAGTAAGCTTATTAATATATTAATTATATCTATATATAACTTGTTTTATGCCCTCATTTAATCAGGTAGATTAGAAATCATTTCGACTAGCCAACTAACGAAGAATATGACTCTGTATAAAATACATATTATTATTATATCTCTTAATTCCCAGAGGAACATAGGGCTTCAGCTGCGCGTTTCCATTGCCTTCGGTTTTCTGCCAACATTTTCACCCTGCTCAAGTTTGCCAATATGCTTCCATCTCCTCTTGACCTGACCTCCTCAAAGTCACCCTCGCACTAAAGACCAACTCGCCACCTCCCGTCCAAGTTCCACTCGAGCGATGGCCTGGCGCGTGATGTCGCTCACTTGATGCTTGCTTTCTCAGAATATGGCAAATCCACCTCCATTTCTTCCTGCATATTTGTTTCACAATCGGTTCCTGCTGGGATGGTTCGCTCATTGCCAAAGATCCATGATGCTGATCTTTTCTGGCTGGCCATCTGATCTTGAGTGGCATTGAGCGAAGACAACTGTTAATAAAGGTCTGAGGTTTGTTTGAGATGCTCTTTATGACACGGTGTCAAGTCTCTGATCAGTATCGTAGCAGAGACTGACTTCAAATTGGAGTTGAAAATCCGGATCTTACTTTTCATGCTGAGGGCTGTTAACCTCCACGCAGACTTAAGAGTAATGAAAGCTTATCTTGCTTTCCGATTCTTGCTTTGATATCCTCGTCAGTTCCGTTGGCCTGTAGTTGAAACGATGCTTCCCAGATGTGTAGGTAGGTAAAGGAGGTTGTTTCTTTCAGGTTCCTCCCATTTATGCTGGCTGATTGTTGTCCGTTGTTGTTGTTGTTGTTGCTGTTGGTGTTGGCCAGGAATCTTCATCACATAACTCTGTTTTCTCCATGTTCACCTGAAGTCCTATCTTCTATGGATGCTTCTTGTACCAACTTGCTACTTTTCACTTGCATATCTTCGAATTTGTGGGAAATCAGGCATATATCATCGGCGAAGTCCAGATCCTCCAAGTCTGTTTTTGTGTGAGTCCCTTTTATGCCTGTTTTCTCATTGCCCGTTGTCTGTTGCATTATCCAATCTACTGCAATCAGGAAGATCATTGGCGATAGTAGACAGCCTTGCCTCACTCCGGTCACCACATATAACTGAATCTAGTTTTGAGAGTTGTTAAATAGCAAGCGAAGCGCAGCGCAACAAGTGCATAGATTTGGCTAAAATTCACGCTGTATGACCATATATTTAATCCGCCTTTGCTGATTAAACAACCAAACAGAACACAGATATGTGAAACAGTTAGAGAAGACATAGTTTTCAACAGAATCTTGTGCTTCACAAATTCATCAAAAGTAATAGAAAGAGGAGACTGACATTTTGTACCCCTACCAAGCAAATATCTGGTACGTTTGAATGATAGCGACTAGCAATGGAATCCATGATGAGCATTCCATCTTGTCTGGGATTCGTCATCTGCTCGCACCTTCACTTCCAGTTAGCGATGGGGTATCAGCTCTCATTTAATTTTAGGTCAACTTTGAGTTTCCCATTGGTAGTGGTTGGTCCAGAGGTGTCTGTCATCGTTTTTGTGGCTTAGTGGATAATGCTTTGGCATTAGAAAAGATGATTGCTGGCATCAAGTCTAAGCAAGAATGCCATCACTAGCTAAGGGACCCAGGCACATTCTGCTAGTCACCATTAACCAAAATAATTCCACGCTAATTCATAGACATTACCAATGCGTCGTTACCAGGAGATAGTATATAAGCAGAAACCAAACACTTCGGTCAAAAATGATGCTTCTCAGGTAGGTGGGTAGTTGAAGGAGGTTGCTTTTTTCAGATTTCTCCCATTTATGCTGATTTTTGTCTGTTATTGTTGCTGTTACTGTTGGCCAGGAATCTTCATCACATAACTCTGTTTTCTCTATGTTCACCTGAAGTCCTATCTTCTATGGATGCTTCTTGTGCCAACTTGTTGCTTTTCACTTGCATATCTTCGAGTTTGTGGGAAATCAGACATATATCATCGGTGAAGTCCAGATCCTCCAAGTTTTTTTGTGTGATTTAATTTTATGCCTGTTTCTTCACTGATTGGCTCGCTGTCTGTCGCATTATCGACATCGTTGTCGGTTCTTTACAAATCAGACTTTATTGATATTGACTTTGTGTAAACTGATCACTTTACGGCATAAGAAAATACATTTCTAGGACAAAATAGCAGACATTAGGGAGAAGATAGTAAGGCTGTAGTGAATAATCCATCATAAAATAACCAATATATGAAATAAAACAGGTGGAGGCATATCCTCAGAAAACTGATAATTCAGTTATTATTAAATCAGACTAGTATAAACGGAAAATTTAATAGTATTGAATGAATGTTAGAATGTAAGTTATAAACTATAAAACATTGTGGCTACATAAATTGGATCACGGATTGAGAACCGTGGAGTACTTAATGGCTGTTTCGTTCTAGTTTGAGCCTCATCATCAGTACGTGCCCCCCTCTAGAACAAAGATGATAGGAAGCAAAAAATAAGTTTAAAGGAGGTAAATAGAAAAGAAGTAAAAGGAGAAAGCACCCTCAGAGAGGAAAAAGAATTGTAATCCATGTGTGGTCAGCATAGGAAGAGCGCCTGGTTGTGTTTCTATTTAGCTGATCTTATTGCAACAGCCTGAGCTATGGGTGGAAGACGTTGACAAACTGCGCGTGATACTAGCCATTCACCTGATATCTTTTGAAACCTTGAAGTGAATTTTCAGTTTTCCTTCTCCACATTGTATGAATTTATCATGGCTAATCACCATCACCGTTTCATAATTTAATTCTTAATGACTAAAAAGTAATCTCGCTTGTCAATATGGTGAGTTAACTTGCATTTCGTATTCAGAGGCTGAGTTAGACCGAAGTGTTTGGTTTCTGCTTATATACTATCTCCTGGTAACGACGCATTGGTAATGTCTATGAATTAGCGTGGAATTATTTTGGTTAATGGTGACTAGCAGAATGTGCCTGGGTCCCTTAGCTAGTGATGGCATTCTTGCTTAGACTTGATGCCAGCAATCATCTTTTCTAATGCCAAAGCATTATCCACTAAGCCACAAAAACGATGACAGACACCTCTGGACCAACCACTACCAATGGGAAACTCAAAGTTGACCTAAAATTAAATGAGAGCTGATACCCCATCGCTAACTGGAAGTGAAGGTGCGAGCAGATGACGAATCCCAGACAAGATGGAATGCTCATCATGGATTCCATTGCTAGTCGCTATCATTCAAACGTACCAGATATTTGCTTGGTAGGGGTACAAAATGTCAGTCTCCTCTTTCTATTACTTTTGATGAATTTGTGAAGCACAAGATTCTGTTGAAAACTATGTCTTCTCTAACTGTTTCACATATCTGTGTTCTGTTTGGTTGTTTAATCAGCAAAGGCGGATTAAATATATGGTTATACAGCGTGAATTTTAGCCAAATTTATGCACTTGTTGCGCTGCGCTTCGCTTGCTATTTAACAACTCTCAAAACTAGATTCAGTTATATGTGGTGACCGGAGTGAGGCAAGGCTGTCTACTATCGCCAATGATCTTCCTGATTGCAGTAGATTGGATAATGCAACAGACAACGGGCAATGAGAAAACAGGCATAAAAGGGACTCACACAAAAACAGACTTGGAGGATCTGGACTTCGCCGATGATATATGCCTGATTTCCCACAAATTCGAAGATATGCAAGTGAAAAGTAGCAAGTTGGTACAAGAAGCATCCATAGAAGATAGGACTTCAGGTGAACATGGAGAAAACAGAGTTATGTGATGAAGATTCCTGGCCAACACCAACAGCAACAACAACAACAACAACAGACAACAATCAGCCAGCATAAATGGGAGGAACCTGAAAGAAACAACCTCCTTTACCTACCTACACATCTGGGAAGCATCGTTTCAACTACAGGCCAACGGAACTGACGAGGATATCAAAGCAAGAATCGGGAAAGCAAGATAAGCTTTCATTACTCTTAAGTCTGCGTGGAGGTTAACAGCCCTCAGCATGAAAAGTAAGATCCGGATTTTCAACTCCAATTTGAAGTCAGTCTCTGCTACGATACTGATCAGAGACTTGACACCGTGTCATAAAGAGCATCTCAAACAAACCTCAGACCTTTATTAACAGTTGTCTTCGCTCAATGCCACTCAAGATCAGATGGCCAGCCAGAAAAGATCAGCATCATGGATCTTTGGCAATGAGCGAACCATCCCAGCAGGAACCGATTGTGAAACAAATATGCAGGAAGAAATGGAGGTGGATTTGCCATATTCTGAGAAAGCAAGCATCAAGTGAGCGACATCACGCGCCAGGCCATCGCTCGAGTGGAACTTGGACGGGAAGCGGCGTGTTCGTCGTCCGTGTGAGTGGAAAATGTAGGAGGAGGTTATTTGAATAGCAGATAAAAGCACGTTAGCAGTCGTGGAGCCAGATGAGAACGTTGGCAGAGAACTAAATGCAAAGACACCTGCGGCTGAAGCTCTATATTCCTCTGGGAACTAAAGGAAACAAAAATAATAATAACAACAATGTCTTGTTTTGAATTAAAATTGAGTGGACTAATTGACAATCATTGTAGTTACTAATGTTTCAACCTTCTCTCTTCAGTCTTTAGGTTGCATACCTACATGATCTGGGTCTTAAGATAAATGAAGTGAAACAATGTAATAAATTTTTCAAGCGATCATTCATCTTTTGGTAAAGTGTACTTCCTGTAATAAATGCCACTTTTAAGCTTTCAGGCATGTTATTCAGTAAAACTACTAATGTTTCTCCAAAATAGTAAATAGAAGTAGTGTGTAATTTGAAATTGGCGCGTAGTGTGCAACTACTTTTAAAACAAATAACACAACGATTATTTTCATTGAACGCAACAAATTCATCTCGCAGATAGAGTGTTACATTTATACTGGATAACCTGAACTCAAATTAAAACTTGAATAAATTAGCTAATTACCTGAAATTAATCTAGATAAATTAGACAAGTTTTCTCAAGGAAGAGGAGTTAATTTCTCTTCACTGATTTAATGGTAATAATATTTTTGTTATTTTCATCACGATTACTATTAGTATTATTATTATTACTATTGTTATTAATAACTGATTATTTTATCTGTTTTCTATATATTTACCTTATTCTTGATCACTTTACAAATTAGGTCATGATTGTTTTATAGTGAGCGAGTAAGTAAGTAAGTAAATATTGTTTATTTTTCACCACACACACACATATGTATATGAGTTGTTGCCTTTTTTGCTGTGTTGTTTTCTCTTCCTTTCAGCTTAATGAGTTTATTTATGTTCTTTCCCCATCTTCGTTCTTCTTCTTCTTCTTCGTGTTCTTCATTATCCCCAAGTTCCCCCTCTCTGTTTGTCTCTTGCATCAGAAAGCACAAAAAGAAATTAGAAAGTTCTATATGGTTTCTTATTGAAGTAATGCATATACAAACATATACACTGTCACGTATATTTATTATTGTTATTATGCTGGGGCAATCACTAATTGCTTACTTATATAATATGTAACGATATATCAATTTAGTATGGATAATTTTATGTGAAGTTTGTAGCATTTCGTGTTATTCAACCTGTCAAGTTTCCATTAAGAGGTTTATAAGGCTACATAAAGGCTGAATTGTAGAACTTTATAGAGATTGATATCGTTTAGTTAAGTGATATTTTATGACTTCCAGTAATAGGCATCATGTGTGTACTCTTATATTTGAAAGATCATATCTTAAGGGTTCTTCCAGATTTTCAAAGATAATCAGTAAACACGAATCATACATAATGTAGATATTGAGGATGATTTATCACTCTGTTTTATTCTTAGTATTTCCTTATGTCCCAGCAGGTATATGGAGCTTCATCAGGACGTCTCCATTTTTTCCTCTTCTCTAAAGTCATTTTCAACCTGCTCTACGATTCTCCATAAGCTTTCATTTCCTCTGCATACGCTGTCCGCCATGTAACGCTTGGACCAGCGTCCAGCTTAACGTTATCCCTTCGGTTACCACTCTATGACAGGCTACGTGTGTGATATGATTCAGCGACTTCCTGCGGTGTATTCGCTGGACGATAGGTTCTTGCTAATTCATAGCGATGACAAAATTTCTCATTGTTATTCCTTTCTGGCCACCTGATATTCAGTATGGAGCGAAGTCAGCCGATGATGGAAATGCTTCTCGTGACACTTCACTTAGGCCATCCATATTGATCAAGTGACTTCACATTAGTGTTGAAAATCAGATTCTCGTTCCCTAAGCTCAGTGCAACAGAGTTTCAAATTGTCTTTATCATCACCATTATCAGTGCCGCCTGTAATTGGAAAGATGCTGACTAGATAAGTTAAAGAAGTGATCCCATTTAAATTTATCCTGTTGACAGTGATTGATGTTTGTTGTTGTATGTTAAGTATTTCCATCGCCTGGGTCTTCTCTTTTTGTTCACTTGAAATGCTGTCTTGGTTGCCTGTCTCTTGTGTCATCTTGTCGTTTTTCGCCTGTGGATCTTCGAGTTTCTGTGACATCAGGCATATGTTGCCATTTGATTCCAGATCTTCTAGAGTTTTCATGTCAGTTTTTAGTATATTCCTGTCTTCTCGCTCCCACTCTGTGCCTCATGATCCGATCCACCACCAACGATCTGATAACTTGTTTGACCATATGCATGAAAACACTAGGAAAAATGACTAACAAACTGAACAGGATTAAATGGAGTCATTTCAATTCGTTTCAGATCTTGTCAACTGTATACAACCTGAAAATCAGCTATATTGTCAGTGCTCGAAATTTCTACATACTTTAATTAATTAGTGAGAAGATGGAAGCATGAAGGTTACGGAAATATTCTAGAATCCAAAACGAAAGTTGTATAGTAATTTGTTGTGATGAATTCTACCAAAACTAATGCAAATCATCAGACATCGTATTTATGAGCTTTGAGAATAGTAGGACAAATTTCCACTATGAACTCTACAATATTATTGTAACTATCTATATATATATGCAAGCGTACTGACACTTACGTCATTGGTTTAGTGGTATCATGCGCACCAACCACGCAAGTGGTTTGGGGTTTGGCTATCGTTCGACGCACTCCAAAATCTCATTCAGTTTGCTAGCTGGTATTAGCTCCAGGAGACAGGGAAGCTTGGATATGAGGCTAGCAACATCACCATCGCTATTATAACTGCAGGCCTAAAGCTCCATCTTGCACCGGGAGCACAACAGATGAAAAACAAAGTTATCGACTCTTGTGTTTCTTTCTTTCAACTTCTTGTGTATTCGACTACTTAACACTTTATTGGTTGACATATTTTAACTAGTTAATTAAAGCGTGTGAAACGTTTGCATATTGATATCGTAACTTTTTCAGGTTGAATGCAGTTGATACGATGCAAAACAGAATGAAATGACGTCGTGTTATGCATGAGTGAATACACGATCACAAAGTAAAAAAGGTAAGACAGATTTACAGTTTTTCAAGAGGTAAGTAAGTAGGCGGGAAGATTGATCACTAGATTGCTTGGCAGATTAAATAAAAACATGCAACAAAAACTATGTAACTCTGAAAGTGTACAGAATATATCAATGACAATAAAATCAGAGTTTTTGATAAATCGTAGAACCATATAAATAACATTTGAATTTATATGAGAACTGTGACATGACAATGAGAAATTAATCGCAAATTGACAGAAGTTAGAATTTATGGACCAGTGGCTGAATAGTAAACGAGCTCGCCTAGCAACCTGAAAATCACGTGGTCGATCTCTGGCGGTGGGGTCATAGTTGCATGCTGATGGAGAGACCTGAAACAGGATGAAACAGCTGTTCAGTGCTTTCTGATGGCTTTAAATGCTTCTCAGACTGATACCAACCCATGATCAAACATGAGAGCGATTAACCCCCTTGAAATGTCATCGAATAAAAGTACCCTACCACTGCAAAGAGATGGTGTAGTGAGAGCTAGCTGTTAGTCAAAATTGGTGGACAGTATTTACCTCAATGTTTATGTCCCCAATATTGATCGGGAGAAAAATGAGAACAAAGGCTTTGCGTAGGCGGATACAGTTCACATATAGATGATCTGACATTCAGGAAACAGCCACGAAGAGATGAAAGATTAACTTTCTGTGAGAAACAATCAATCAGAGGACTGTGTTTTTCGGTTAGCAATAATCTATAATAATGTACATGAAAATATATAAGTATGTGTTGATTTCATTAATAAAAGATCTGTTGTCTGGCCCTCGTCTTCTGTTGTTACACTACTGCTATTACAGGCACTGCGTTCACACAAGTTGTTTGAGTGACTTATTTAGTGTTAGTCACATAATCACTACTTATTATCGTCTAGATGTTCCTTCGAAATCTTTTGGACCTTTCTTTATTGAAATGATGTCTTCCCTTCCTTCTAGGAGAAAGCCACATTGAATGCCAGATTAGTAGGATTTTCTTCCGTAACTTACTAAGCTGTCTAACAGACTCTTACGTCAGCTTAATATTTAGATTCAATCTCACAGTATATTACCTTTACACAATATTGAGTACAACAGCAACAACAACAACAACAGCAATACCATATGCATCAAAAGCTACAGACGCAGAAATTGACGCGAAAACAAAGTCAGAATTGATGAATTCATCATTCAAATCCTATGGCTTAAACCAAACTTCTCAGTTAAACCCTAAGATTAAGTTACAAAATTGAGAAGACGAGTATTAAGTAATCAAAACAGTTGAGCTGTCTATATATATATATGCATAAATCCAAAGATTACTACTGATATACTTTAGATTGACAGGTCAGACCATGGAAGTTGTGAAATGAAGGAAATGCAATTAAATAGCGAATTATCCATCGATTTGTTCATTCAGGTTTAAATAAATAATAATAACAATGGTAATCATAGTAATAATTAAGAATTTCTAGGTAGAAATACAATAAGCAATTATATTTAATTCTCGAGTGCAACAAGTCAGTCAGACAACCAATGAGAACCACCTGGGGATTACTGGACAGCTGTTTCGTTCTTGTCTAGGACTCTTTATCAGCTCATACTCTAGTGGACTGTCGAACTCGGTACATTCCTGTTACAAAACAAGGTTGATGACCATTCAGCCAGCAGGGACCTGATTTTATGACCCATAAATTCTACCTTCTACCAATTCACGATATATATGTATATATTCAGAGCAACCTCCAGCCAGTGTTGGCTTCTAGTGGTTTGAATGACTTCGGGATTCATCACGAAGTGACTTTACTTAGAGAACCACTGAAAACCAGAAAGTAGTGGAAATCTGTTTCCCCCTTTTGTCAAACTTTCCAGCAAATAGCAGCCATGACTACGGCTGCCTGCAAGCTTTGTGTGAAGATGCGACCAGTGGAGTCCATCACGTTGTTTGAGACGACATATACTCCCCAGAGACTTTGGCTAGCTATCGTTCAGTATTTATCGTTAAATGATACAAGTTAGAAGTTCTAGGCTATTGGTCTCCGTAGTGGTAGCTGAATGGTCAATAACCTAGGTCTCGTAACCAAAAGGTCCTATGCTCAATTCGCAATAGGTTCATGTGTATGATGGAGAAGATTTGTAGCTGAGGGGGATGATTTTGATGTAGTTGTGTTCTCTCTGAGCTGGATGGTTTCTTTACCCTACTAGGCAATGTCTCCAGTTGATACTTTAATTTTTTGAATAAAGCTTTTATATCTCCCCATGAGTTTATGAGTCATCTCTCCTGGTGACCTAACCTTGAACATAATTGGTTGTATTTTGTATGTTTTCACACCCTCTGGAGGCTACTTGTATTGGAACTGATTGTTTCCTTGACCTGAACTTTGACTCTTTATGTTAGAGTCAAAGTATAGGTCAAGGAAACAGTCAGCTCCAATACAAGTAGCCTATAGAGGGTGTGAAAACATACAAAAAACAACCAATTACGTTCAAGGTCAGGTCACCAGGAGAGATGACTCATAAACTCGTGGAGAGTTTTAAAAGCTCACTTTAGCAAATTGAAGTATGCGCTGAGGTGAGGATGTTGCGTAGTAGGGCATTGAAAGCTTCGAAAATAAACCATCCAGCTAGCTCATAGAACACAACTTCATCAAAAGGTGCATATGTCCATGCTGATGAAAAGCCCCACCCACACATACAAAGGTTGGTCTTCAATGGTTCTCAAACTGAAGTCAGTTCGTGATCCAACTTGAATTCATTGCAATTAGTAAGACCTCGTAGACAATCATAAAATGTATAACAAACAAATAATCTGTTTTAATAAATCTGTTAAAAGGAATGATTCTTTTGGGCTTACAAAACAGTACAGTTACATTCATTATTCGAAAGAATAATTTGTCGATAGATGAGAATGAATGTGGAAAGATATTAGATGGTAAGTATAGGCTATTGAGGCAGAAAATCCCTTACTATACGTCTGCTTCGCAAATAATATAATACTATTTCTAGTTCATGGATAATAAACTCATTATATATTCATTCTAATGATGTCACTATTGTTGTCGTTTTATCACTGTAAGCATCGAAATTATTAATGAAGATGTACAAAACAGTGTGTGTGTGTGTAAGTTTGTGTGTCTGAGTAGGATGCTTCAAATTTTGTTTGCCATTGTGATAACATGTTGAAAAGACCATAAACTAAAGAAAAAGAAAATTCTTATAGACAATGGAAGTATACTGATGAGTACAGAAAATACGTCTTCTTTTTCAAATGTGCTCACAGTTCTAGAGAAGTTCTGTTTGAAAATGTTGACAGTGAGTTAGTTATCTTAGGAGGAGCCAAGTTAAACATAAGATTTTTACTCACATATGGTCATTCCTGGGTAACATTTCGGTTAGTTAAGCGCAGATGGTCAGTACTGTTTTACTAAACTGAAAGCTGACCAGATGGAGTAGGGATGAATGAATCGAGTGTTTGTTTTTCATGTTACATGACTCATCAATTTACATGCATTAGAAATCTTTATTTTTTAGAAATAGCTGACTGAAGATTATCATAAGGAAGGTTTGAACATAAATTTTTTACTCAAGTGATGGTTTGTAGGATTTGGTTGATTGGTTACAGGATTTCATCATGAGATGACATTAGTTAGAGAACCCTTGTGGAAAACCAGCACTGGGAGTACTGGTCAGCTGTTTACTCCGTCCTAGTTTGGGAATCCACTTCATCAGTACGCACCCACGCCAGGGTTCGAACCCACGACCTTCTAGTTACAAGGCGAGCTCATATACAATTAGGCCACTGGGACCCGATCCAATGGCCAGCCCATGAATTCTAACTTCTGCTAATTCATGACACAGCATGACCCCTAGCCAATGTCTTCGGCGAGTATTTGTCCTCACACCCGACCTGACTTAATCGTATGCGAGCTCGCCTTGTAACTAGAAGGTCCTGGGTTCGAACCCTTAAGGTGGGTGCGTACTGATGAAGTGGAGTCCCAAATTAGGACGAAACGGCTATCAAGTACTCCTAGATTTTCTAATGGTTCTAACCAATCATCAATCACTGGAAATGCATGTACATCGATCTGACGAGTTTTAAATGGGACGAAATGTTTCTCCTTGACTCCACTACTAGTCACCACCAGCTAACTCTCTGTTAATAGTCAGACATTCTCAAAGCGTCTATACTACAAGCAGACATGTTGACAGAGATCCGTCAGCACAGTCAGTCAGCGGGAAATGTAAAATTAACCTAAAAAGAATTAATTTTATGGTAGTGTTCAGATAAATTTGGTACAGGAGAAGTGCTTATCAACAACTGTTGTCGTTATTATCGTAGTATGCTAGCTAAATTTATCCATGTCAAGTGTAATTAAACAACGCATTTTAAATATCTCGTCTGTAATAAAACTACCTCACAATGATATCAAATTTTCCATTACATGCACATGTTTTATACATATTCTTTTTGCAACTTTGGTTTATGGTCTTTGGATTTGTAAAATTTAAATGAAATCTGCTGTTTCATCAGTGAAAGTTTTTCTGCATCGTTTTTTTTTGTGTGTGTGTATGTGTGTGGGCTTTATTGTCAAAAGTTTTAATTTCAAATTGTTACAAATTAATCACAGCGAAATACGCATGAACACATACACTGTAAAGCCATACACTGTGACGTTTAGTCTAGGGTAGTGAATTTTTCGGCCACACTTTTTCAGGAGAAAAAATAGTCTGATTACAAGTAATAATTACGTCATTATGGTGACTTTTGAAAGGATAAGAAAGAGTTTAATGTGTATTATATCGAATTTGACGGAAGATTTGAATCTACAAAGCTGGTGGTTATAATTTCTCTTATGCGTGAAACTACGCGTTATCACAATTATTCTAAATTGGAAGATTTCTAAGAGAGGAGTGGTACTGTAACTGACAAATAAATGCATCGCTGTGGGTAAATACAAACAGAAAAGACGCGCTAGTGAGATTTTATTATTATTATTACTATTCCTTGGATTCCTAGTGGAACATAGGGCTTCACCTGCACACCTCCACTCACTTCTGTCTTCTGCTGTACTTTTCACCTGCATCCATGTTAGTCCATACTCTTTCAACTCTTCTTCACACGATCTCCTCCATATCACCCTTGCACTGACGTCCCACTCGAGGAATGGCCTGACGCACGCGCGATGTCACCCAGCGGCCTCCTCAGCTACTGTCCAATCCACCCCCACTTTCCCCAGCATATTTGTTGGTTGGCGATTGGTTCTTGTTTTGTTTGTTCGCAGCCATTGTTTCTTGTTGGTGATTGTTTCCGGCCCGGTCCGGCCATCTGATCTTCAGTATAGAGTGGAGACAGTTGTTGATAAAGGTCTGCAACAGGCTGTTGGAAATATTCTTTGTGACCCGCCAACCAAGTTTCTCATCCGTATAGAAGAACTGACTGACTTCACCAGGTTTATATTGAAAATCCAACCGAATTTTGTTATTGACGAAGAGTTGAGTGACGAAGATTTCCAGATTGGTTTGTTTCAGGTCGATGAATGTGTTTCTCGCCCGCCTTCCCGATTCTCACCGGATTTGACATCCTCGTCCATTCTGACTGCCTGTAGTTGAGACAATGCTTAATGCTAGATAAGTGAGTGAATGAAGTAGCCTCTTTGAAATCACTCCCGTTGATGGTGATTGGCAATGGATGTTTCTGCTGTTGTTGTTTTGTTGGTTGGTTATTTTCATAACCTCCGTCTTGTCTATGTTCACCCAGATGGAGTCCTGTCTTCACCGGCTGCTTCTTCGACCAGTTTGTCGGTCTTCGCTTGTAAGTCTTTGATTTTGTGTGACATCAAACATAAATCATCGCCACGCGAAATCCAGGTCTTCTACGTTCTTCACGTCGGTCCAGGTTATCCCTGGATTTTGGATTTATCGAATAAATGTGGTTAACAGATTGTGACTTTTATTTTTGGTTATAGCTTGACTCCTCACAGTATTTGTGGTACAAATATGGAATTTTCAGCATGTCATAACGGTAGCCCAAATTTTGCAGGCCGACCATTGATATCAGGTGCGTGTCAGAAGAGGATTGAACCCCGGACAATGCGCTTGGTCGGTGAGCGTCCTGACCGATGTGCCACCAACGCACAGGATAACTGCTGGATATCAGGTCAGCCAATCTTTCTGAAGCTAAGTGTTGTTCTATTAGATCACTAAAGTTACTTAGGATCTCTTGGGCAGAATGAGAAGTTTGACAACAGACAACAAAGTTAGTTTAATAGACCTCAAAAACTGTGATCTGGAGACGTCAGCCGCACAAATTCACTAGGAATTCAGGTGAAAGGCGGTAACAAACATCAACAGGCATAAATAAATATCTAAAGCCAGACAAAATGCGGTGCTTACTGAAGTAGACGAAGACAATGGTTAATGCATACGACGGCATCCTAACAATGGCTGCTAAGAGGCGTGTTAGCATATGATCCTTCCCAAAGAAAAATGTTCGCACTCGGATGAGAATATTTCAGTGTGAATCTGTTGAGCGTCAAAATAGTAAGACAACACACTGATCAACCGCATATATATATATATTCCATAAAAGACGAATATTTGTCAGCTGCAGAGTTTTCACCACGTTAAAACTGTTCACTTCATCCATGATAACACCTGAGGTAAATGTTCTAAGCTTGCTGCAAGTCAAAAATTCACCAAAAATCTGGAAAATTTTGAAGATGATACAGTCCACTGCTAATAACCTGGATTCGAACACTATAGTGACACTGCCGACAACCAAGCAGTTGTATATTATCTATAGGATTTTCAACGTAATGAATATATGTTGAAAGAAAAACGCATCTGTAGCCTAATATCATGGAAAGCTAAAGCTTATGTACTGAGAGGATAACAAAGGTACCAACAACAAAGAACTAATGCAACAAATTGAGAAGAATGAGAAAAAAGACCTAAAACTAAGTGAAATGATATCTTTACAACCTCTTTAGAACTCAGTACTTTCAACAGATGATACACAGTGTAGGCTGTAAATCCAAGAATAGTACTAGGACAAAAGCAGCACCAGGCGTGACAAATGGTGCCTTCAACTATTTATTTGTCTTGAGTACAGCTTATCGAAATGCCCAACAGATAAGATGCTACATCATATTAGTCAAATGTAGTCTTCATCTAAGCCTATTTTATATATAGCTTATGATCTTAGTCTAAGTTTGTAGAGGAGATTATCAATGAAAATAGAATTATTGTACTGGTTTAACATGCTGAAGTTATGGCTAATTGTCTTGAGAATTCACTTTTCGATACACAGTTCACCAGTCGGTACACAATTCACTTATTTGTGTGAACAAGGGTTTAGCTCTACTGATAACAGTATTATAACAAACAGCAATTCCATCCATCATTCAGCTCATAACCTCCATTAGTTCTCATTGAACTGGTAAAATAATTAAAAATAAAGGTAGATTTCATCATGGAATGATATCTGTTGAGGATCCACTGAAAGCTAGAGTGTACTGGATAGTTGTGTCTGCGTAGTGTAGGATTCTTCAGTTGTGTGCACTCATAACGCCAGTCGGGGTAGAATCCAGAACTTTCAGATATCGAGGCACGTACAGTGATCAATCAACCTATGAGTTGAAATCCAGTTACTTGTGGATTCTCACTTCTGCCATTTTGTAGTCGTTCAGTGCTTCGCGGTTTTAAATGGTTTGCTAACTTATATTGGTTACTGACATATTTACCACGAATTTAATCGAATCCCTACAATGTGACACTAGAAACTTAAACTTTTGGTTGACTTACAGTCATGAGTACGTAATTACACAGTTAACAAATCAAACCTTAATTACTGTCGATGTCTTGGAGAATTGAATTGTGAAAATAACTTACTGTAACGAAACAAAATGGAGTGATATATACACACTATTTTAGTTCGCCTAAACAGGTTGCCTTAGCTCAAATGTCCTGACACACCGCTGACTTAGTGTGCAAGGTGTGTTTGTGTGTGTGAGAGAGAGCATGATTCACCTGAAAGCTACTTATTCAGTTGTCACTCTAAATCAGTCAATTAAGGTAATTAAAAAAATGACTAATTTTAGTTAGGGTGTATTTGTTAAAAACAATTAACAAACATTTCAAGTACATCATGCATTAACAAGCATATGCCAGGATGAAATTTAATATTTCTTTGTGGTAGAATGCTCATCAGCAACGGACATGGTTCGGGGTTCAATTCCCAATCAGCGCATTCTTAATCCTCACTTTGCCGCCAATAATCCTATTCAAAGAGGGAAGGCTGCACATAAGTTTAGCAAGCCTACCCCGTGAATGAATAAACACCATGCCTACTGGAAGTAAAAAGCCTAAAATTTAAAGCTCTTTGTTCCACTTGGGACGCAAATGGAATGAAATTTTTACTATATATTTTTTTGAAATTTATTTTTAATTACTTTTGCGTTTCGATTGGAAGATGGAACTTCAAGCTTCAGGTTAAAAGTTTCAGTAGCACTGATGTTTTTACGGGATGAGGTCTGTACCCCCACGTCCAATCTTCCCTCCTTGTTGAGGTTACAACCGACAAAATGAGGTGAAGGTGTAAGCTGGTCGGAGATAGAACCTCGGACCAAATTCATGGTTGACGAGCATTCCACAGCTGAACCACTGATATAAATGAGTAACTGACACAGAAAAGTTTTAATATAGTCGACAAGATTCATTCATTGTGTTTCCTAACAGGTGTGATTTATAATTTCCGCTAACGCATGCTTAGTCTTTGTAGCAGTTAACATGTGGTATTCATGTATTTTTAGTTACGTAGTTCATCACATGCCCTACATTACTTTATTTACGTAGTGTATGCGAAACTTTCAACAAAGTTTATTAAGAACAAGAAGTATTTGGAATCAACGATTGTGGCTTCAAAAACTTCTTCTTTAAGCGCTACAGTTATAAATATATAATAATTATTATTATTATTTCCTTGAGCTCTGAGTGGAACACAGGCCTTCAACAATATATCTCAACTTTGCTTTATTCTCTGGTATGCTTTTCACCTGCGTCCACAAATGCCCATAATTTCTCATCTCCTCCCCCTCCTCCTCCTCGCCACACGATCTCCTCCGTGTGACCCTCACACTGCCGACCCACTCGTCACTCCCCGTTCGGGTTCCACCCCAGCGATGACCTGCATTTCTCGCGGTGTTACTCAATGTGTTGTCATCCAGAGTTTCTTGTTGCTAATTCTTTCTGGTCAACTGACCGATTGACCATTTGATCTTCAGTATGAAGCCAGCCAGCGAACTGAGCAGTTGTCGATATAATTCACTAAATTGTTAAAAATCCTTTTCACGACACGTAGTACAAGTTTCTTACCCACATATAAGAACTAACTGACTTCTTATGTGTGTTGAATAAAGAATCCGAATCTTGTTGTTTATGCTGGCTGACTAAGTGTGGAAGATTTCAAAACTTATTTCATAGTGGGTGAAGGCGTATCTTGCGTTTCCGTTTCTGGTTGGTTGGCTTTGGCACTTGCATCAGTTTCGCTAGTTGCGGTTGAAACACTGCTTCCTGATCAGATAAGTGAAGTAGGGTAACCTCCGTCAAATCTCTCCCGTTGATGGTGATTGGTACTGGTTGTTGTTGTTGTTGTTGTTGATGTTGTTACTGTTCGTTGGTTATCTTCATCAACTCCAGCTTCTCTATCTTCACATGGAGCTATGAATACATGAATAACTAGTAAAGACTGGTCGGTGGTATAGCGGTTAGGACGTTTGCCGACCATGTATATGGTCCGGGGTTCGACCCCCGGCCGGCGCACTCCTTTACCTCACTGAGCCAGAAATAATGCTGGTAAAGAGGAAAGGTTGGGCATGAGGCTAGCAACCCCATCCTATAAAAATAAACACTGCTACAGAAACTTCAAGCCACTGGCTTGAAGCCCTATGTTCCACTGAGAACGTGAAGGAAAAATTATTATTATTATTTACTGATCAAAATTATATCGGAAACTGTATTGTTTGATAACAGTATAAGATGGCATAACAGTCAGTTGGTTAAAATTGTCTATTGAATGCATATAAAATGTACAGCATACATTGTTGATTATCAATGAATGCATTATCACTTCACTTATTTGTTATTCGCGTTTTACATTATGCTGTATAATATTAATAATACTAATATAAGTATTACTTATATTCTGAAAACAAAAAATTGGTTATGTAGTACAGAATTTTCAGCTTGGTTTTATCTACTCAGTATACCATTCATCGCAGCATGCTGCAAGTCCCCCAACGTATTTAATCGTTCAAAAGAGACCGAAACTGCCTCTGGGTACAGGCTGTTCCCTGAAGGATCTAAACAGAGGTCATCAAAACAAAGTGTAACTGAGCAAATTTGATACACTGTATTCTGTGCAAGGTCAGGTAGCCCAATGATTTGAGCAGGCCTCCATGGATAACTATACATTTTACCTGCAATCAACAGACAATCTTAACTAATAGACTATTATTCTATCTTATACTTGTACCAAGCAGTTCAGTTTCTGATATAATTTTAATTTACCTCTCTTGGCTGTTATTGATTGTGTCCTAATATTCACGGATTTAGAACTGTAGTGCCTGGTAAAGTGATTAGAAAGAAGTTTTAGCCTAAAATGTCTCCACTTCTGAATATATACTATTATGTGGATATTTAAAATTTTTCAAAATTAATATTCTTTTTATATTTGATATTGATTGTGAACTGTAGAGATTTCTGCAAACAAAGTTTGTGTATGCTATCTTTCATCAGTAAATATCGAAAATCTAGTCCATTTTAGGTTTCAGAAAGAATTAGAAGTTTTTTATCATGTAAAGTTCGGTGTAGCTGAAAGTATCACGATAGTCAACAGTCAGCAATTTTGTTAGCCTTTGGCAATATTTAGTCAGTTGAGACAATAAATCCCATTCAGATCAAAACCAATCCATAAAATTCATAAAATGTGTATCAACCAATTTGCTTGCTCATATGGAGTCAGCGAGATATAAATAGGTCGTTTGATGTGTGTTTTTGTCGAAAAGAGTCACAGAACATTATCCTGTTTAACTACGAAAAGGTAACAATGGGTCAATAAAGAGTGCTATAACTGAATATACAGTCAACACTGATCACTCAATGTGTGGAAGGAGAATTAATTTAAAGTCATCTACAGAGTTAAAAGAAGCCTCCCGGAAAAACGGTAAGCTTCCACATACTTTGCATTTTACGGAGGCCGTAGCGACCTGGATAGAGAACCCTGATTTATTGTGCACAGAAGAAACTTCTCCACCCCCTCTTTCTAGCCTGGGTATAATTGTAAGTTCTGCGACTTTGTTATTATTGTTTTGTTTCCTTTTTTTGTTTTTCGAATTTTTGTATGGCATCTTTGTAACAATATCTTAACCAAGCCTTTATTCACTCTTTCTACCTATTAAAAAATTTATTTTTTTTAAATACGTGTCTCCATTATGATCCTATTTCATATTACGCAACTCTTGTCAATACTTACCAATCTTCACCCCCTAGTTACAATTTTGATTATTCATTACATTTTAGAAACATTTTGGTGACGTAAACAGTTACCTTGACTAACTTTTATTTTTATTTGACAATCCTAATGTACACATACACACATATATAAAATAATTACATATAAATACGATTGAATTATTAATTAATTAACTATTATTAAAGCTTGACTCCACACCGTATTTTTGATACAAGTATGGAATTTTAAGCATGTGATATCGGTAGTCCAGATTTAGCAGGCCGACCATGGATATCAGGTGTGCATCCACTGTGCCACCAACGCACAGTTAAGCGAATGAATTCGCCGCCGAAAAGAGACTCTTCACTGAAATGTTTTGTTCTTATAATCCATAAAAGTTAAGTATTAACCAATCTATTCGTCAGTAAAGCATCTAGGTTACTAAAAATGGTCCTTGGAAATATCGATGAAGCGAAAAATGATAGGGGCTAACCATAATCCTGTTTTATTGAATCTGAGAAAAATAATAATAGTAGTAATCGTAACGGCTTCATTCCAAACAGTACGTTCGATACAATGTGAACTCTCGAACATATAGTACAATATTGCATCTAGTCTCCTCTTTACATATACGTAGTACAAGGCAGGGAATAATTCATAGGACATTTTTACATTGATAATAATGCCGATAAGAGTATGAATGTAAAATAAAAATTCAACAATGCATGAATGATTGGAAAAATAGAGAAAAAAGAGAGCCGTTTATGTAATGCTTTGCAGTAAGTTAGTAGTTAGTTCTCTGACTAACAAGTTTCTCATCACATAAAATGTGCGCTAAATAATATGCGTTTTCATAGTTCAGCAGAATAGGATTAGGATGGACAATGTTTTTAAGTGAGGGTGTTCTCCGTAGAAAATCAGTCATGCATATGATAAAAAGCCATGATATATATATATATATATATATATAGTAGTTGTTACTTTTTGAAAGATACTATTTATAATTTTGCTAAACACAACAGCCTAGTGAAAAATGCAATATTTAGAATGATTCTGGAAGTCAAGGAATAAAGCTGTCGAAGTTTTATTATAATATTGTTATTCCTTTTAGTTCTGAGCGTAACATAGGACTTCAACAGCAAATCTGTATTCTACTGTGTTCTCTGAAGTTTTTCTGAACTGGTTCCATGACTGTCAGTAAGCTTTTATTTTCTCCACATACGACCTCCTCAATGTCAACCTTCGATGCTCGACCTTACCTAGGTTATTAAAGGGTCCAAATCCCATAAAAAGAGGGAAAGCTGGATGTGGAGCTAGCTGCCGTATCCTGCAAAGTCAAGCCAATCGCTACAGAAGCTTCAAAGCACAGAGATTATGTAAAATACAAACCTTTCCTTCACTGGAATCTGAGAGACACCATAACGCAGGATGGTGGAAGCCTTCGGGGAATCAGTTTGACGAGCTGTCCCCTTTTCTTTCCATGAAATCAAACAGTAGGTATGGGGACATAGAAGCTGTGAAGGCTGATCAGAATTTAAAATAAATGAGAATTTATGGCATAAAAGTGCTAAGAATCTGTAGGTGAACTCGCCTACAACTCAGGCGACAACTACGAACACACTGAGGAATTAGCTATCGTAATATTACAAAATCATCAGAGGCTTTCATCAAGTAGGAACCAATCTCCTCTGGGGTGATAATAGTGAGTGTAAACTCAAAAGGAAGGAAAGTTTGTATTATCCAAGCTATGAATACTGAAAACTTAAAAGGTATTTTATGTAACGTTGTGTGATTTAAATTTAAACTCACAAAACTTACTTCATTTGGATTATACCTTTTCAATGAACTTTTGTACACAAAAAAACCAAATATCTATTTGTTTTTGTTATGATAGGTTAATAATATCCGTAATAATGCAAATGAATATTGTACACTTATATATATATATTGAACACATTGAAATGCATTGATGTATCTAAGCAACATGAGATATTTATTTGTTTTATTAAATTCCTTCTGTTGTGTATGAGTCGATAGTCATGTAAGCTCTTGAATGATCATAGGAGATCAGAAATGGTATATAGAACAATAAATGTTTTGTTTATATGTTATTTTATAATATAAATATAACTGTATTGCCTAGTAATTCGCAGTCAGTTTAAGTGTGGAGGTCGTTGAGGCAACTCTTGTGGTGGCATGTTTTTTAAACATTAGAAATATTATTATTGTTGTTGTTGTTGTTTTTGTTGGAGTAGGTCATGACAGTCGCCAGATGACTGTCACTTATTATTGTCTATTCGATGTCGCCATATACACGACAGATACATTACACCATGTGAGATATACAACTAATTTGTAATATGTGTTTGTGTGTATACATATACACGTTTGATTGGATGTATATTATTATAGGAAGAATCATTAGGAAACTTATACACATATGTATATATAACGATATCTTATAAGAAGATTTGTCATCTTAATGTTAGGATTTGTAGATCCGTCAGAGAGTGAAGTTTTATAAGTAGTATATAAAGCTAATTTGTAGAGGGGACCATATGAATGATTCTTCTATGTTAGGGTAAGGAAGAATGTCTATATATATATATATATATATATATATATATATATATATATATATATATACATATGTATATATATATATATATATAGAGTGTGTGACAGACATATAATTGAGACATATGCAGACAATTATTGTACACATAAACGAATGTCTTTGTTAATGTAGATTAGTTAGTTAGTTAGCCAGTTAGTACATGAAATGTTAAACTCGACGATGCACTTGTTAAATCATTCTTCTTCTTTTCTTTTCTTCTTCCTTTTTGTCTCTAAGTTGACGTGACTTTTAGCATAAATAGCACAAAATTAACAATAATTTAATTCAGGAAGGAAGGAAAAAGGAGAAAATTGTATGCTTTATACTTCTTCCTTCTTTCTCTTTCTTTTTTTAATTCTCCGGGACTTAGTAGAAGTAGTAGTAGACGTCTGTGTGATCTAATATGAAATACATAAATGTCACTAATAAATGACAGTTTAGTTTAAAATAAAAGTGTTACAGCAACAGTACAATTGAGATGTACCGTTTATAACAAATAGTAGGGTTAAAAAAATAATAATAATAATAATAAAAGTAAATGTCAAATACTGCAACTAGTGAATTAGACCTTCGTGTGTTAGTCAGTTTTTGTAGACACTACTTGTACTAACAGTGTTATCTCAGTCGACCGTGATTAGCAGGGGAATTAAGGATGTAGATGCTCCTGAGATTCCTAGTGAGTGATGGTGTTACCACTGGGACTCGAACCTAGTAACTTTTGTTTCAAACGCCAAGTGGTCTATCCTGTGACACTTTGGCCTCGGAAACACTATCATTTGCTGGGGGAACTGTAAATGCGTCTAAATGACAAGTTCCGAGAAGGACGAAATACGTATCCTGGATTTTTCCACTAATGAACATCTACAGAAGTAATATCAATGTTAATCCATAGGAATCATCGAAGTGTCCGTTCAAGGAGCCAAACATTTTGGTACAATATAATAAATCAAAGAGGAAAGCAAAAAGGGACTTAAAAGAAATTGTACCAATACTGTTTGGTGTAGGATATATAAATCTAATGTAAATCATATGAGAGACAGTAGGGATTTTTTCCGGGTAAAATAAGAAAGTTGCTGATCACAATATCTGAGAAACCTAAGAGTACCGAACAGTTGTTTTGTTCTAGTTTGGTACTCTCCAGCAGTATACCCCCACCCACTGGGGTTCGAACCCAGCACATCCTGGTTACAAGGCTAGCTAGCTCACAGACTACCGAGCCAATGGGACCCAATCCGATGGCCCATGACATTCATTACATAGCGCGACCACTTCGCAATGTCTTCTTCGATGAGTTACTGCTTCATCTTCAATCTGCTGTAACCTACTGGTTGCGGCTTCTCACTGGAACTCCAGGTAACTGTCTGAATAGCACCAGTCACCAGTGAGCATCATATCAATTTTCAGGTATTGGTTAATGATTTTCTATTCTGATGTGATTGCACGTACGACCAAGATGATTTAATTGCAACATTATAAGCGCAAGCTTTAGTATTATATGAACTTATTTGAATTCTCCAGGAGTTATATGTAACCGCATATTCAAACAGCCGCTGTCACGTGTACACGGTAAATTCAAATAAGTTCACTTCATATTCAAGAGAGACGACGAAAGCTTCGCAATTAAATTACCCAGCTCAGAGGACGTAATCGCAACAAAATTGTCCACAAATATCCTTTATTATTTTAATATCGTACTCTTCAGTCCTCAAGTGTGATAAAATTTCTACTAAAAAGGATTAAACCATCATCTCATCGTAAACAGTGTCAATAAGTCTTAAATTTACATCTGCCACTCTAAGAACAACTTAGCGCTTCCACTGAAATGGTGTAACTGGTCAAATGAAATTACCTTCAGAAGTCATCAAATATTACTCAGTTATATGTCAAGGTAGGGAGAGGAAAGGCTGAAAGAAAGAAAAGGAGATGAGTTAGATATACGCTGAGGAGACCGTTGAGTAATATCACATGATAGACAAGCCTTGGATTGGAACCCGATTTCGAAGCGATAAACTGGGCGTCGGTCCGATGGTGATATGTAGGTCATCAAGTGAACTGGAAACAGAAGGTTATGGTCAATCTTAGAGCCAGACACTAAGAGATTGCAGAAAGCAGGATCAAACGGAGGTACACTGTTGAAAAAATGCTTTTCTTTATACGAGCCTCTCAACTTTAGGTCTTCCAAATGAATTTCTGACTGTGTACAGAAATAACAGCCAATTTGGATCCAGCTTGATAAGATTTTTACACACTGGAGCATTTTCCTCTAAAGATTTCAATTTAGTACCTTTATTCGTCAAATGTTTAAGTAAATACTACCAGCATTCAATACTTCGCTTCGTATTACTTTGTAACAGAAATTTACCTAACATTTACCTATCTGTTCACTTTTACCTCATCTTTTGTTGGATAATTTTTATAGTTTTACAATTTGTTTAACCATCATATTTATTATGTAAGCAAGAAGAATACCGCTTTTCTTTGAACTGACGATAGAACTATCTATAGATCTGTGTGTTAATTCTGCATTTTTTAAATGTAGGTTATTTCAAATTATATAACGTGTATATTCTAGTGGCAGTATTGTGTTATTTTTGGACCATGTAGTCATAATTTATTGAATTGGTTGGTATAAGCGATTGCGCAAATTTTACTTCCTCATGATATTTAGCACAAACACGAGTAGGGTATTATTATTGTTATTATTACTGATGCTAATGACATAATCTAATTCTAAACATTTTATATATTTAGTAATGAATATGTGTACAATAGATTAGTGTGGGGAGATAATGTAGCCTTCAAGTGTTGGTTTGTTGGGATTTGATTGATTTCCAGTCAGATAATAGATTGATTTCAGTTAGAGACCTACTTAAAATCAGGGAGTACTTACTGGATAGCTGTTTCGTCCATTTTGATGCTCTTCGTCAGTATATACATGCATGACCGTTAGTTCACCAAGCGAGTACGTTGACATTCCAGGCACTTGGATGTGAACCAATGGAGTATGGATTCAATGTTCTACTGATTCGTGATGCATTTTTAGACTGTTTTTTAATTCATGGAAAATTCCCATTGTAACATATAGAAAATCAAAACAAGTGATGATTCAGCGAAGAGACTCTTTTCAACGAATTTATTATCACGCTGTACAATCGTATATATGCATATGGCTTTTAAGAAATTATATCCGGTGAGGGAATTAAATCATAGGTGTGAATGCATAAAATAATAATAATGGTAGTATGAAATGCAATTAAAACTGAAACCAATCAAATCCCTACAAACCAACACTTGAATACCAATGAGATGCTCACTGGTGACTGGCCCTATTCAGGTAGGTAGTTACCTGGGTTCCAGTAGTAAGTCGTGACCAGTAGGGTGCAGTGGGTCGGGTGTGAGGACAAATACTCGCCGAAGACATTGGCTAGCGGTCGCGCTATGTCGTGAATTGGCAGAAGTTAGAATTCAAGGACAATTGGAACGGGTCCCAGTGGCTTATTGGTATACGAGCTCGCCTAGTAACCAGAAAGTCCTGGATTCGAATCCCGGTGGGTGCGTACTGATGAAGAGTCTCAAACTAGGACGAAACAGCTGTCTAGTACTCCCTGTTGGTTTTCCAATGGTTCTGAAACTAATGTCAGCTCATGATGAAATCCTAAATCTAAAATGTTTGTGATTGTAATCATAGTTAAATGTCAAACGGCAAAGCAAATTAATGTCATGTATAGAATAATTCATAGGATGGATAGAACTTGAAAAAGGGTGTGCAATTATAGGATTAGTAGACAAATTGAATAAAATAAAAACGTTACGTAATATTGTGTGAAATTTGATAACAGAATTTAATGTTGTAAAACAGAATTGATTTAGAATGACAAGTGGGACAAGTGAAATAATACCGGGACAGTTCAAAGTGAGAATAGTAATAGCAACAATTGACGTAATAAGGAAGAGATTACAAATTGAATAGAGAAAATGAAAAAACTGAAAAATTGGTAGAGCTAAATTATTGATTGCGGATTACCATATTTTAGCATAGAGGGATTAGGACCATGAAAGTTGGAGAGTTTGAACGAACTTATTTCTCTCTTTCGATAGCCAAAGCTTCAGCAATGCAATGAGTTGGGCACGTAGTGATTTCGGTAAATTACTGTTTGCTTTGTAGATGACTTTAAAGGCGGAGGCTATAGAGATAGGGTGATCGTTATCGATCAGATACTCAATGATCGCGTTTCTTATTGCTCCAATTCCACCTCTTCTCAACAACCATGCAGGATAGTGTTCTTGCACCCTCTTGAACGAAATTTGAGTTTGAAATCAATCAAATTCCTGCTAACCAACACTCACTAGCGACAGATCACAGGATGATGAAGCTGTGACCACCGAGTTCCATCAAGCCAAGTGTGAACACAAGTAATGAGCAATGATACTGGATTAAGGTTGTGCTATATATCACAAACTGGCAGAACTTAGAATTCACAAAGCATCGGATTCCGTCTCGGCTGTTGAATGACAAAGAGACTGGCTTCTTAATCCAATTTTTCTAATTAAACTTAAAAAGTTCTGCTTTTATTAAGTTTAATTTGATCTGTTCTCCTTTTATTTTGAAGAAGTCTGGAATCAAGTGACAGAAAGGCTTCAGCCTAATTTTTATGCGTATCTGAACTCATCAGTAAAGCATATCTGTAACCTCAGAGGTTCAAACCTGCGTCACTCAATCCTATAGTCAGCGACATTGCTACTGAGCTATTTAAGCCCACAGCTCACTTTCTGTTGGAATGTTATTAAGGTCTAGATACGTAACATTAGTTACACCCTATTGACTAATCACTGAGCAGCAGGACAATTATTATAATATTATTGTTATTCCCTTGTGTTGCGAGTAGAACATACGGCTTCAACAACAAATCTTCACTTTCTTCTATTTTCTGCTGTCCTCTCATCTCTTCCATGTCACTTTAGCTTTGACGACCCACTCGTCGCTTCCTATTTGGATTTCACTCGAGGGACTGAAGTGCGATGTCATGCGGGGACCTCCTCAATATATACCTGATCCATCTCTATTTTCTTCTACATATCTGTTAAGCGATCAGCTCTCACCTGTTGGTTTGTTCCCATAGTTTCTTGTGGCATATTCTTTCTGGCCATTTGATCTTCAGTATGAAGCTAGAGAAGGGGGCAGCTGTTTATGGAATTCTCTAATGTCCTGTTGGAAACCCCCAGTGCAAATTTCTGACCCATATAGAAGAACTGATCTACTTTACATTGAGGTTAAAAAATGCGAATCTTGTTCCTTATGCTAAGTGCGGAACACTTCCCAACTGGTTTTAGGTTGATGAAGGTGTAACTTGCCTTCCGATTCTGGCTGACTGGCTTTGAAATCTTCGTCCCTTCCGCCTGTAGTTGAAGAAACGATGCTTCTCAGATAAATGAAGGAGCTAACCTCTTTTATATCTCTACCGTGGATGGTGACCGGTGCTGGTTGTTGTTGCTGTTGATGGTGGTTGGTCATCTTCATCACCTCCGTGTTCCATATGTCCACCTGGAATCCTGTTTTAGCTGTCTCTTCAGCCAACAGGACCATGTTCACTTATTTTATGAGCGTTGCTAAATTCATCAGTTTCAGAGAACACGTCTTGCTATTTTGTGGCAGTAAATACTGCTTGGTAATCATATCTATGTTATAACTGTAGGGAATTGAATGAAGACGTTTTCACCTTATTCTGTCTGCGCCTGAACTAATCTGCCTATCTGCTCGTCGTACCTTCCGATTTAGTAAAGCACGCAAATATCAAAAGACAAAGGCTGGACTGTGACTGTGTATTGAAGTGCAACAACGATAAAGAAAGCCATGGTATTTATACATTTTACAACAATATGGACAGCTAACAGCATTTGAAATAATTTATCTTAATAGCCAATAACAAAGTGCGTGAGAGATGATAATATACCATATGTGCGAGGTTGACAGTCAGTAACAAAATGTGTGGGAATGATAATATACCATATATACAAAATTAGCAGTCACTACCAAAATGTGTGAGAATGATAATATACCATATATACAAAATTAGCAGTCACTACCAAAATGTGTGAGAATGATAACATACCATATATGCAAATTAAACAGTCAATACCAAAATATGTGGGATCCTATCACCTCCCCCCGTAAAGAGTGTAGGACTTGCTTTTTGGATCTATTTGAAAAGGTTTCGGAGCTCTTCTTTGTCGAGTTGACCTTTGCGTGGTACTGGATAGAGCGTGATCTGTGTGTCTGACACATAACTGTCCTTTTTCATTCGTACGATAATGCAGCAAGAATTTATCCAAAATTTCTTCTGTTGTTCCCTCCCCCTTCGCTTTTGCATAAGCACGCTTAAAGGTGTCGACGAAACGTTCAGTCTGTCCATTCGATTGGGGATGATACGGGGGGCTACGAATATGCTGGATGCCAAACAGTTTGCAGCAACCAAGTTTGTCCTGGAAGACAGAAGCGTGCTTTTGACGACGGCGTTGCAAGAGAGATTGATCAGATACATCTCCGGGAACAACGTTGTGTGGTGAAGACGAAACATTAGAGCATACTGAATTTAATGGTACATTAAAGATATGGAGCTTGTCTAACCAGTCAAGACCAAGCAAATCCAAATCATGGTAGTTTGTAACGTAACATACACCATTGAAGTGATGCTCACCAAACTGAACCTGGCAATTTATCTCACCCACGAGTTTCAGTATATCTCCAGAGACATTCTTGGCGACATGCTCGGTCGGCAGAATCTGTGGGCAACCAAGTTTGCGCCACGTAGTTCGGGAAATTACGGTGATATCTGATGCCGTATCCAACTGAAGACGAATACGTTTGCCGTTAATATCTAGTGTTATGTACTTACGTTTGCTGGCGAACTCGACTTTGGAAGTAGTGAAAACGGTCTGTACTCGAGGAGATTGTTTCGGCTTGAAACGACTACTTCTGTTCCTCACCGAAGAATTTTTCTGCGGTGTACAGTAACCCTCCTTATGTCCAAAACGGTGACAATTACGGCATTTATGCTTCTTGAAAGGACAGAACTTGACAAAATGCCACGAACCACAGTGCCAGCACACTGAAGGAGGTTTAGCTGAATTTTGAGACTGACGTTCTGTGTGCTTAACGGTGATCGGAGGACTTTTCACTGTGTTAATCGAACCAAATTCAGACGACTGTCGTTTGCACTCCACCATAGCAGTATCGTGCTTCAAGTTGATTAAACGTAGGCATTCTGCTGTCACCATTTGTAAAGTCATTTTCGGGTCTTGTTCCACAAGTGACAGAAGTCGAGTTCGTATGTCAGTATCTTCTGGGTTCTTCAACCCACAAATAAAAATCAAACACTTGAACTGATCTGATGTCATTTCGTGTGGTTTGAACCTTTCACATTCCTTGTTCACTTTGCCAGCGTAAGTCACATAATCATCGGAAGGCATTTTTGTCAACTGAAAACATTGATACCGAATATTAAACATGGATGACTGTTCACCAAAGATTTGTGATAAAACGGTGACTGTCTCATCGAATGATAACTCACGTGGGTTCTTGGGCAGAATGAAGTTAACATATCTGTTGTGCTCAACAGTACCAAGTTTTCTTAGTAACAATCGGACTTTGGCAGCATCATCAAACATGTAGCATTCAATACGGAAGACGTCTTCGTAACGATTGAACCATGCATCAAATACGAGACCAGATATTGGGTCGTAGTTGAACTCACTGATAGAATTTGAGATGCTTTCATATTTGTCAGAATGAGATGTTGATGGAACTTGAATGGACAGCTTCTGAGTGAGAGCTTCGATTAATTTTAGTTGAGCTGCTTCATTCTGAACTTGCTGCTGCTGCAAGATAGATTTGAGATCGTCCAGAGAGATAGACATTGTAATTGGGTTGTAATTAACACAGTCAAAAATGTTATATAGTTGCGCTGAACAGAATAAAAACTGTCGTCGTTTTTGCTATAACTGCAATGAATTAAGGTAAAACCCCGTCGCCAATTTGTTATAACTGTAGGGAATTGAATGAAGACGTTTTCACCTTATTCTGTCTGCGCCTGAACTAATCTGCCTATCTGCTCGTCGTACCTTCCGATTTAGTAAAGCACGCAAATATCAAAAGACAAAGGCTGGACTGTGACTGTGTATTGAAGTGCAACAACGATAAAGAAAGCCATGGTATTTATACATTTTACAACAATATGGACAGCTAACAGCATTTGAAATAATTTATCTTAATAGCCAATAACAAAGTGCGTGAGAGATGATAATATACCATATGTGCGAGGTTGACAGTCAGTAACAAAATGTGTGGGAATGATAATATACCATATATACAAAATTAGCAGTCACTACCAAAATGTGTGAGAATGATAACATACCATATATACAAAATTAGCAGTCACTACCAAAATGTGTGAGAATGATAATATACCATATATACAAAATTAGCAGTCAATACCAAAATATGTGGGATCCTATCAATCTAGGTAGCAGGTTTCAGAGTCAAACATCTTAAAATACATCTTCATTGTATTATGGTAGTAAATGTGTCTGATTGCATCACAAATTCTTAGTCTTTACCAAAATTATAATGGCTCTTGTTTTAAATTGGTATATTTTTCGGGCATACGCCATGTTGCTGCCCCATTTCATTATGAAATTCGAATCTTTGATTTATTCGTGTTTATAATAAAAAAAAACACTTGACAAATATCTAGAATTCTTATTCAGATGATATGTACTTTTCGGTTGTTAAGGAAAGGCTTCAGATGATACGAGATAGGAGTTGGTCTTTGAAAGAATTATTTTTAGAATACGAATTACTGATATGCTAAACTACATCAAAGAACATCCGTTAAACACTCAACTTGATCTATTCTCAACTGGTAAATTCCAAATATTTATGCTGAATTTGATATGAAGAAGGCTATTCAACAGTGGCATTGAACAGGAACCAATATGATATCTCAGGGATATTGGATTCTAAAATCAAGGACAGCTGGATTGTTCACTTATTGATGAAGTTTTTGACTCATTTTCTGACTTTTTGGACTGGTGCATGGACTTGCACTGATGAAGACTGTCAGATAGTTGTCGGGTGATTACTTCTCAGGATGTCATCTAGTGATAAAATATACTTGAATTTATTATTTATTTTTCAAAAGAATAATCGATATGTTGATGACACATTTATGGTGTGCAACAATGAAAGTCATTCTTCACACTTACTCAGATTATTCAGGGATGCACACACCAATAGTGAGTTTAATGTGGAACATGAAAGTGACGGAAAGTTTCACTTCCTCGACATCTCCACGGAACGCCTAGAAGACGGTAGTCTTCAAAAGTCAATTTATCGAAAGCCTACATAGAAAGGACAATACTTACATTTTAATAGCTTTTGTCCAAATAGCTTTAAACGTGGTCTAGTCAGGACTCTGTACTATAGAGCGAGGTGAATATGCTCTACAGAGAAACTAGAGGAGGAGTTTGAGTTCCTTGAAAATATATTGAAGAGCGATGGGTACACTCAAAGGTTCATCAACAAGTATGGAAGATCTGAAGTCACTAATGTCAAACAAATCACGGTGGGAACAAAGTTAGTCTACTTTCACCTTGATTATAAAGGTGAAAACATTGCAGGGATGATCAACAGAAGGCTGAGTACATCACTAGCCATAGCCTATCCTGCAGCTAAGCTCGTCCCCGTATATCAAACAACTCGCTCTTTGGTGCAATCAAAAATCGATAGATATTCTTCTCATGTTAACTCCAACTGTATATACAAATTTACATGTATCTGTGGGAGCAGTTACATTGGAAGGACAGAAAGAAGGGTATATCTACGATTTTCTGAACATTTACCCAAAAGCTTATGTCTGAAGGGAACAAAGGCTTTAAATAATGCCATCGCCAGGCATCTCCTTGACACGGGTCATGAGGTGGACGTCGAAGAGTCATACAAAATTATCAATAGGCAAAAGAGCTCAATTCGCCTTAAGTTTGCTGAAGCCATTTACGTCGGTGGCACAGTGGTTAGGACTCTCGCCGACCATGCACATGGTCCGCGGTTCGAGCCCACCCCGGCGCACACCTGATATCTATGGTCGGCCTGCAAAATTTGGGCTACCGATATCCATGCTGAAAATTCCATACTTGTACCAAAAATACAGTGTGGAATCAAGCTGTAAATCAAAAATCAAAATCAAAAAATCAAGCGCCTGAAACCTGATTTGTTCGTTCAGAAAGAAGCAGTTATCAGTCTTTCTTTGCCCAGTTCGGTAACTGGATATTTTCATCTCTCTTTCATCTGAATTAGAAATGCTGAAAAGTTTTCATTGGGTATGATAATTATTGTTTGGAATAGTGTTTATTATTACATATATTGATCGATTGATTTTTGTTTAAAATGAACTCTCTGTGGAAGTATGTTAAAATTGTTTTTGTAGATATATTTAATGATGTCATTGCCCTGTAAGCAGCTGACGAGAAGGCAACGAAATAAAAGATGGTACCATTTTATTCTACTAAAACTGTAGTTCTTGCTTTGTTCAAAAAGAAAAGTTATTGAATAAAGAATATTCTTTTCGATAACACCTTCGTCATCAGGTTCTACAGTTATGCATACATAATAGTGAATCAGTCAATTAGTGTTATGAACAACATTAATGTTGATTAAATAACATCGAATCAATAATAATAATATCAATGGATTACAGTTCAATAGCATCAACATAACAATACACTGAATGTCAGAAAAATTAAGAAAGATAATACAAGTTCATGAATTTATAGTCTTCCAGGGCAGTAGAATTGGCTAGCTGGCCTCGCTTCATTTACACACAAAGCACTGGTTGTTTCACGCGAATCACGATAGCCTCGACTGTTTAGAGCATGCGGCACCTTGATGTCTCGGCAATTCATTTGGTACCCGGTAAATGATAGAGAAGGATTCTTTAATTCTGGTTTTGTGGCCGGTCGGTTTGGACCAGGTGGTCCCAGTGATTGATGATGGTGTTCTCACTGAGACTCAAACACCACCCTTGTCGTTTAAAACACCAACGCGTAATCCAACAGGCCACAAGGACTGCGAGAGCCATCTCATTTATTATCTGGCTTCTGAACCGATAATTGCTGAGTTCCAGTCTCAGTTGGAACACCGTCACTCAATGGGGTAAGTGCAAATGAAGAGTCTCGAGTAGGACGAAATGTGTATTCTGGTGGATTCCACTGCTATCATAACTGTCTGAATAACATACTTGAAGTCGATTCAATGCTTGACTTTCATGGCTTATGAGACCACATGAAAAGCGAGTATGAGTTTCTCTTTAAGTAATAATTCACATATAGTGGGTAGTATTGCTTAATTCATTTTTAATCAATCAATAAAATTTTCATTATTTATTTATTTCGTTTCTTTTACTTTATCACACGAATTTTCGCTTTAACTGTTACAAAAACACTCTACTCCCGATTGTCTATATACACTTACACACCACATATTAAAATCAATGAGTTGTGTTATATCTAAAACGAAAGCCAAAAGAAAGTTCCCATAATGTCTAAAAGATAATTTATGATTTCTTTGATAGAAATGAAAAATGGTGAAGTGAATGAATGTATGAATGAACCGGTGGGAAAATTCGCTTTAAGCCTTTGGAGATCAGGAAAAAGTGTATAGAAGTTTGTAGAGTATTTCAAAGGCTGTATTGTGACGTATTATTATTATTAGTATATTCCATGTCCTGCCTATCACTAAACATTTCTTCAGTTCTGCGTTGTTATCATTATCATTATTATTACTACTACTATTATTTGCCTCAATTAAGACTTTTGTTTGTTTGTATGTGAGGTAGAGCAGAGTAGAGAAAAGCAGAACAGAACACATTCTAACCCACTCCCCTCCCCTACTCCCCCAAGGTATACATACATACTCTACCTTCAAAGACTGCATATATATATATATATCTTCCAATTTATCAAATTTTATTCTTCTTGTTTTTCAAATGAAACTAGGGAGAAACCATCTGTCGGTCTTCACATATAATTTTAAAATTTTCTCTTCTGAAGCATCAATTTTTATTTTATCACAACTTAACTAACTAACTAACTACCAGAGTAGACTTATAAGTGTATATATATATATATAGGGAGAGAAATCATTAAATTATAAATAAAAACCTTTGAAAAACAAAAACGTTTAGAATAACTAAATGGACACTTTTTAATTTAACAAAGTTGGAAATTTAGAGAGAAAAAAACTGCGCAGCAAAGATACTCAGGACTATAAAGCAGTCTAATAATTATACATATATCACGAATTGTCAGCAGTTGTAATTCACGAACCAGTGAATCGGTTCCCAATGGCTGAATCATCCACGAGCTTGTCTTGCAACCGAAAAAGTCTTGAGTTTGAGCTCCAGTGGGTGCGCACTGCTAAAGAGTCCTTGACTGGGACGAATTAGCCGTTTAGTACTCGTCTCTTGTGTTTTTCGGTAGTTTTGTAACTGACGTCAACCCCGTGACCAAACCTGTACAGTACTTTATTAATTGTCAAATAAATGAATTTGATGTGTTCTGTGTACATGTCGGAGGTACATAGGTAGAATGCCCGCCAGTCACGCCTCAGATAGTCCAAGTCCGATTCTCTGCCAACGACGCACTTCTTAACCTCGCCAGGCTGGTAGTAACCCCTAACGTGAGGGAAGGGTGGACAGGACGTTAGCGACCTCACAAAGTAAAAACATGGGTATTACTGAGAAGCCTTGTGTTTCCTTCAGCATGCAGGAGAATAAAGTAAATAATATAAGAATAAAACTTTGACACTTTGGGAAAGTATAATTCAGTCAAAGCGTAAATTTGTTTGATACAGCATTATTTACAAGTGTCTTTTCGGGAACAACTTATTGCTCATGGCCATATCAAGACACTCACTCACATAACTTTTAAACGTCGTTTGCATACTTCCGTTGTTTCTTATCCCTTGATTTTGGCTAGTAGTTATATCTTCCATATTTCTGGTATGGGGGATGCGTTATTCCTCCTACTGAACGTGTTAGGTGTAGATTTGATTAACTCAGACTCAGGGATCAATCTCTCCTTCCACCTAATCAAAATTATTTTTAAAGCTGCAACTCTAACACAACCTATTGTGTTATTGTATTTCAGTGTATGCATTCCCATTCCTGAGTTTTTTCTAAACTATTCGCTTTCGTGTGGTCAGTCATTACACACTCAGGTAAATTAATATGTTCCGATATGCTGACTACTCCAGATCTGCTTATGTGATCTATGGAGTTATTTATTTATTTTGATTACAGCTTGATGCCACACCGTATTTTCGCTACAAGTATGGAATTTTCAGCATGTGACATCGGTAGCCCAAATTTTGCAGGCTGGCCATAGATATCGGGTGTGCGCCGGCAGGGATAGAACCCAGGACGATGTGCATGGTCGGCGAGAGTCCTAACCACTGTGCTACCAACGCACCTGAAAGAAACAACCTCCTTCACCTACCTAGGAAGCATCGTTTCATCTATAGGCTAACGGAACTGACGAGGACATCAAAGCCAGAATCGGAAAAGCAAGACAAGCTTTCATTACTCTCAAATCTGTGTGGAGGTCGACAGCACTCAGATTGGAAAATAAGATCCAGATTTTCAACTCCAATGTGAAGTCAGTCACTGCTACTATACGGATCAGAGACTTGACACCGTGTCATAAAGAGCATCTCAAACAAACCTCAGACCTTCATTAACAGTTCTCTTCGCTCAATGCCACTCAAGATCAGATGGCCAGCCAGAAAAGATCAGCAACAGGGATCTCTGACAATGAGCGAACCACCCCAGCAGGAACTGATTGTGAAACAAATAGGCAGGAAGAAATGGAGATGGATTGGCCATAGTCTGAAGTAACAATTCATCAAGTGACATCATTAGACTAACCATCCCTGGAGTGGAACCCGAAAGGGAAGCGGCGAGTTGGTCGTTAGTTCGAGGGTGACTTGGAGGAGGTCATGTGAAGAGGAGATGAAAGCATGTGGGCAGACTTGGAGGCAGTTGAAAACTTTAGTAGAGAACCGAACGCAATGGAGGCGGGCGGTTGAAGCCCTATATTCCTGTAGGAATTAAAGGAAAAATTAATAATTAATTCTCCATGCTCATTTTTAATATTCTTAAGCCCCATGGATGGTTAAATAATGAATAATGCATATTCACAACTGAGGTTGGTGGTTCATTTGTAAAACACTAGCCAACCACGCCACAATTGGTCCAGGTTTTGATCCTAGGCCGACACACTCCTATACCTCACTTAGCCCATAAGTAAACGTGGTAAAGATGGAAGGTTAGGCATGAGGCCAGCAACGCCATCCCTTAAAAAAACAACCACTGCTACTGAAACTTCAGGCCTCTAGCTTGAAAAACTATGTTCCACTCAAAGGAACACCCAAAGGAACAATATACATTAAAGTGAAGCTAGATTGATTATTTTCCAACAAACATATAAAGTAACGATTTTCCACTGTATTTCTGTTAAGTTAATGCTAATTTTTAAATTTCCTTCTTAGCCTACCCTACCTTTTTATTCTTATCGTTTAGATACTTTTAAAGTTTGTTTACTCTAGTAGGTAGGTAGGTAGATAGGTAGGCAGTAAGCACTAGAAAGTGTATAGGCAAACAAACACAAGGTGAAACACAACTTCTCATCAATCATTATTTTTGTATAAATAATTCACTACAAAATCTGTTTCCAAATATGTCGTTCCTCTTGCCTTCTCGTCTATATATATATATATATATATATAGGTGTGTATAGTGCACATGGATGGGCACTTGTATCTTATCAGACAATTTTTGTTGTATCAAGATTAACCATGTCACAGTGTTACTGTAAATGATGCACAACTAAGCAGGTACGGAATTGGTTTTCATATGTGTATTTTTGATAGGACAAAATAGTTCAGTTATATAAACAAAGTGCATGCCTATGAATAGGGCAAAACTTTTAACTGTCCTTGTACAGATAAATATCGGTACCTTTTGCTTCTATGTATGTTGATGTCAGTATAGACATACACACCGATTAGTCGCAATAATAATAATAATAACAATAGTAATAATATTAATACACAAAGAAAGATATTTCCTCCTTTAAAAAGGCTTTCTTCTTGTTAGTAGTGTGTTACAGTATAGTGCAAATCAATAACTTTGTTTGATTTTTTGTAATTACTGTTTGATTGTAATCAAAAGTACCTGTTGGATGATATTGGACATTTGGAGGCGATCGGCCACAGGAAGCCACGTCTGACCTAGATTTCGTGCTAGTTGGCGCTCATCAGTCGGTCAGCAAGGCGTATCTGCAACCTCAAAAGAACTCATATCCCTTCTAAGATTCAAACCCTCATCATCCAGTGCTGCAGTGAGTCAGAGATGTTACTGCCACTGAGCTATTCGGGCTCGCAATTGACCTCCTGTAGGACTGTAGCGGGTAATTTGATTTGACCCTAGTAATTACTGTGACGTGTCTAGTCCTTTCTTTGGTGCAGGACTGGGTGACGCGAGTTCGAATCTCAGAAGAGACATGAGTTCTTTCAAGGCTGCAGATACGCCTTGCTGACTAACTGACTGACTGAGGAGTACCAACTAGCACGAAATCTAGGTCAAGCCAGGCTTCCTGTGGCTGATTGCCTCCAACTATCTAATATCATCAAATCAATGTTCACCGTGATGGCTAGCGAGCTACTTAGAATGGTGGCCACATTACACAAACTTGACTGATAGAATTCAATCTGAACCAAAGAAAGAACTAGACACGTCACACTAGTTACTAGTGTCCAATGAAAATGCAGTACCTGTTCATTAGTAATTAGTGCTTACAGTATAAAATAGTTTTATATACCTGAATCACTTGGCAGTGAAACTATCTATCTATAGCTGGTATCGTTAATAATAATAATAAGAAGATAGATGCATCGTTTCAACTACAGACATTTCGAACGGATGAATATATCGAAGCCATCCAGCCAGCCATCTAGAATCAAAAAGACAAGCAAGATACGCCTTCATCAACCTGAAACCATTTTGGAAATCTTCTGCACTCTGTCAGCCAGCATAAACAACAAGATTTGAATTTTCAACACAAATGTGAAGTCGACCAGTTCTTCTATGTGGGTCAGAAACTTGTACTGCCTTTCAGTCACGAAAAGGATTTCCAGCAAATTACACTGACACTCGTAATAAAACAAAATCTCATTCGAATTGCAAAAGACTTTTTTTTTAAAATGCCACTTGAAATAGTAATGAGATGAACGCCTATTTAATTTGATCTCTTTCACTTTTCTAGGCAGACTCATTCCAACTACAGCCTTCAGCACAAATAAGAAGGACAGAAGACAGTTAGGATTCAAAAAGCAAGACAGAACTTCGTTAATCTGAAATCCGTCTAGGAAATCTACTGCACCTAGTGCTTCTGTGTTACCTAGAGACTTGGCATACATATTTCAATAAAACATCTCCAAAGACTTTCATCAACAATTATTTTCGCTCGTTACTAAGGATCAGAAAGGATAAGTAAAAAGGCACTCTGACAACTAACTGACTAAGTAACTAAGATCCTGTTATCTAACGAACATTCCATAAAAGTAGAGATTCATCTGGGAACCACTTTGGAGACTGTTGAGTGACACAAAATACTAGACAGGCCGTTAGTTGGGACCCAAACGGGAGACAACAAGCTGAGTCCAGGTATATCGTGTGAGGAGGAGATGAAAGCTTATAGGCAGTTGTGCAGCCGGATAGAGAGGACTGAAGAGAAGCAAGTGAAATGGTAGTACGCTGTTGAAGCTCTGTGTTCTATGCGGAATCGAGAGGTATAATAATAATAATAATAAACGCAAGTGATACAACTACATTGTAGACAGAACAGATGAAAAAAGAGAATGAATGAAAACTAAAGGACTACATACAAATAAACCTGCAAAACGTTCTAGTGTATAGCCGAAAATACTTCGCTGAGACACGCGCTATCACGAAATGCTCCAAAAGCGGAGGAAAAACGATTGACCTCCAATAATTCAGCGATTCTATTAAGCAACAAGAAATTCAAACTGAAATTTACTTCAGCAGTGCCGTGAAGCAGCTAGCTATACAGGCAAAGTGTGTTTCTAAATACAGAAACAAGTACTGTAAGACAAAATTAGTTAACCAAAGTTCAACTGTATAAGGTATCTTAAAATCAAGGAGAATTTTTCCATCGAGGTGGGATAAAAAGTTCTATCCACAAGAATCACAACAACAGCACTTCCTACAGACAGTCCCGGGGCAGAATGGCCTTCATTCACTCAAACAAACTTACATCGTTAAACAAAACATTAGTGATGTACTTACAACCATCAATGGAAGTATTAAAATTAAATATTAAACGAGGACAAAAGGCGAATGATAAAGATCAAAATAAACATTTGATATGCAAAATGTCAAATTAATAATTACAAAGTTAGTTGAAACACCTGAATAAGTACATATAAATGAATAAATATTTCGTTCAGGAAGAACTTTCCAAACGACTGATCCATTACAAGTAGAATACAACTAATTGTGTGAAAATATATAGATAAACCTATGGTGTGGCAATTGGGTCACCACTAGGACCCATTCTAGCCGATATTTTCTTTGCGCCCCTGGAAGATTTTATTGATGAACCTGAATTCTATCGTTGGTACACGGGTGACACATTTTTCATTATGAAAAATGAAGATGAAGCGAAAAACATTTTGGATAAATTTAACGAAATTAATCCTCCAATAAATTTTACTACTGAGAAAGAAAAAGACGCCAGTATTTCATTTTTAGACGTGTTTACGACCAGAAAAGAGGATGGCACAATGAAAAGAAGTCTGATTAGAAAACCTACATCAACTGGTCAGTACATACATTTTCGTGCCCTTGAAAGACGAACGCAATCTGATAAAGTGCCTGGTTCACAGAGTAAGAGCAATCTACTCGGATGAATGTCTTTTAATGAGGAACTTAATAATAATAAAGGGTTGCTGAGTAAAAATGGTTATCCAAAAAGTTTATTGGTAAGAATATGAATCTAAAGTCAAGGCAGCTGAAAATACCAACAGTTCCTAAAAAGGCCTTACTCTTATAAATGCAGTCTCTTGGGGACGACATCAGCGAGAAAGAGCATTCCCTGCTGCTGAACTGCGCTGTGTCTTCAAAACGGCTCTTTTGCGTTTGGGAGTCAAATACGATCTACCTAACTTTGCCTCTTCCTGTGTATCTACCAATTTAACTGCTTCTGGGAAGCCAGATACATAGGCTGTACAATTAGGCGTGTTTTTCGTCGAATTTCCGAACACAGCAAAGGACAAACAAAATCTATTTGTAGCGCTATTCTATGTCACAGAACACAAGATTGATGTTAACCAGCCCTTCAGGGTCATTTATCGCATACCAAAAAATCTCAATTTCTCCTTAAGAGTTAGACTACTAAATATTGCTGAGGCTGTTGGGATCCACATTAACACGCCTAATTTGTGCATCCAAAAGTAGTTAGTTCATACATTATCATTACCTTGGTCATCCAGGTTTGAATGATCCTCAATTTTTGTGGAATATTCCTAATTTTAGTTGATATTCTATTTGCTGTTATTATTATTATTATTGTATCCTTTAGTTCCTAGAGGAACATAGGGCTTCAGCTGCGCACCTCCATTGCCTTCTGTTTTCTGACAACTTTTTCACCCCGCTCCAGGTCTGTCCACATGCTTTCATCTCCTCTTCGCATGAGCTCCTCCAAGTCACCCTCGCACTAACGACCAACTCGCCGCCTCCCTTTCGGGTTCCACTCGAGGGCTTGTCCAGTGATGTCACTCACTTGATTGTTTCCTCAGCGTACGGCCAATCCAATCTACCTCCATTTCTTCCTGCCTATTTGTTTCACAATCGGTTCCTGCTGGATGGTTCGCCCATTGCCAGAGATCCCTGCTGCTGATCTTTTCTGGCTGGCCATCTGATCTTGAGTATTGAGCGAAGACAACTAATGATGAAGGTCTGAAGTTTGTTTGAGATGCTCTTTATGACTCACCAAGTCTCTGATCCGTATAGTAGCACTGACTTCACATTGGAGCTTTTGATGCTGAGGGCTGTTGACCTCCACACAGATTTGAGAGTAATGAAAGCTTATCTTGCTTTTCCGATTCTTGCTTTGATATCCTCGTCAGTTCCGCCTGTAGTTGAAACGATGCTTCCCAGGTAGGTAGGTAAAGGAGGTTGTTTCTTTCAGGTTCCTCCCATTTATGCTTGCTGATTGTTGTCTGTTGTTGTTGTTGCTGCTGTTGGTGTTGGCCAGGAATCTTCATCACATAACTCTGTTTTCTCTATGTTCACCTGAAGTCCTATCTTTGATGCTTCTTCTACCAACTTGTTGCTTTTCACTTGCATATCTTCCAGTTTGTGGGAAATCAGACATATATCATCGGCGAAGTCCAGATCCTCCAAGTCTTTTGTGTGAGTCCATTTTATGCCTGTTCCCTCGTTGGTTGCCGTTGTCTGTCGCATTATCCAATCTACTGCAATCAGGAAGATCATTGGTGATGGAAGACAGCCTTGCCTCACTCCCGTCCTCACTTCGAAGGCTTCCGTAAGTTTCCCGTTGTGGATTACTTGGCATGCAGCATTGTCGTATAACTGTTGAATGAGATGTATAATTGTCAATGGGACCCTGTAGTAGCGAAGTAGTTCCCAAATGACCTCTCGATCGACGCTGTCGAAGGCCTTTTCAAAGTCGATGAAGTTGAGATAGAGAGGTGACTGCCATTCCAAGCTTTGTTCAATGATGATCCGTAGAGTGGCGATTTGATCAATACATGATTTGTTTCTCCTGAATCCGGCCTGTTCCGGACGAAGTTTTTCATCTAGGGCTTGTTTGATTCTCTCCAGGATGATGCGACTTAGTATTTTGCTTGGAATGGACAGAAGCATAATTCCACGCCAGTTTTTACATTGACTTAAGTCTCCTTTCTTTGGAAGTTTGAATAAGTATCGTTCTTCCAATCCTCGGGTACTTTGCCCTCTTTCCACACCTTCTCCAGCAGTGGCGTCATCAAGTCCGCTGTTGTCTCTGGGTCTATTTTCAAAGCTTCTGCTGGGATTCCATCTGGTCCTGGTGCTTTCCCAGCTTTTAGCATCTTGATTGCATTCAGGACTTCTGATTTCGTCGGGGGGTCAGTGTTCACTGGTAGTTCTGCTTCCGTTGTTGGTATTGTTGGGCGCGTTGTAGGTGGCGGACGATTTAGAAGTCTTTTGAAGTGTTCAGCCCAGTGCTTTCTCTGTTCCACCTCTTTGGTGATTGACTTTCCATTGTCGTCCTTTATTGGCTTAATCTGTGTCGAACGTTTGCCCGAAAGGTGCCTAGTTGTTTGGTAGAGTGTGGCGAGGTCTCCTTTGCCTGCAGCTTGTTCTGCTTCGTTTGCCATGGTTTCATAATATTTTCTTTTGTCTTCCCTGGCACTCTTCTTCACTCTTTTGTTCAGTGTATTGTAGCTTGCATTCAGCTCCTGTTTTTGTTGCTCGTCAGTGCACTGGATAATCTTTTGCTTCACTGTCCTTCTCTCTTCTATTAGTTTCCAAGTGTCCGTAGTGAGCCACTGTTTGTCCTGTCTCTTTTTCTGCCTAGAATTTCTATGCAGGTTTGACTCCACACCGTTTTCAAGTTGTTCCAGTGCTTTTCGACGCTGACCTTTTCGCTGGTGTTGATTTGTGTCTCGGCTTTGTCCTTTATGCTTGCAATGAAGATGTCCTTTGTAGCCTGGTCCTTCAGCTTTTGAGTGTTGAACTTGGCTTGTGGTCTATCTGCAGCTCCTGATTCCCTGAAAGCTTTTAATTTGATTTGGATTGTCCCTTGTACGAGATAGTGGTCTGAGCCAACGTCTGCTCCTCTTCTTGCTTTTGTGTCCAGTAGGCTGCGCCTCCACTTCCTTGAGATTGAGATGAAGTCGATTTGGTTTTTGGTTTGCCCGTCTGGTGACACCCATGTAGCCTTGTGGATATCTTTGTGCTTGTATACACTGCCACCAATCACTAGTTCGTTGAAGGCGCAGAAGTCGGCGAAGAGTTCTCCGTTTTCATTCATTTCTCCGAGAGCTTCTCTACCCATGATGAGTTCCCTTCCTATGTTGTCTGGTCCCAGTTTGGCGTTCATGTCTCCCATTAGTATTTTCATGTCGCCAGCTGGAGTATTGTCCATTGTTGCCTGTAGTTGTCTGTAGAATTCTTCTTTCTTTTCGAGGTCTGCGTTGTTTGTGGGTGCATAACATTGTATGATTGACACTTTCCTTCCTTTGGAGTTGAATCTGGCGGTCATTATCCTGGACGAAATCGCCTCCCATTGCATCAGGGCTTTCGTTGCCGTTGGTGACATCATGATAGCCACGCCCTCGGTGTGCGTGTGGTTGACCGGAGTAGATCACTGACTCACCCGTTGACAATATGGTGAGTAGATTCATTGTGATCTTACTTAACAAAAATCGATATGATTTAAAAAACACTAATATTGTTACTGACTACTAATCTAGAATATTCTGTGTATATAAACACATATATAGTTGTAGAGCCAGAGAGGAAATTATCGAAAAGGATATCCTGTGCTCAATTACTTTGTGTTTTACCAAAAAGTGACAATACGTTGCCTCAGTTATGCTGACCTTACCTTAACTACTCCAAGTTAATTTGTAGGTCTGTATCTGACAAAGGTGACTTGTCAAACTTCAAATAGCCTAACGTCAGTCACTTGCAATAATGAAGATGTGCAGTTTGAAATGTAAATTTCATAACTGCTTGTTTTACTCAAATGAAATGATTCAACATTAGCCCTAACTATGAGTAGGGCTGCATTCACTGAAGAAAAAGAAAGTACATACTAGCTATTTCCCTACACGTATATAAATATAATAATAATAATAAGGGTGTATAGTATATGTGTTTAATCGCAATAAACTATCTATGCGATCAGTTCTCCTTCCATCCATCTGAACAGCTAACATTTCATCATAGTGTTTAAGTGTTTACAGTTACACCTTATTTCAGATGAATTTATTCATCTATTTGTTTGGTACTACTAATAATAATACTGTTGTGTGCTTCACTTGCAGAAAGTACTGTACTGTCGTTCACTGTTACATATATGTATGCTGTTGGTGATCTGGATCGCCATTATCACCACCACCACCATCGATGAGAAAGCCAATAACAAGATCATTTACACTAGCAGTTAACATGCCAGTCAATAAGGACCTGACTTTGAGTAGCACTCTAAAGCCCTATAAAAGCTTTCACTATACGTAGATGGAGAGTACGCGAAAGCTAAATCTACGTATACTATGCTATGCAGAAAACTATAAAGAGGTACGTTTTTCAAAAAAAACCTTTCAAAAAAATTTTGTTATCTTAATGATAGATGATGAGTATCTTGGATAATAAATAAATAAACAGGGTGGAACATGCAAATAAGTAAATAGATATAAAAAGATAAATGAATAAGCCCCCACCCCTACACCCCTACACGCGTACACGAGATGAAATGCAACAAGGCAGAAGTCTGCATGTTTTTTACCTATCGTTAGCATATTAGTTATTATCAGTTGGTAACTAACTAACTAACTAACTGGCAATCAAAACAATGTCCAGGTAACACAAAACAAAGTATAATTTATGCGAACAGAGCTTTGATTTCGAATAATGTGAGAACAACAGTTAGTTTGCAGAATAAAATGGTACGATAATCTATTTCGATGGCTTCTCACCAGCTACTTACAGCCCAAAGTCATTATTAAACATCCGGTTACCAGGTGGCAAGGTAAGACTGATGATTACTTCTGTCTGAACGCATTAATCGGGTTTCGGGGGCCTGAAAGAGACTGTTTCGGAGAACTGTGTATACAAATTTACATGTATCTGAGGAAGCGGTTACATTGGAAGAACGTACCTTCGATTTGCTGATCAAATGCTTAAAACAGTGCCATCACCAGGCATCTCCTTGAAACGATGGTTCAAAGTTATCAATTGGTAAAAGAGGTCATTTCTCTTTAAGTTTGCCGGAACAATCTACATCAAGCGCCTTAAACCCGATTTAAGCATTCAGAAAGAAGCTGTTATCAGTATTTCCTTGCCCTGGTAACTGGATGTTTTCACCCTCTCTTCCATCTGATAACGTGATGCTGAAAGATCCCATTATGTGTGATTATTATTGCTATTAACATTGCGTGCATATATTGATTGATTTTTTAAAATGAACTCTGCAATTATTTTAAAATTGTTTCTATAGATATGCCTAATAATGTCTTTGGGCTGTAATCAGGCGGAGAGAAGTCAAATAAATAAATGATTATTATTAGTATTATTGTTCCCTTGGGTTCTTAGTGGAACATAGGCTTCAACTGCACGTCTCCAGTTGCTTCTGTCTTCTGCTGCACTTTCCATCTGCATCCATGTTAGTCCATACTGTTTCAACCGACTCCTCTTCACACGACCTCCTCCATGTCACCCTCGCACTGGCGTCCCACTCACCGCTTCCCATTCGGGTTCCACTTGAGGGCTTGACGCGCGATGTCATCCAGTGGCCTCCTCAGAGAGTGATGTTTCCAATCCATCTCCACTTTCTCCTGCATAATTGCTGGGCGACTGATTCTTGTTTTGTTTGTTTACATAGTTTCTTTCCGGCCATCTGGTCTTCAGTATGAAGCGAAGACTGTTGTTGGTTGACAAAGGTCTGCTACAGGCTGTTGGAAATATTCTTTGTGACCCGCCCGCCAAGTTTCTGATCCGTATAGAAGAACTGACTGATTTGACGTTTGTATTGAAAATCCGAGCGAATTTTGTTTTTGATGCTGGCTGAATGACGGAGATTGGTTTTAGGTTAATGAATGTGTTTCTCGTTCGCCTTCCCGATTCTCGCTCGATTTGACATCATCGTTCGTTCCTACTGCTTGTTGTTGAGACAATGCTCCCTAGCTAAGTGAATGAAGTAACCTCTTTCAGATTCCTTCCATTGATGGTGATTGACGCTGAATGTTGCTGCTATTGATGTTGTTCTTGGTTGGTTATTTTCACAACCTCCGTCTTGTCTATGTTCACCTGGAGTCCTGTCTTCGCCGGCTGCTTCTTCGACTAATTTGTCGGTTTTCACTTATAGGTCTTCGATTTTGTGTGACATCAAACATAAATCATCCACGCGCGAAATCCAGGTCTTCTAGGTTCTTCACGTTGCTCCAGGATATCCCTGTCTGCTCGTCCCCCACTGTTTGACACATAATCCAGTCCACTACAATTAGGAATATCATTTGTGATAACAGGCACCCTTGTCTGACTACTGTGTTTACTCCAAACGCCTCGCTGAGTTTTCCGTTGTGGATCACTTGACATGTTCCGTTGTCGTACAGTAGCTGTTGAACAAGGCTGATGAATATTTGGGGCACTGTACACCGTAGTACTCAGTAGTTTCCAAATTGCTTCACGATCAACGCTGTCGAAGGCCTTCTCAAAGTCTATAAAGTTGAGGTAGAGGTTTGATCGCCATTCCATGTTTTGTTCGATGATGATGCGTAGAATAACTGATGGTAGCATCTTAATCTGCAGAATCTGTTGATCTTGCTTTATTCAAATTCACTTAAGACGAATAAACGCATAAATCTTTTACATACATTTAATAGGGGTATTTTCATTCCTTTGTATTCCCAGTGGAATACAGAGCTTGAAGCCTGAGCTTAGAAGCCTCAGTAGCAGTGACGTCTTCACGAGGTAGGATTGCTAGTCCCACGTCTAACCGCCATCCTTTACGAGGTTTACTACAATCTAAGCGAGGATTAGGAGTATACCAGCCAAGCATCAAAACACTGACCACACCAGTAATGAATGACGGAAAGTTCATATTTCAGCATTTACAGAGGCGACAGGCTATTATAACAGAAAAATACAAATAACGAATCACTTCGCTCTTTTCGAATGCATTTCATATAAGTCCGGACTTCTGAGCTCATTCTGATATGTGTTACTCTGACCATGAATCTCATTACAAAGTGCAGTTATGGAAGACTAACGTTTAATATCAAATTGCTTTGTATAATAGTGTCATATTTGTTGGTTAGTGACAAGGTTGCTGACCTCGTTGATATACTCTAATTGAGAAAAATACATTCTCGACCATCCGGTTATCGACTTATATTTACAATTCGACAAGCATTATTACCATATAAAGAAGAAACATCTCTAAGACCTAATACATGATAATGGTTGGTTGGGCAGGAATATGAGTGGCATTTCAACGTATATGGAATAACTTAGAGATATCTTAGCTTTACTGCACACGTTATATTGTGGTGAGAGCTAACTGCAAGCCGAAAGTTGTAGAAAGCAATTTACGTCAATGTTTTGTCCCGAGTAGGGGTCATGAGAAAAAACAGTAACAAAGGTTAATCTTGAAGAACTTACCAACCAATCATAGTAGACTTGACGTGTACAAATGAAATCCGCAGATATATGGCCTGGCTTTCTATGAAACGGTCACAAGCAGTACGGAATAATCTTCAGCAAGAAAACAATCAATCAGAAGACATTGCTCCTCCGTTGACAATAATGTACATAAAAATCTATAAATATCTGTTGATTTTCTTGATAAACGATCTGTTGCCTGACGCTTGTCTCCCGTCGTTACAATATGAGTCAACCACAAAAATGGTGGAACAAAGTGACACCTCTAAGAGGAAATCTGTAATTAAATAGGCTGAAAGACTGATCACTAGATCTTTATGCTTTAAACCAACACATCAGCTTCTGATAGAAGAGTGATGTAACAGTAGTGCTGAATTCCATATTAGTTTGTTTATTAGATGTATCACACAGTGAAACTAATATGGAATTACTTACTACCACAGTGCTCAAGTTTTACACATATATTAGTAGTAGTGCTGAATATATGGAAAGTAACATTATTGGTATAATCGAAGAATGAGGAATAATGGGACTACATAAATGAAGTGCGTGAGTTTTGCGAGAACTGTGGTATGAGTATAAGTAATACACTGAACTGGAAGACTTATCAGTATGTAGGTAGTCCTCCATGATTTTGTGCTTGATCAAGTGAAGGTATTGTTTTCTGGAGATTAACAGAATCGCTTCCATTTTTCATTTCCTTCCAATACTCCAACATGTTTTATTCCTTTAGGTTCCTGGTGTAACATAGAACTTCAAGCTAGTGATATGAAGTTTCAATAGCAGAGGTGTTCATTTTTATAGGATGGGGTTGCTAGCTTCATGTCCAACTTTTCCTCTTTAACGGTCTTATTGCCGGGTTAGCGAGGTAAAGGAGTTTATTGGCCGGCGATTGAATCCTTAACCCCATGCATGGATAGCTAGCATTCTACCACTAAGCTACCAACGTCATACTTCAACATGCGAACGTCTAAATTATTTTGTTCGTCGGGGTGGCACAGTGGTTAGGACTCTCGCCGACCATGCACATGGTCCGAGGTTCGATTCCCTTTCAACGCACACCTGATATCTATGGTTGGCCTTCACAATTTGGGCAACAGATATCACATGCTGTAAATTCCATACCTCTACCGAAAAATACGGTGTGGAATCAAACTGTAATTAATAATCGAACAAAAAAAAATCAGGAAGTCATAAATACCAGTGAGTAATAAGTGCCTATGCCTAAGTTCAAATAAAAAATTGTTTATCTAACTTCACCCACTAAAACAGATAAAAACAATCCTCTACTAGTTGTTTGTCCGCTTAATCGAACAATTTCCAGTTTTACTATTCGTCACAATTATGAAGATCTTGACAGTTTATAAATAAAAACAGATTTACGACTTTAATCGAAAATTATTTCTTCAGTCTATCAGTATCACATAACATGGGGTCTTATCTTTAGTAAAGTTAAAATAATCAATAAATAAATAAACATTGTTGCTGCTGAGAATTTCATTTAATGTTACTCAGCGGGTGTTTACGGCCGATTAATCCCAGACTAGGACGAAACAGCTATCCAGCACTCCCTGGTTTTCATTGGTTCTCTAACTGACAACATTCCGCGGTCAAACTTGAAAAACAAATCAAATTCCTACAAACGAACTCTTGGAAATTAATCTGATGCTCGTTAGTCACTGGCTACAGGACTGAGTTTCTTGAAGCTGTAATGATAAGTAGTGCCCAGTGGGATTCATCTCGTTGGGAGTAATGACAAATACTCACCACGGAAGACAGTGGCTGGTGGTCACGCTAAAACCATGAATTGTCAGAAGTTACAATTCATGGGCCATTGCAACAATTCCCAGTGATTGAATAGTCTACAAGCTTGCCTTGTAACCAGAAAGTCCTGGGTTACAACCCTGATGGGGGGGGGGAATACTGATGATGAGTCCCAAATTAGAGCAAAACAGCTCCCTAGTACTTCCTGGAGGTTTTCAGTGGTTCTCTAACTAATATGGCTCCGTGGTCAAACTTGTAAAACAAATTTCATTTTGTTTTAACTAATTTTTGAAATATTCAATAGTAATGATATACAACACTGTAGCTTATCAAACAGCACAGAGTGATACAATTCAGAAATGGGAAAAATATTTAGTGATTTACATTTTTCTAAATCTCTTTTATAGAACTAATACACTGCCATATCTCATTTAGAACATAAATATACGTTACCTCAATACTTCTATGATGAGGAACACTTATGAAGCAGCCTGATGAAGAAAAGACATAATTAAACATTCCAACACCTTTAAGTGAAAGGGAAAGTCTAAGCATGAGTATGTTATTCACAGAAGTCCAAAAGTAAATTTTGCTCTAAAGTATAGGAGTTAAACTTTAATAGACTGTAAGCTAAGTGTGGACAAAATTTGTAATACTCAAGTGCCAATTCCATCTGACCACGAGGTTAATTTTTATGGAAAACTGAACAATACCCAATATCACATTTATGATAATATTCTCTTGGATGCTGAGGGAAACACCAGTCTTCGGCAGTGTGCCTCCATTTCACTATGTTATCTGCCTGCATTTTTCAGCTGACTGAGCCTTCATTTCCTTTTCAAATGATCTGTTTTTCATCAACGTCTCACTTGTGACCAGCTCATCTTTTCCCATTCGAGTTCTAACCTTTGGTCTGAATGGCGCATATGTCATTCAACCGTCTTCTTTGGTTTATATCTAAGCTGTTTCCACTTCCTTCTTTATATTTTTGTTCAGCAACAGGCTCTTGAATGGTTATCTGCCTGGCAGAGTTCCTTTTAATTATCCTTTCCCGTCTGAGTTCTCATCTGATCTTCAATAAAGAGTTAATTTAGTTGTCGATGAAAGTAAGAAGTTGCCAGTAGAAAGTGTTTTTGATAACGCCTACACTAAATCTTTGAAGCACACATAAGTACTCACTGAACTAAGACTAGTGTTGAAAATTCGGATCTTGTTCTTTGATAAGAAAATAATAAAGCTTTATTTCAGACAGTGGACGCGCTTTTCGATTACTACATTACATTAACTTAGTTACATAAAACTCTTATTTCTGTGAATTTCTTGCCAAAAAGTTCCAAAATTATTGCAATTATTTGCCTTTCAAACACTGAATCTGTGGATATAATATTATTGACCGATAATACCTATAATTATCAGTTTGCCACTTTGTGCTTGTCTAACATTAACTAATATCTATAATTGCATATATTGATGGATTTACATGTTCAAGTTGGCTCAAGTCAGTGAGTCTATGATTTTGGTTTGATTCTGGTTAACTGTACCTGACTGTGATATTATTATTGTTCTTGTCGCTTGTTGCTCTTCTTGCTGTGAATTATTTTCCTTTTGCTGGTGTTGTTCTCATTGTTTTATTCCTTGTTTTCCTGGTTTTAAGGGGAGCAACCCATAAGGTCGCTTCTCTCTAAACTATATTTTATTGTTGCGATCCCCTTCTCAGGCGTGAGGCTAGCAACCTCACCCTGTAAACAAAGTTGCTACAGAAACTTCAGAACAAGGAATCTCTTCGCGCCAAAAGAAAAAGTCTGTGTGGAGACATGGAACGTCCGCACAATGTACGAGACTGGCAAAGCTGCCCAGATCGCCAACGAGATGAAAAGATACGGAATCCAAGTACTGAGAATATGTGAAAACAGATGGAGCGGGAGTGTACTCACCAAATTGTCAATGAGTGAGTCAGTGATCTACTGCGGTCACCCTGAAGATAACTACACGCACACCGAGGGCGTAGCTACCATGATGTCACCAACGGCAACGAAGGCCGTGAAGTGACATCACTAGATAAGCCCTCGAGTGGAACCCGAAGGTGAAGTGGCGAGTTGATCATCAGTGTAAGGGTGACTGGAGGAGGTCATGTGAAGAGGAGATGAAAGCGTGTGGGCAGACTTGGAGCCTGGTGAAAACGTTGTAGAGAACCGAACGTAATGGAGACGCGCGGCTGAATCCTCATTTTCCTCTAGGAATAAAAGAAAATGATAATAGTAGATTCAGACAGTATGTGAACACATAGTACGGAAATTTCCAGACTATTTAGTTCCAAAACAAAGAGTCTTCATCCAGGATATACATGTAAATTAATAATCTGCAGTAAATCATGTAACGTGGTGTTATTGCATTTGAAGAGAAGACAAATTCTGTACATTGTTCTCCTCATTTTGGCACTTTGATGGATGAAATTCTGGTAGCCCAGTGATTTAGGTAGGCCGCCGTAGTGTAGTGGATTTCCGCACTGATCTCTGATTAGTGAAGGTCTGACTTCCCTTGCCGATACTGGCCCACTTCAACATCTTCAACTGTGCCGCTTGTAGTCATCTGGTTAAGTAAATATCTAATTCGTCGCGTAGAAAGTTGTTATTGTTCTTTTTCATATTCAGATGTTTATAACCAGCAAAAAATAAATAAATATTAGTGTAAATAATGTTTCGTTTAGGAAAGTAGAACATTAGAAATTCGCTAAAACAGCTGCCTTTCTAGAAGAAATTATAAACCTTTTTTATATTATAGCTTAAAACCATATAGTATTTTTTGGTAAAAGTATGGAATTTTCAGCATATGATATCGGCAGCCGAAAATTTGCAGGCTGACCATAGAAATCAGGTGTACATCGGCAGAGGATCGAACCCTGGACCATGTGCATGGTCGGCGAGAGTCTTAACCACTGTGCTATCGACGCACATATTCTGAACAATGAAGATAGAGAGGAATTTTTCAAAGAAATCTTTAACCAAGCTATTTCCTTTAATCATTTTAAAGTGATCTAATGATAACACTTTTGCACGAAAATTGGTGAACATATACGAAGTTGTATGTGTTGCAGAAATTCCACCTGACAAATATTCTTAGCTTTCTGCCGAATTATCTCCTCCTTGATCATTCAGTGGTAATTTTTATCTTTCCTTGATCTTTTTTATGACCTACAGGGATAATTAATTAAGTGTTTTAAAAAGAACTCACAAATAGGGAATTCAGATTTGCTTGCATTAAGTCGGATTTTTTAAAGCTTCAAGGTACTGAAGTCTTGCTTATATGGCACCAATTTCTGTCTAATCATCTGATCTTCTATATGAAGCTAGCAAGGCAGCTGTTCATGAAAGTCTGAAACTTGTTGGAAATCCTTTTCGTGACTGACGCATAGTGTAAGTTTTTGACCCATATAGAAGAACTTACTGGGTTCACACTTGTTTTAAAAATCCGAATCATGGCTTCAATCTAAGACAGAATGCAGAAGACTTCCCAAGGATTTCAGGTTGATGAAGGCGTATCTTGCTTGTCTTTCTGATTCTGACTTCGACATCTTCATTCGTGCCACTGGCGGTGGTTGAAGCCGGGCTTCCTAGTCGGATAAGTGAAGGAGGCGACCTCTTTCAAATTTCTCCCCTTGCTGTCGACTAGTACTGGTTACTGTTGTTGCAGTTGTTATCTCTTCTCTCTACTCAACCGGAGTCCTATTACTTCTTCAGCCAGTCTCTTGGTTCTCGCGTGCAAGTCTTCGAGTTTGCATGACATTAAACATTCTCTAAAACTAAATACATTTAAATATTTGAATATGTAGCGACAAGCAGAAAATACTCGACACTGAAATGATGTGAGACGGTGGGAGGTAGTAAACCCTGGACCTAAGTATCGTACTATTTTTGGCACTTGTAAGCAAGGCGTATCTGCGACCTGAAGGACCTCAAGTCCCCTCTGAGATTTCAACCCGCGTCACCTGTCAGTCTGCAGTCTGCAACAAACGAAGGACAAAATGCATGAGATTAGTGACTACCTAGTTACCAATTAAAGTATATTCAGCTCTATTTAACAGACGATAGTTAGAAGCGGGATTCAGGAGGGATTTTGACGCTGAATAAGTATTTCTGTAGTTCTTTAATCAGACATCTAAATTATCAAAGTAAATACCACTCCATATATCTGTCTCTTTCAAAAGGAATGCTTATAATTAAAAAAAACAGTCCTGAAGATTGGATCACGTACGCGGCGTGTACAGCACATCAAAGAGTATCTCGTGCAGGAATACAATTCAAAACTAGTGAATTTGAACATGACTTTACTTAACCATGATCAAATACCAAATGAAAACAGAAAAAGGGAATATAAATTGTTCATTTTATAGTTTTCATAAATAAATGTGCTATATTTGTTTTCACAAAGATATAAACTTTGTACAGACTAGATACTGACTATTAGATGAGAGACGACGTTTTCATTAATTGTAGCCATCAGTTCATATTTTAACTTATCTTGTGAGTGAATAATCGGACAAAATACTGATAAATAATGATAGATATGGTACCAACGAGTTGTATCAGTGAAAGTCATAAATTCAAAACAAAGTCGAGAAATTTTCAAGGGTAATTAAGATAAAACTAAAGTTTTATGGTATCACCATTACCATATTTCTAGTTCTAAGTTTGATCAAGGCTTTATATTTACTAGTGGAGTACTGGACAGGTGTTTCATCCTAGTTTGCGACTCTTCATCAGTACGCACCCATGATCTGAATATGAAGGGTTGAGCCCAGGACCTTTAGGCTACAAGATAAGCTTGTCTACCATTGAGACACTGGGACAGGATCTAGTAGTGGCCGGTAGACGAATTCTAATGTCTGTCAATTCACGATTTATTCTATATTGAAATGAATAAAATGAGTAAAATTTAATTTGTCAATCAAACTTTCATTGCAGCGAAACCTTAACTTTGGGTATAGTTCTATACTGGTTTCGTATGTTTTCAACTCATCTTTTATTTTGATGAAAGATGAATATACACTTAACCAACAAGACATGCAAAATTTGAGAAAATAATACCAATTGTTACTTTAATATACATATATATATATATACGATTGAGTGAACACTGTTTATGTATTTAATGATTTACTAGACGAATGCCACAGAGATATTTTCTACCCACACCGTAGAATTGAATTCCTGGTCAATGAACTGGAATGAAATTTTCATTATATTTTAGAGGATTTAAAAAATTTATCATTTTCCTGCCTACTTTGTCTAATACGATTTATTAAGTGAGTGAATTATCGTCCACTGATTGTGAATGGACTGGAAACGATGGCTTAAATTATATTTAACCAGTTGAGGATTTAATAAATTCCTATTCAAGTAAATAAATGGAGTGTATTCACTTAAAAGTGTTTGTGAACTTTTAGGAATAACAGATTTGAAATAATGAGAAACCAGGGAGTACTGGACAGCCAGCTGCTTCCTCCTAGTTTGGGGTACTTCAGTAGTAGGCAAACACTAGGATTCATTCACACGACCTTCCAGTTAACAAAGGGGGTGGCTCGTAGATCATTCAGCTCCTAGGACAGAATCCGGTGGTAATTGAATTCGAACTTCTGATAATTCACGATATTTTTTGGCGCAACTACCAGCCAATGTCAAAGACGAATGACTGTTGTCTCGCCTGACATGATGGACCGCTCATTGAAACTCCAGGTATATACCTGTATAGATCGTGTCTGTAATGAGCAATAGGTTAATTCTCAAGTGGTGGCTTGCAGGAAATCGATTCTTTCCAAGTTTTATCTCGATTAGCATTAACACTTCTCTACGGTTAAAAGGTTTTTCTTCCGCACAGCTTTCAACGTCACTTAAGGTATCAAATAATCAGGAAGAAGTGGAGATGGATTGGTCGTACTCTAAGGAAACAAACCATCAAGTGACGTCACTAGTTAAGCCTTCGAGTGAAATCCGAATGGCAAGTGGCGAGTTGGTCGTCACTGTAAGGGTGACTTGGAGGATGTCTTGTAAAGAGGAGATGAAAGCATGTGGACAGACTTGGAGCCTGGTGAAAATGTCAGCCAAGGACCGAACGCCATGGAACGTGCGGCTGAAGCCCTATATTCCTCTAGGAGTTAAAGGAAACAATAATAATAAAGTATCAAAAACTTCTCTGTCTCACACCCCGCAACTGGAGCAAAAAATGCATCGGAAGATACACAAATGAAAATTAGCAATGAATAGTTTCCCTTCTCAACTTTATTCCCGATAAATTAATAATATAATAACTAATATAAAGTTTTCAGGTGTTTACGCAGATAACCAGACATGTGTTCGGTTTTTCTCATAACTGACTAATCTACCATTAGAGAAAAAACAAACGAAAAATGCGAGATATGTAAAACCGGAGAAGACTACAAAGAGGGAAAGGTATTCTTCACCAACCAGAGCACAGAAACAAAATTGACTAACCATCAATCATAAATAAAACTTATTTGTCAGTGCGATACGTCTACTGTGCGTTCTCCACACAAGCAAACAGAAAATTTTAAAAAAATGAGGAGAAAAGAGGCACTGAGACAATTAGCCTCTTTTGCTAATCAGTCAATCAAATCGTCATCAGACCATTTTGTCTTCAGATGATATGAATAAAATATAAATAAACTGATGAATATATCTTCAATCTTCAAGCAGAAATAAAGCCTTTTATCTTATCTGACAATGAACAACTCCCTTTATGATACTAGTGAAATTTATCAGAATAGAAAAGAGAAAAAAAGTGTGTGTGTGTGTGGGGGGACAATTCTAAGTTAGATTAATTTCAGACGCCAATTAATTAATTAAGAGAAAAAGAAGTAATGTATTTTATATACCGACTACTGATTGAGGTTGTTGTTCTTTTTTGACTCTTAAAATACACCTCTGTCTCTCTAATTCTTTTGCCTTCCAAGTTTCTAGTGTCAGCTATGAAGTTCCAGAAACTACAGCTTTGTTTTCTACGGGGTTGGGTGGCTACCTTTACAGCCAAACTTCTCTCTTTACGCAGCTTACTACGAGCTAAGCGAGACTTAAAACGGCCTCCTCAGGCAATCGAACCTGGAGAGTATTCCACGACAAAATCACTGACGCAAATCTTTAATACACAGTGTGTGGTAATAGAAGTGATGAAAAAATGTCGGCTTACTATAATGAGTCTGTTAAGAAATGAAGCGGTGAAATTTTGAAAGGTATTCACTCATAGTACTGTTGCTTTTTTTTCTGTCGCTACTCATTTCATCTATTTGTAAGGGCGTCTTGCTTACTTTTATTACTTATCTCCAATTGAAAGTAGTGTTGCTTAATAATGTTAAGGCTCTCAAGGGAGTTTTAAATAAATAAAATATAATCTCACATTGATTAACTGAGAAGCTGGCTGTAAGATCTGATTTGCTTTGTTACAGGCATCAACTGAATAGGCAAAAATCATCAAGATATCAAGAATGATAAGGAATTGACATCGGTTGGAGAACCAGTGGAAACAAATAGGCAGCATAAGACAACTGTCTCATCTCTGTTCTAAATTCTTCAGCGGTTAGCACTCATGATCCCCACTCGTAGGAGTCGAACCTAGGATCTTCAGGTTAGAAGGTGAGCACATTGAACATTAAGCCTCTGTGATGTAGTCCGATAGCCCATCGATTCTAACTTCTACCAATGCACAATATGCAGAGTGACCGCCAGTCTTGGGTTCGACATCTGTTTGAGTCATCGACAGGTACTTTTAAAAGGTCTCAGACCGGAACGAATTAGCTATCCAGTAATCCCTGAGGGTTTTCGATGATTCGCCAACTGAATTCAGTTCATGATCGAACATGAAATCAACTAAATACCTGCAGATTAACACTTGAAAATTAATTATCAAGATAAAAAAGACCGGAGACAATATAATAAATAATTTTATGTATTCGGAAATGCAAATGGTTCTGCCTCGGTAATTCTAGTGAGCTGTCTTGCTTTTATGAATACTTAAAGCCTTCAAAGCTTTACAAAACAGAGAAGTATGGTGCTATAAAGTTACCAGAATTTATTAAAGTTATTATTATTGTTTATCTTATTCCTTTACGTTCCCCAGTGGAACATAGGTCTTCAAGCTACATCCCGAAAGTTTCAGTAGCATTGGTTTGATTTTTACAGGTTGATGTTACTAGCCTCCCATCAACCTTCCCTCTTTACTGGCTGTTCTACTGGCTTAGCGAGGTTTAGTAGTGAGTCGGCCAGGGATAGAATCCCGGACCATATCTGGCTTGGTTGGCAAGTGTTCTGCCGCTGGACGACCACCTACGCCTAATTAAATTGGTTAGTCTACCCTAAAATATAATCTTCAGATCACATTTAGAGTGAAAATTATTGCTCTGAGCCTTGGCTTTATGATTATATTAGCAATCTTCTTTGAGGTATATATTTACAGCATTACGTGAATCCATCTCACTTTGATAGTCATAAACGTTAAAACAACTCTGTCTCACCTACGTTTGGCTCTGAAAAACAATAAAGAACAAACTAATAAAGTTCACCTGATAGGCCAAACTGATTCAAACAAACTTTGTGCAAGCTGCGTCTCACTCATATTGCTTACCAATATATCATGAATACAATGCTGATAAAATCCAGTAAAACCTTTCAGCACTTTAATTTCCTTTCAATGTAGTCTCAATTTTCTCCAGGTAAGATGTTGACGTAATTTTTTTGAAATGTAATTTTAATGCAGTCATCCAGTAAATTCATTCTCATGAGCCTAAAAGAGGGAATGAAATTCTGTGAATGATGAGACTGTCAGAATCATAAGACAATGTTAGTTTTAACAAATTTCTCTACACATATTCAATTTTTAACCTGTAATTCGTTTTGACATTAATATTTGTAAGAAAAATTAATAATAAGTTACTGTGCTGACTTTTGTTTTACATGGTTAGTTTCTCCCGGGGATATATCCTGGAGCTTAGATTAGTGGGTAAGATGTAATCAGTTCCAAAAGAATGCGTACTCACCAAACCTTTCATCTGCTATGTCGTCATTAGAATCGGTCGTTTCTTTCCTTCACGTTTCCCAGTGGAACATAGGGCTGCAAGCTAGAGACTTGAAGTTTCTGTAACAGTATTTATCTTTACAGGATGCGGTTGCAAGCCTTATGCCCAACCTTTCCTCTTCACCAGCTTTACTTCTGGCTGAGTGGAGTAAATGAGTGCGCCGGTCGAGGATCGAACCCCGGAACATGTGCATGGTCGGCGGGCGTCCTGACCGCTATACCACCGACGCAAAATCTGGGAATACTGGACAGCTGTTTCGCCCTAGTTTGGGATTCTTCATCAGTACGCATCCACCGGGGTTCGAACCAAGGACCTTCTGGTTACAAGGCGAGCTCGTATACCATTAGGCCACTGGGACCCTAAAGTCAGTAACTAGTGTAATGTGTCTAGTCCTATCTTCGGTGCAGACTGAATTCTATCAGTCAAGCTTGCAATGTGACCACCATGCTAGGTGGCTCGCCATTATGGTGCACTGTGAAATGTTGGTATTAGATGGTTGGAGGCAGTCGGCAGGAAGCCTTGATCTAGAATATTCTGTATATATATATATGTAATTGCAGAGCCAGAAGAGGAATTTATCGAAAAGGATATTTTTTGCTCAATTATTTTGTGTTTTATAAATCAGAGATTAACAGTAAGATCATTATAGTTCAGATGTACCAGCTAATAAAGAATAAGTCATACAATTGGAAAGGTAAAATTGCAAATCAATAAAAACGGTCACTAGTGCTAATCAGCAACCAATTAAGACAAAGGATGTCAAAAGATACAGTTATATAATTCATGAAGAATTCACATAACTTCACTTCATATTAAAAATTTTGCTGAAGACGTTGTCTAGATGAATAACAAAAGCTTAGTAACCGACTCATCCAGCTCAGAGAACGCAACCATAACAGAATACGATATTATAAACTGGTGAGGATAACTGTAGTTTGAGGTGACATTTGAAGTTGAAATGTAAAGCTAATTTCTGGCAGTCTTACTTTAAACAGACGAAAATCCCTAAAATCTCCCTCATACGATTTATGTAAGGTATATATTTCATACGTTGAACATTGATATTAGGATTTAATTTATTTAAGTCAACTATTGTTCTTCCAGTCGACTGAAGGAACAAAAGTATTCGGATCCTAGGCCGGATTTTTCGACGATATTTGAGGATTTACATGTCGTCACTTGATGGATGGTGACTGGGAGTGGAATCCGGCATGAGCACTTCGTCCTATTCGGGACTCGTTAGTTGAATTTACCTATATTCCCAGTGATGAGTACAAACTCGGAAGAATTACATATCCTAAATTCCACCGCTGCCCACCATCCACAAAATAGTATCAGTGCTAATCTTCAGATACCGTCGAAGCGTCCGTACCAACATCTGACACGTCAACAGAGACCGAGTATTTCAATCCAATCAATCAATGGAATATACAGAATTAAAATCAAAGAATCATGTTTATTATTGAACAGCACTCAAGTTATCTAATTAATATTCTGCAGACGGCTGGGTGAAAGCTTTCTATTTAAAATGAAGGTGAAAATGAGTTGTGAAAGATGCACAGAATACTGGAACTTAAGTTTCTTGTCATTCTACACTGAATCTGGTCCAATCTAGAATCTGTTATCCAAAGAAATCCATAGGCCAGTAAGGCATTAACTATGGTGATGAAAACAGTGTCTTTAAAACTGAGAAAAAACCAGTCCCTACTCATGTCACTTTCAAAGTTGACAGTGTATCACATAAAATGATATACAGCTGAGTTGCTCTTACCATGTGCTAACCTCATTTCTGAGTACAGAGCTACCTGTACTTATTATCAACTGAAAGTGGACAGATACGCATCGCAAATCGCCTGCGAACACCTTTATGAGTTCACATTTACCGATCAGAACAATTACATTAGAAAGGTGAAGAGACTCACATCTGTTTGATTCTGTGACTACATTTCTCGAAGGCTTCAGTTCACAGATTCCCCGTCCATTGATGGTGGAATAACCCTTCATCAAATTGAATCAAGACATGAATGGGATATTTTTTACTGTCTCTGACAATATCGTGCGTCGGTGGCACAGTGGTTAGGACTCTCGCCGACCATGCACATGGTCCGGAGTTCGAGCCCTCGCCGACGCACACCTGATATCTATGGTCGGCCTGCGAAATTTGGGCTACCGATATCCACGCTAAAAATTCCATACTTGTACAAAAAATACAGTGTGGAATCAAGCTGTAATCAAAAATAAAAAATAAAATAAATCTTTACTATGCTAAGCTGAAACAATCGCCACCAAGCCATTCCAACCCAGACTGTGTGTGTGAAAGGAAATTGAGGTTACTTTGACCTTAGCTTAGTAAAAATTGCTCGAATGACTATATTACTGTGCATTCTATCACACCACTACTCTCTGTTACTATTTATGACCCAACCATCTTAATTGATTTAAAACCACTCCAGAATGCTTTCTTCTATGTTATTAGGTATTCGCCTCCATGTATGTTGTTGAGGTATTAATACTTGGTTGAACAACATTCACTATAATCAAGAGTAGGCATTCAAATTAATTATAAGTATCTAGTTTCATTCTGTACCATTTTAATATTCATGTTACCACTTCACTCATTATGATTATTCCCTTGGGTTCATAGCGCGAAATACGGTTACAACAGCATACCTCGATTTTATCCAGTTTTCTGTAGTCCTTTTCAGCTAGCTCGACGATCGTCCACTAGTTTTCATCTCCATGCCGTCCTCAGGCAAACACCAGACTCATGGTTTTTTCCTTTAGGTACCATTTTAGGGCCTGGCGCGTGATGTCAATCAATGGTCTCCATGTCATGTGCCAAATCCATCCTTATTTTCCTCGGTATATTTGTAGAACAATAGGTTCTTGGTTAGGTTGTTACCAGAATTTCCTATTGCTAATCCTTTCTGGTCTGTTAGAAATAGATCATAGATGAATCGACTTTACATTACTGTTGAAAATCCAAATCTTTTTCTTTATGCTGGGTGCAATAAATTTCCAGACCGATTTTAGAGTTATTTAAGATCTGTCTTGTTGTTCGACTCCTCCCTTATACATTCTCATCAGTACTGCCTGTAGTTGGAAAGATCTTGCCAGGATAAGTGAAAGAGGCAATCTTCTTTAGATTTCTCCCAATTGATTGTGACTGATGATGATGGTGGCCGTCAGTAGGATATTTGCATCATCTCTGCCTTCCCTTCTCTATCTTTACTTGAAGTCCCGTTTTCACTGCATCTTCTGCCAACTTAATGGTACATCTTCAAGTTAATGTGACATTAAACATTAATCGTTCGTCAATTCCAGATCATTTAGAGTCTTCTTATCTGTCCAGATTATTCTTGTCTTCTCGCTCTCCACTCACGGTGTTCCGCATAATCCAGTCTACCACACTTAAAATTAAGATATGATAGAGAAGATTTGTAGCTCAGAGAACACAACCACATAAAAAAAAACACTTAGTATTATCATCGATGATAACAGGCAGCCTTGAATTACTCCTGTTTTCACTTTAAAGGCTACACTGAATTTTCCGTTATGAATCAACTGGCGTGTGGAATCGTCATATAGCTGCTGTATGTGGTTGATAAAGGATTTGGTCACTCCATGCTGTTTTATAAAAGTGCAACTTCTATGCATAGTTCTGTTATGCTGTATGGAGCCAAACAAGCCTCCAAATAAAATGCGCTGATTTTACACTGCTAGTCTCGTTCTTCTTACCTTGACTGAGATTACAATGTACATTTGAAAGAAGGTTATGTGTAAGCCTGTCATAAATGGTAATTGATGATAGATGGGATACTGAATGACAGAAGAAGTGGATAACAAAATATTATGCTGTTTAGCTTATTGTAATATTATAAATTGATTTTTTTTACAAACAGTAGACTTATTTTACTTCGTATTGTAAGTGTACTGTGAATTCCTACGCAAAGACTACTCCTGCGATGAAATTTTCACTGAACTATTACTTTATACAAAGTAATTTCCATAGAACACTTAAAAGAAGATAAAAGTGGCCTATAAACTTGACCAAAAGGGATAATTAGAGTGTGATATCAAAATTTGGCTGCTTCATTTAACAAGGCAGCATCGTTTCAACTACAGATGGAAGGCATGAAGATGTTAAAGGCGGCCAAGATTAGGAGAGCAGGACATAACTTCATGATTCTGTAGCTGGTGTGGACATGTAGAGTATGCACCATACAGAACGAAATTCATATTTTTTTAACTCCAATTTCAAGCTATTTCTTCTATATGGTTCAGAGAATCGATACATCTGGAAAAGCATTACCAACAGACTACTGTAGACTTTCATCAACAGTTGCCCTCTTCGCTGGCTGAATACAAAAAATCAAATGGCTAAGAAGGACTAATAACATGAAATTCTCGTAATAAATCAACCAAGAATATATCGCCCAACAAGTATACAGAAGAGGACAGTGATGAACTGGATATATGCTGAGGAGAAAATTGAATGAAATTAAGCGTAAGGCGGATCATTGAGAGGAACCTGAATGAGAAACAAAGAGGGAAGCAATAAGGTAAATACACTATCAATTCCAAAAAAAGGTAAATACACACCAGTCAAACGACCAATCAGATCTCTCAGCATAACAAATCCATACTTTTCATAATATCCATTGTAAGTTCCACCCTAACTTTAATCATTAGCCTAACCTAATCCTACTCAAACCTTAACCCTGAATGAGGATGAAACTTTCGACGAAGATTATGAAAAGCATCCATTTCGTGATGCTAAACGATCTGATTGACTACCATATCTATTCCTTACCGTTATCTTGAAGAGCTGAATGTTGATCTGAGTATGACATGGAGGAAATCCTTCAAGAAGGAAACAAAGGCTTGTGGATAATCGTAGAGTGGATAAATGTGACACTCAGGATCCAAGAGATTAATTATACTATAATACTTATATAACAAAAAGAAATTCAGATGATTTCATTGTGAATCTACAACTAAACAAGAGAAGTAAATGCACTTCCTAACAATCTCTGTATGTGTGTGCAACAAAATAACAGCAGTAATAGGAATCACAAAGGGGTATTTCCTCCATAAAGCACATAGCGCAAAAATAAGCGATAAGATTTCAGATAAACACAGCGATAGACGGAAAAGTATAATAATATGATAAAAGAAAAATAGATGATAAACTCTCACTAAGAGTGAACTATTTTTTTAGGTGAATACCAACCACTTGAAAGTATATATGTTTATATTATCCAGTTTTTACAGTGACCAAGCGACCGACACACAAAAAGCTAACCGTATGATAATAAAACAGACATTTATAATAATAATAATAATGACTGTCATAGTGGGCAAAAACAAACCAAATACATATCAAATAAGAGTTTGAGGTGACAAAAAACAAAACAAGAAAAGATGCAAGCAAGAAAATAAACACAGTATAATGAGAGGAATTTATCCCCATGTATATACTTTTAAAAGCAGGGGTGTTACACTTTGACATATCTATCTATCTATCTGTCGGAATGTAAAAGTATTTGGCGATTCATACGTCAGGACCAAAACAAAGAGAATAAAAGTGTGCACATACACAGAGAGAAAAAATGTTCCTCTTATAATGTAAACTATTGTTTTACTTCACATATGTATTATATATCCGCATTGAAGTGGACAAGATTAACAAAGGCAGTAGTATATTTAGAAAATCATAAACTTTATATTGATGTCACAATTCACTATATCGTCATTATAAAAGTCTTTGTATTTTCCAATGAATGAAAAAGCAAAATGATATTGCTTCCTATTGACATTTTGCTATTCAATACTGCTACTAATGGCTTTGTCAAAACAATACCAAACTGAAATTTATTAAATCTCAGCTCATTTATATATACGGTAACTTAATCATAGTTCTTCAGTATAAGGTAATTTTTTTAACATGACAGGGAAGACAAACTAAATGTAGATTGCAGGATATGATAGGTCTATGAAATTATAAAACCAAAATATGGTTAGATAATGAAATGGCTTACCAAATTTATGATCAATCCAATCAAAACCCTGGAAACACACACTTGGATATCAATCTAATGCTCACTAGCAACTAGTTCTATTCAGGTAGGTAGTTACCCAGGTTCTAGTGAGGATTCGTGACTGGCAGTGGGGTACAGCAGGTCGTGTATGAGTGCAGGTACTCGCCAGTGACATTGGCTAGTGGTCGCGCTATATCGTGAACTAGCAGAAATTAAAAGTCATGGGCCATTAGATCGGGTCCGAGTGGCTTAATGGTCTATGAGTTCACCTTTTAACTAAAAAGTCCTGGATTCTAACTCCAGTGGTGAATGTGTACTGATGAAGAGTTCGAAACTAGGATGAAACAGCTGGATGTCCAGTACTCACTGGTTTTCCAGTGGTTCTCTAACTGATGTCAGCTCATGATGAAATCCTCCGTGAAATCAAAAGAAATCCCTACAAAACCAATACTTGAAAATTTCGTTATTGTCAAAACTAATTCTGTAGACCTATTGCTGATGAGTTTAAGGCTTTTCTAGTTCCATTTCAATTCTCGCTGGTGGTACAGAGACTGTACAGTGTTCATTTCTTCTGATCTTGATTTGTCTTTAGGATTTGTCCAGTGTATATTTCATCACATTCTAAGCATTTTTTGTAGACACAGTTAGATTGTGAATCCTTCGGAATTTGAACTTTAACATGAACAAGCCTGTTTTGTGGCGTGTCCGATGCTTTGATGAAAACTCCAATGTTGCAGCATTTATTAAATGATCTTCTGATATCTTCGAAAGTGTTTGATCTACATAGAATGATAACTATAGAAGCTCAAACAATTATTCATTGATGTTCAAATTATCATAGCTTCTCTGAAGATAATACTCAATATACTACATATACATCTGTTACTAGTTAGCACACACCACATTACAACATTTCTTTTTCGGTATGTGTTAAACACCCATCCTGGGATATGAAGTAGTGGTCGAATTGGTAGTTGTAAAACCACAAACATACACAACACCAATTAGGTAATTTAGTTGGTTCAACTGAGAAAATGATGACCATACAAGATTTGGTGGGTGGTGACTAGCACTCGACTCCCGTACGCATACTTTGTTCGATTTATATCTTATGAACTGAATGTACCTGCAATCCTCATTGGAATGCGTAGTGGTCTAGTTGATAACTCCTTGCCATTCGAAACGATGGATTCTGGGTTCGAGCCCCATTGGTGAACACACTCACTCACTGGGATCGTAGGAACATCGAGCTGACGAGTCCCAGAAAGGAAAAAAATCACATCCTGAATTCCATTCTTAGTCACCATCCATCAAGAAGCATCAGTGTTAATCCTCAGACATTATCGAAGTGTCCGTAGTAGGGAGTAAAATGTCAACAGAAGCCGAACATTTCATTGCAATGAATTAACTGATGAAGTGGAAATTGAATTAAACACATAATAGACCATGATTTTTATATTCTTTAAGTACAGTCAATATATAATATAAAACTACTATAAGCCCTGAAGTAATAAATCTAGGGTGTCATAATTACTTCTGCGTTATAATTTTAGATATTTTACAACAAAGGGAAAGTCATCTGTTATCAGATGTAAGTAAAAGTAATTTCATGTTTACTTTACTTTATTACCATTTAGACTGCTATAGAGCCGTTGTCTGAAAACCTGTCCAGTTGGATTTAGGAAATTCCTGTACTCACTATATTTAAATAAACAGCTATAAATAAATACAAAGCCTGATTAGTAAACGACCAGTTGTTTGTAACTCCAAGATTCACATAGAACAGGTCATCTGAGGAGGAAGTGAAAGCCAATAGGTAATCATGCAGTCAGGTAAAAAAGGACTTCTTGGTTGAAAATGAAATACAGATGTACCGTTGAAGCATTATGTTCCATTCACAACACCAAGGAATAATAATAAAATTATGCAAAAACATATTACAAGTGTATCTGTGTTTCACATGACCTGTAAATGTTTTTAAGCTGACACTCAGCAACACCTTTCAATCAAGTAAATTGAAGTTAATGTAGGTATAGAATTCGGGCACTTCGGTGGTAGAATGTAATTCCATATTAGATAAGTTTATTTTTTATATACATCAAACAGTGATGAGGCAGTATTAACAACTGGATGATGAGGTTCCGAGCATAAATTATCGCCACTCATAATTATATCAATTTAGTCAGACGGTTTCAAAATTTATCCCATACATATTTTCTCTCTCTCTCTCTCTGTTCTGTCTCTCCAACTTCCCTTTGTTGTTTTTTGCCACTATCCATCCAAAATCAGTAAAGATAGATTTAGTTAAATGTTTTTTATAATCGGGCCAAGAGTCTAGGCCAGAAGATTCAAAATACCGAAATCAAACAAATAAACGAAATATTACTAGTGAATAACTACCCATCAGAATTTATTCAGAAATATACGAAGACCATAGAAAAACTAATATTAGCAATAAAAGCGACAAAAATATCGAAAAAAAATATAGAATTCAAAGCCTCTATAGTGCTGTCGTATAAAGAAGGAACATGCGAGGCTTTATGTAGAATTCTCAATTACTCTGGAAATAGTAGGGTGGCATTTAAACCAACCAACCAAGTTCTCTCTGAGATAAACTTCATTGGCGTAAGGACCTAATAGATCCAATTTTAAAAAAAATAATATATAATTCACCAAGTACCATGTAATGATGACTGTGAAGTCAAACTAGTAGACTGGGGTCAACTAGATTATTGGAACATGAAAATTTAGCTAGACCTAAAATAATTGAACCTGCTAAGTTACATAACCTTGAAAACGCTCAGCCATTGGATTGCATTCACTTGCATAAAATCACACGATAGTGTGAGACAGAGTGAGAGTATAAAACGTAAAGTGGTCGCACTATGTCATGAGTTGGCAGAATCTAGAATCATGAACCATTTGATCAGTCCCAGTGGCTAAATGGTCTGCGGGCTAGCTCGTTTCGTAACCAGAAAGTCCTGGTTCGAACCCTGGAGGTGAGTGTATACTGATGAAGAAATGAAAACCAGGACGAAACATTTGATCGTCCAGTACTCCCTGATGGTTTTACAATTGTTCTCTAACTGATGTCAGCTCATGATGAAATTTTCTGATCAATCAAACAAAATCCCTACAAAAAACCAATACTTGTAAAAAGTAATATAGGTAGGTGGAGAGAGACGTTAATCACTGAAGCTTTGTTCATCGATTCAACACTGCACACATGCAATCGGATGACGCAACACCTATGCCGGAGATATGGAAAGCGGGACAAACAACAAGGAAGGTTGGATAGACAGAAAGAAAAAAAAATATGTAAGACAAATTGTGAAACCGTGTGACTAAATTGAAATGATTATGAACAGTAATTTATGCTGGAAACCTTGTCATCCAGTTGTTAATACTATGTGATATACTAATATAGAATAAATTGAAGTCATTTTGAGCTTCAGTGTTTCATTTTATTTAAAAAGTTGAAATATCTTGGCTGTATTTACCTTTCCACAAAGATTACATCTATACAACACTCTACAGCCATGATTGATATTTTCCTTATAATTACAGAATATTAATTATATACATTCTTCACTAAAACTATAGTAACCTCATGGGTACATGTAAATCAAATGTATAAAAAATATATATGTAACTGAATGGGCGTTAAATGTTTCAATATGAAATAAAGGAAAGTATTGAAAATTGACTCATCATATTAAAACTATATAATATATTAGATGGGATTTGAACTGCAAGATGTATACAATCCTACATTTCTGTTGATATAATTTAGAGGAGTGACAAAATAATATGAAATTCATTAAAAGAAGTTTCGAGAAGTTTAAAGAAAATAAATTATTTACCTGTTCTATAGTTTGTTTGTAAGGGTTAGTTTTGTTTTTACAAGTTGATCAGGGATTCATATCAGTTAGAGAACCATTGAAAACCAGCTTGGAATACTGGACAGCAACTGTTTCATCCTAGTTTGGGAATCATCGGAAGTACGCACCCACCAACAGGGTTCCAAACCAGGATCTCCTGGTTACAAGGCAAGCTCGCATATCATTCAGTCACTGGGACCCGATTCAATGGCTCATGAATTTTAACTTCTATCGATTCGTGATTTAGTGCAACCCCAACCAGTGTCATCGGTGGGACATCCATCTTCACACGTGACATCTGGATGCACCTCACCGGTCGCGACTTCTCACTAAAACTAACCCCAGAAAACTCCATCCTGTAGTAAGTCACTAGCGAGCTTTAGTTTAATTTTCCATAGTTTGGTTTGGGAGAGTTAGATATTGTTAGAAGTTAAAATTCATGAGCCATTGAATCGGGTCCCAGTGGCTGAATTGTATACGAGCTTGCCTTGTAACCGGAAGGTCCTGGGTTCGAACCCGGGTGGTGCGTACTTCCGATGATTCCCAAACTGGGATGAAACAGCAGCTGTTCAGTACTTCCTGGTTTTTGATGGTTCTCTAACCGATGTCAATCCGTGATCAACTCGTAAAAATATTTACTTTTTATGTTGACCAAGAGAATAAACATTAGAATTACCTGTAAATTTTTCAAATATTGTTTAACAGAGACGTGAATGATTTCAAGTTTAATCACAAAGTGACTTCAGCTAGAGAACCAGTACGTTCTGAACAGATGTCTCTTCCTGGTTCGAGACTTTTTAGCACTACGCACCCATCAATCCACCAGGAATATAAACCAGGTTACAAGGTGAGAGCATTAACCATTCAGCCAATCGGATGGCATCAGATGGTCTGTGAAGTCGAACTTCTGCCAATTCACTATATATAACGCGACTATTAGTCAAGGTAATCGGCGAGTATTTGTCTTCAGGCTCAACTTTGTGGACGCCTTTGGTCTCGACTGCCTACTTGAATTCCAAGCAATTTCATTATGTCGCCATTAGTCGCCAGTGAGTACTAGATTAGTTCTCAGGTGTGCCTTTGTAAGGATTTCGTTGACTTCAAGACTAAACAAGAACTAGCTTAAGTCGGAAAACAAATCAGCATTGCCTTACGGCTGCGGATCATGTGATTGCGTCCCAGTGGCTTAACGGTAAACCAACTCGACTTGTTAACCAAGGGTCCTAGGTTGGATGACTGGTGAGGTCATAGGTGCGTACTGATGAAGAGCCTCAAAATAGAAAGAGGCAACTGTTCACATTTATGAAGAAGAAATAAATAAAAACAAAAAATTGAGAGGATTATAAATATAAGAAATACAATAACAATAAAGTTTGGTACTGTATTGGCGAAATAAATGGTTTATTTAGTAGCGCAAAGAAGGTTAGTTAGTTCACGCCTGACATTGTTTTCATCACATAAAGTACGTGCCGTCAAATATGGTATAGTGGAATTTTTATACTTAGACGTACGTGCATAAAGTCTTCTGAAAAGACTTCTTGTTTTACCTGAGGAGATAAAAGTTTGGAGCTGCGAGTTAAGTGGATGCCCAGAGTTTGACAAAATTCCCTTAGCAAATTTGTTGCATAACGTCAAGTGCCTGTCAGTGACAATGTCAGCGATATGGCCGATTGGGATACCACTTGTCCTACTGACGGTCAGTCTTCAGAGTCCTACGAAGTATGACATAGTCTTTTTCAAGCAATCCAGGAAAGAATAAGGGTGAGCAGTAAAGAAGAATAGGTAAAATACACGAGTTTATAAACTGTAAGAGGAGTGGTTGGGTTGTGCCTGAGTGACATAACTTCTTAATGTAAAAAGTCAGACGAAATATTTTTTTTAGAAATCGCTAAGACATGGGAAGACCAGGATAGATAAGAGTAAAGAATTAATCCAAGATGCTCAACTTCAGACTTAATTTCTATATCAGTATCATCAATTTTGCAACGGTTATAAGAACCAACGGCTTCATTTAACTTTCGTTTACATCGGAAACTGAAATTAACAGTCTAACATTTGGAAGGATTTAGTTTAAGGCTGTTACACAAAGACCATTTGCTAATTCTTGATAGAAAGCTGTTCATCTTAGCACAGTAAAGCTGGGAGTTAACAGACATTGAAATAGTTAGATCGTCCGCATACTTAACAAAGTTCATTTCATCAGAGTGAGGAAAGTCGTGCGAGAAGAAAGAAAACAGAAAAGGAGAGAGGACAGTGCCTTGAGGGCATCAGCCTCAGTAAGCAACTAAGTGGACGACTTTCCCTGGCATACAGTGTACCGCTTTCTTCCTGTCATAACGTTAAGGTATAGTTACGCTTAAGAGTAATACTTTGTCCGTTCAGTAGCTTATGTACGGATGTTTCTTAATTTTTGAAATTGTGTATATCCTAAGTAAACAGTATATCAAATTAAAACTAGAAAAGACAACTGAATAAAATAATATAACGGATAGTGCCTTAAGATGAGTGGAAATGGAATCTCATCATGTAATCATCTTTATTTCTGAAAAAGGTAGTCGAATCAACAAGATGCTTCCGTTTGCGTTCAGAAGAATTCACTACTCCAGTATCCATTTGCATTAAGCTGTCAGTTTAGCCTAAGATGTTAAGTAAACTGCTTGAAAAAAGTTATTAGAAAAATGGCATGGACTGTTGTGAGTTAGCTTTCGTCCAACCTCAGTAGAGTCCTTAATACTACTGTCTCTGCCGTCAGAACACGACCGTCTACCGACGCAGCAACGACTTAGAAATCCCAAATAATTCTCCAGATTTATCTCTCTTCAAATGTGGCAGTGCCACCATATGCATTGGCAGAACACAGTAATTTTTCGTGGTAATATGGACAACTATGGCAAAATGCAGAAACTTTATATCTAAATCGTCATTTTCAAATGTTATTCGTATTCTGCTTAAATCATCTTTCATTCACACTTTCTGTATTCTTTCTTAAATATCTCTCATTCCTCCTCTTCTCCACTTTATACGTCAATTCGAATATCAATAATCTTTCAGAAGAGATCACAGACCATACATTGTTTACAGAGTCTTGTCACTAACACAATGCACAAATTTATGAAGTACATTCACTCAATAGGGATAAATATGGAAGTTATGAAGGCTTATGTATAATATTGCATTTAAAAACAGACTTATTTTAGGTACTTCTCTGTATCGATCATAAAAATAAAATATTTATATTATTCTACTATTAATGCGTTGAAAGTCATACTCATTTTTAACAATTTCTGTTTCCTATCTTGTAACAGTTTTGTCACTAAAATGGATTAATTACTTGTGATTTCATTCAAGAGTATTCAGGAACTGACTCCAGTGACAACCATTAGAAGCTACTCAGTACTGAACAGCTATTTCGTACTTTTTTGGGACTCTGCACAGTACGTGCCCATGACCTCACTAGGGGTAAAACTCATGAATTATTTCTGAATCGGGTTTATGAAATCAGACACTACAAAACGCTTAACCTATAACCGCAGGATATTTATGAAACTGTTGCTTTTAACACAGAATGATCTGTACGAGAATATTACGTAAGTAGGTGGAGTTATTTCATTGTATTTTTGAAAATAACAGTTGCTTTTTTTGACGGTCTATTCAGACTTTTAATTTCGTTATTTTTCCTAAGTGCATATTCTTAAAAGTATTTTTCTTAAGACTGAGAAATATGATGTTTTTTCATGTCCACTGCTATCCATTTATTCATTAAAGCACCGGATTTCTAGTTTTTCTTCACTTTCCATTGATGAAATGCATTCAGCAACAAATAGCCTGGTTTTAACCAAAGGACTGCTGAATCAACCTCTTTGTTCGCTGATTCTTTTACTTTCCAAATGGATCAGAAAGCTTCAAGCTTCAGCTTTGAAGTTACAGTAGCCATTTTGGATAATAAAGAATTGAGTGGTTAGCCTTTTGCGCAGTCTTCTATCTTTACCGGAGTTAGTACCGGTTTTCCAGAGGTTACGTAGTGCATCAGGTGGGAGTCAAACCCGAGATCACGTGAGGAGTGGTTAGTAGGCATTCTTCCACTGAACCACCGACACAATGGACCAGCGTACGAGCACTGAACTCTATAATATATAGTAACACGATGATACACAGGTTCGAACCAATGACCAAATAATATGTCTGGAGTACTTGGGTATTTTTATACAAAGTTAAATGCAGTACTGCGTATTTTTGAAGCTGTTGAATGTATGCTTCCTCCTATCATCTTTATTGAGCCCTTTCTTTGCGCACTTCTTCATTCAATAGGTGAACTTAGCATTCACATGAAGGCTCCATACACTAAACAGTAGAACTCGCAGCAAAGGCTCAAGTTATCTAACATATTTTTGTACTGTTTCGTAGTTAAAAATGGAAGGTGTAGAGAAGAACGACTTAGATATGCGTGTGATGTCGTTTAAAGAAAAAACCAACAACAACGAAAACAATTACTAATACAATTTAATTAGTTACTTAGTTATCTCTCCTATTCTTTTTTGTCTTATTCATTGAGACAAAGACGAAATAAGTGACAGCCTGCAAGGCACGACGTCTGTTATATATATATATATATATATATATATATATATAAAGATGGAAAACCCATGTATTCTTCCCTACTGATATTGATTTTTGGCTACTTTTTACTTGCTTTCACTGGCCCTAAATACTTTTTACCATTTCCATCTAATTTCCATCTTATTTCTCGGAGATGATTGACACAAGAGACTGGAATATATTGTCTTATATATATATATCACTACTATCAAAGTCTGTATCAAGGAGATAGGGATTTTTGAAGACTGAAATAATAACTACAGCATCCGTTCATTAACATGTTGCAGAATTTCTCACTATCTCCCTCGAATAGTCTTATTTACTTATCTGAGTGTTTATGTGTTTAGAGTCTCAATATATCTTTTCATGTCTATCAGTAGTATAGAGATGAATACTAGAGAGTAAAGTCAATGTTTGCCATCTGCTAATATATTCTACAACAACCCTTATAGATTCAATGCTTCTTAATGTATATAAGTTGGTCAGTTAGTTGAAAACGGTTACTGACTAGTATCCTATCAAAAATATCCAATAAAGTTCTGCAGGAGGTCATTCGCGAGCTCGAATAGCTCAGTAGTAACGTCTCTGACTGCAGCACTGGGTGATATGGGTTCGAATCTCACAAGGGACATGAGTTCCTTTGAGTTTGCAGATAGGCCTTGCTGACTGGTGAGTGCCAACTAGTACAAAACCTAGGTCAAGCAAGGCTTCCTGTGATCCATTGCCTTCAACCATCTAATGGTTAAATCTCGTTAAACAGAGTTAATGTCTCAAATTTATGCTCCATTTTTTTCTTATTGATAATGTTACACACTCCCTGATTTGCTGCGTCTTAAAACCAGCTAAAACCAGTCTGGACAAATTTTAACCATTGGGCAAAGACAACTTTGAAGTCCGAACTGATGGAGCCAGTTTAACTAAATATTTATTGGCTTAAGTTTTCGAAGTACATAATATATGCAAGAAAAAGAAGAAGAAATATCAAACATTACTGAAACTCTCAAGCAAAACAACTACCCAAGGAACTTCATCAACAAAATCAACAAAGACATTAAGTATGGCCAAAAACGTAGAGACGTCAGACGATATCAGAAGAATACTCAATCAGCTCAACATTAGAGTTTTCTTTAAAACATCAGACACACTTCAAAGCAATCTTGTCCATACAGAAGACCAAATCCTTAAAGATTCTCTATCTAATTGTGTCTATAAAGTAAAATGCTTGGAATGTGATGCGATATGCATCGGACAAACATCACCAGCGAGAAATCAAAATCAGAAGAAATAAACATCCTAGAGCCGCATCTGTTCACCCACTGAGAAATCCAGTTGAACTAGAAAAGCTTGAAAACTCACCAGCTAGCCATAAGTCTACACACTATAGAATCAGACCACAAAATTGATTTTGACAATATTGAAATAATCCAAAAAAACTTCAGAAATCACAAAGAACGTCTAGCATCACTAGAAGCACTTCATATCACGAGGAATCCAAATTGTCTGAATAGGAATGAATGATGGACTAAAACAGAATCTGACCTGGCTACAACATCTCCCTCCCCCATGAAGTCACAAAATCAACACAAATGTGAAAAGCAAGTTCACTATGTAAACACACACTGCTTTTGTAATTTCCCACACTGATCAAATCCAACAATCTACACTTGGTTTTGTTATCTTTATCAACTGAAAACCTGACAACGAAAAACGACCCAGACAGATGAACGATCATCAAGTTAGTAAACTTTATTTTGATATCATAACAGACGTACTATTACCTTTGGATTTGGTTTAGTGATCATCATTACTATTTTGACTTTCAATATGTCCATTTAACTTGACCTAAGTAGTCTATTTTCTCACCACTTAACTATTTGTTATATATATGCTGAGATTTTGTAAATTCCGGTTTAATAATACTCTGATAAAGCTATTAGCTGCAGCATTAAATAGCAAAACGTCAGTAAACACAACAATATCGTTTTGTTTTTCATTCATTGGGAAATACAAAAACATTTATTATAATGAATGTAGTTTTGTATAATATAGATTGACCTTTATGATCTTCTGGAACCAGTTTGTCTTCCGTCATTATTTGCCTGGACTCTAGGGTTCAGAGGTAGTTCCTAGCTAGTATTGATATTCGGTCTTCAGACGGACTACTTACTGTTTTCCTGTACCGAAGCCTAATTGCAGCAATATTATTCGAGCCAGTCACATCAACACATATGAAAATTTAGCGTCAGTGTCAAGCTCGAACATATTTCATATCACATAATAGAAGCTAGAAGTTAATTAAAACAGTTGATGTGAAATTAATTACATGCAGTACTAATTTTTGAATATTCTCTGGTGTCCATTTCAAGATTTGCATTACCTGTTCAGTGACCTCTTAGAGATCGACGTCGATGAACTTTATGAGCTTGGTTTTATAATAAACATATAGAGATATCATCTCTGAAAAAATGTGGAAAAATGATCATTTACTTGAAAATCAACCAAACATCTCAGTCAGCTTGGGACTCTTCATCACTACGCACCCACGGTCCCAACAGGGATTGAACCCAAAACCCTCAGGTTACTGGCCCAAGTCCGATGGCCATTCAGACACTTCGGCCAGAATTCAATAGTCTATGAATTCTAACTACTGTCAATTTGCAATTTCAGCTTGACCGCCAGCTAATGATAGCCGATACATTAATCCGTTATAAAACTTGAAACATATCAAATCTTTACAAACCAACTGTTGAAAATGATTCGATACTCGTTAATGACTGGTTAGAGGATGAAGTTCTCCGGAGTTCTAGTAAGAGGTGATAACGAGTGGGCTTCACCAAGTCGGATGTGAATATAAATACTCGCCAACGAAATAGGCTGATGGTCAAACTAAAGTCGTGAAATGACTGAATTTAGTATTGACGGCCTATTGGGTTCCGGCCTAATTGGCTGGACCGTCAACGAGCTTGACCTAGTTCCTTGAAGGTGCTTGATTCCATTTCTGGTGGGATCATCAGTGCACAATGATGAAGGATCCCGCTCTCCGTAACTCCCTGGTTTCCAACGGTCTTCTAAATGGCATCAGTTCGTGATCAAACTTGAAACATCACATCTTTATAAACTGACTTTTGAAATATTCCTTTATCAGGCATTCGTTTCAGTGGCAATAGATAATGCTGATAGCTGTCATTTATATAAGAATTCCATTCACAACTTTCATCATAAACCTGTATTTTCGATACTTAAAGATGTACCAGAACAAAAATGTTTCACAAAGCAATCAGCACAGTGCTCCTAAGATGTGCTGAAAAGTTTTCTTAGAAGTCATTAGAATTATATAGAACATTTTGACTTTGAAGAACTTATGAGAACAAAATATTTTCATAAGCAAACTGTATTATTATTATTATTACCTTGGGTACCTAGTGGAACAGGGCTTCAAAAACGCATCTTTTCTTCGGCTGGGTTCCCAATTGCCCTTGACCTCTCATCTCCCCCTCACTGCATGATCGCCTCCATGTCACCCTCCTACTGATGACCCACTTGGAACTTCCCTTTAGGGCTCAACTCGGGAGATGGACTGGCGCATGATTTCATTCGACGGCCCGATCCATCTCTATTTTCTCCTGCATATTCGTTGGACAATCGGCCCTTGGTTTGCCTGTTGTCAGAGTTTCGTGTTAATAATTCTTTCTGGCGATTCGATCTTCAGTATGGAGCTAGCGAAGGCAGCTGTTGATTAAAGTCTGCAGCAATCCGTTGGAAATCCTTTTCGTGACTGACACGCTGGCCAAGTTTCTGAAGCGTATATATTAGAATTAACTGACTTCACATTGTTGTTGAAAATGCAAATCTTGTGCTTTATGCTGACTGAATGAGTGCAGGAGATTTCCAAACCTGTTTCAGGCTGGCTTTGATATCTTTGTTCGCCTAAGGTGTCTGTAGTTGAAACTGTGCTTCTTAGATAAGTGAAGGAGGTGACCTCTGTAAAATCTCTCCTGCTAATGGTAATCGGTGCTGGTTGTTGTTTCTGTTTGGTTTGTAGGTATTTTCATCACCTTCATCTTATCTTTGTTCACCTGAAATCCTGTCTTTGCTGTCAGCCTCTTCAGCCAGTTTGTTGGTTTTCGCTTGTAAGTCTTCGAGTTTGTGTGACGTTAGACATATATCATCTGTGAAATCCAAATCTTCTAGAGTTTTCTTGTTGATTAATGTGTTCCTGTCTTCTCACTCCCATCGCACAGTCTGACACATGATCCAGCCCACCAAAGTTAGGAATTTCAAAAGTGGTAATAGGCAACCAGCTTGCCTTACTCCTGTATGCACTTCGAACGCCTCGCTGAGTTTTCCGATGTAGACCACCTGACATGTGGCATTATCATGTAGCTAGGTGTTGGGTGAGGATAAAAAGACTCGAGCACTGTACGCCATAGTGCTAAAGCTGTTTCCAAATTACTTCCCAATTGATGCTGTCTGTCAAAGCTTTTTTGAGTCGATGAAGTTAAGATATAGTTTTGACTTCCATTCTATGCTTTTTTCGATGACGATGTGTAGAGTAGCAATTTGATGAACACATGATTTGCCTTTCAGGAATGCAGCTTTTTCCGGGCGGAGTTATGTATTCAGTGCATCCTTTATTCTCTCCATCATGACGTGACTTAGTATTTACTTGGCATGGGCAAGAGCATGATTCCACGCCACTTCTTGCAGGGGTGTAAGTCAGCCTTCTTTGGTAGCTTGATATGGAGACTAGCCTTTCTTCCAATCTGCAGGAACCTTTCCTTCCTTCCAAACCTTTTGCAATAATAGTGGGAGAATATCTGCGCAGTCTCTGGGTCCATTTTTAATTCTCCGGGTGAGGGAAGTCCGTCTAGTCCTGCTGCCTTCCCATCCTGAATTTAGTAGCTTGATCGCATTCAGAATTTCTGCTTATGCTGGAGGATTGATGTCCACTGACAGGCAGTTCTGCGCGTGCTTTTGGTGGTGATGGTATTTCTGAACGAGTTGCAGGTGATGGTCGATCCAAGAGTCTTTTAAAGTGTTTTATTTGTGTCTCCCTAATTAGGTTCCTTTGAAGATATTTTATTGGTTTCATCATCTGGGCTGATCTCTTTCCGGATAGAGACCTGGTTATCTGATATACTATTCTGAGGTTTATTTTGCCTGCTACCTGTTCTACTTCAGTTGCTAGTGTTTCGTAAAATTTTCTTTTGTCTCTCTTAGTACTCTTCTTTACTTCTTTATTCCGTGCAGTGTACATTGAACTTAGCTTCTCCTTCTGTTGCCCATCTTTGCTTTGAGTCATCTTCCTTTCACCAACCTCCTCTCTTCCATTAGCTTCCAGACATCCATTTAGAGACCTTCCTTGTCTTGTCTCTTCTTTCTTCCTAGACTTGTTGTACACGTTTCCTTGAACAGCTTCAGTAGTTCCAATGTTCTTCAATACAGATTTTCCTCGTGACGACACATAGTGTATTCGACTTACTTTCTGATCTGATCTATAGTGAAGGTGTCTCTTGTAGTTTTGTCCTTCAATTTCCGCTTGTTGAAATTGAAATGTCATCAGTCCGCAGTTATTCTGAAGGATTTAAGCTTCAACTTGAAGGTTCTTTGAACTAGATGACGGTCTGAGACCACATCTGCTCTCCTTCTCGACTTTATATCCAGCAGACTAGCTGCGTCTCAACTTCCTCGAGCAAAATTGAAATGAAATATATCTAATTTGTGATGTGTCCCCCAGGCGAAATTCATGACGCCTTGTGTATACCCTCGTGCTTGTTCATGCTGCCTCCGATCACCAAATCATTGAAAGCGCCGATTTCTGCGAATATTTCTTCGTTTTCATGCATTTCTCCAAGTGAAAGCCTTATAACCCATGATAAGTTCTCTTCCTTTATTATTTGCTCCCAGTTTGGCTTGCATTCGTATCACTCAGAAGTCTTTTGATGTCGCCATGTAAGATGTTGTCCATTACTATTGGCAGTTGTCTTAAAAACTTCCTTCTTCTCTTGGTCCGACTTGTTTGTTGCACTGTAACCTTCTCTTCTTTCGAGTTGAATCTTGCTGTCATGATCTTGGATGAGGAGATTGGTTCCCATTGCATTGGGGCTTTGGCTGCCACTGGTGACATCATGATGGCCACTCAACCCCCCCCCCACTGTGTGCTGATAGTTGTCGTATGGGTGATTGGAGTAGATTGCTGACTCACCAGAAGGGAACTTTAATAAACCTAATTTCCCGTTTATTCTTTTCAGCGAATTGAAATTCTCAGTCTCTAATGATGGCTTCCTGACTTTACCTTTCTAGGGTTAACTTAATGCTATTTAATTTAAGAAAGATGTCAATGGAATTCCAGGATACGCCTTTTTCCCTTCCCGAGACTCGTCAGCTGGTTGTACCTGAACCACAGGAAGTGATAAAGTATCAAGTATTTTACTTAGTGTTTTGTTTATCTGTTAACACCTATGATTAAAATCAAATGCTTCTCTACGAATAAAATCAAAATTCGTTAATTTCAAATAGACATAGTCAAATCTTGTAGTGTACTCAGAAGATTCTTGATAAAATTAATTAATTTGCATACTATTTTCGACAGTGGCGTAAAAAAATAGAATGGTTATTTTTAAACAAAATTTCCATCTCAAAAGTTTCACTAACATTTAGAAAAAACATCAAATGTGTATTCCTAACCGTCTACTTTTGGTTTCCATGGCAGAAGTAGACAGGTCGCCCGCCATATTTATTTATAGAGTTTTCAAAATAGCAACTTGGCTACCATAATATCTTTGTAACGAAACTACAATTCCTATGCTTGATTAATTAGTATGCATTTAAAGTAATAGTTTTGATAATCTTTTCTTTTTTTGTTGCTAAATCGAATTTAAATGACGCTCCACTGTCTACATTGTACATTTAAAATGTTTTCATCGGATATATATTGTCGATGAAAATGTTTAACTCTTAAGAATTTAAAAAACACTACTATATGAATTCATTGTTTATTCACAGATGTAAATTAGCAAACTTTTGAAAGATTATTTATGAAAATATTAGTCGTTTTTGGCAATGATGTCTGTTGGTATTATTTAAATATTTCATGATAGTATATACAACTGAGTTATATGAATAGTAGTTGAAAAACACGCTAGAGAGAAGGGATTTGATCACTGCTGATCTGTGGCCATTTTCACTAAGGGTATATCTGGTTAGACTCACCTCACAGAAACGAATCCATGGTATCAAGCAGATGTCGTAGTATCATCGTCTGAGAGTTTTTAGCTTCCTAGCGAAAGTGGTGAAAATACACTTAAGACTGGAGACTTTGAAAATGATGAATTCGGTGTTATTTAAATATTATTAGAAAATGAATTCGCTTTCCTAAAACTGTCTATTCCAAATATACTTTAAAATCTTCCATTTGAACACAAAAGGCTAAAAGGCAAGCTAAATTTGTTAAAGTTCATGGAATTGATGTTGCAGTTTGTGTAAGATTAATTTTGAAGTGTTGGTTTGCAGAGATTCGATTGGTTGGAGGTTTGATCATGGACGGACAGTGGGAAACCGGAGAATACTGGTTCGGGACTCTTCAGCGGTACGTGACCACGACTCAACTAGGGATCTAATTCAGGACCTTTTTGGTTAACAGGCTAGTTTGTAGATCATTCAACCACTAGGACGAAATTCACTGGCCTATGAACTCAAACTTCTCACAGCGGATAGAGTCCCAGTGGCTGAATGGCATACGAGCTCGCCTTGTGAGCATGAAGTCATGAGTTCGAACGCCTGGGTATGCGTACTTCTGAATACTCCCAAGCTTAGTAAAATCAACTGTCCAGAACTCCTTGGTTTTTAATCGTTCTCTAACTTATATCAGCACTGAGTACACCCTTAAGATTACTTAATTTAAGAGTACTATTAAGAATTTAGAATAGGGTTCCTAGAAGTAGAATTTGAGATTATTTGTAGATACTCTGCTTCAGAGATTTATCGGAAAAACAGATGGCAACTTGAGGAACATTCTGGTAAGTTTTAATTCAGAAGACCAACCGTAGAATGCCTGTTTACTATGGAGGTGGTTTGGTGACGACTCCTGGCTGACGTACACCTAAACTTCGCCTAGTTTACCAGCTGACATTAAGCCACAGAAGACTGGACGTTAGACTAGTAGCCTCACTTCGTAAAAATCACACCACCATTACCGAAACTATAAAGCTTGAGGTCCTGTGCTTTACTTCGAAGGTAAGGAATGAAAAAAAGCTAAACTCGCACTTCTAAAGCATCAAAGTCACTACTGCATACCGTTTCACATGCGTCAGTTGGTCCAGATGAATCAGAATGCTATGAAAATGACCTCAGATTCCTTTCAGCATTTTTTACCCATCAGAAATGGTTGTTACACTGCATTCCAGCTCACTGAAATTAAGAAGTGATAATAAGACTGGCATAAAGATATTTGATAGCCCTAACATGCTGAAACGATTGGACGGCTTTGAGCCATATCACGAATTATCTCCAACCTTCATTGGGTTTTACCATCCTGAAGGCCCCAACCAGAAAGTCCGCACCTCCCTACGTGGCTCAAAATAACAATCAAAGAATTCATGACTTAATGATGGGTTTTGGCTTCACCTCCTTCAAGTCTTTTCCAACCTGATCCTATTTCAGATAACACTACGCATCTGATCGTCATTATCAACAAGTTTCTCAGTCACTTCAATCGATATAGCTTTAAAATCTGACCCACTGATTTCCTACCCCCTTCCCAACACTATACGCCTAACCCTGATACCAATTACAGTATTATACCACCTAACACAGGAGATTGAACGCAAACACCTATTGTTTTTGATTTACAGCTTGATTCCACACCGTATTTTTGGTACAAGTATAGAATTTTCAGCATGGATATCGGTAGCCCAAATTTTGAAGGCCGACCATAGATATCAGGTGTGCGTCGGTGCGGGCTCGAACCCCGGACCATGAGCATGGTCGGCGAGAGTCCTGACCACTGTGCCACCGACGCACTATGGTCAAATACAACCAGACATTTCAGATTTTCTACTTTCAGTGGCCATGTTTTACAGCTACAAAGAACGGCAAAGAAAACTGTTGCGTAGTACACATGGCCTTTGATCGATAGTCGTATACGACGTCTACGCCAAAGGTGATGTATGTTGACTATGCCATATGAGCCTTTTGTATGCCTGTCGTGATTGCATCAGAAATCAGTCGGTATATTAGGGCTGATGAAACTTCCCAAATAAGTGAATTGGTCAATAAGCTCAACAGCTTCATTACCTATTTTCAAGCTGGTGGTTGGTATAGTCCAGCCCTGCAGCATTATCTTACTTTCAACAGAAGCGAACTGCATGCTAAATATTCGGAGACTTCTGTTAAAGCTATTTATTTATTTTTTTTATTATAACTTGATTCCATACCGTGTTTTCGGTATAAGTATGAAATTTTCAGAATGTGATATTGGCAGCCGAAATTTTGCAGGCCAACCTTTGATATCAGGTGTGCATCTGCAGGGGATCGAACTCCGGCCCATGTACACGGTTGTCGAGAGTCCTAATCGTGACTTCACCTTGGAGGACAATATCATCAGCATATTCTATGTCGACAATACTGTTGTTTGGTAACAGGTCAATAACTAAGTCGCTAAAGTCAAATGAGGTCGATTCCATTGGTACATATGTGATGGATTCCACCATGTGTAAAAATCTGAACAATCAAATCCCTTAAAATCTGTAACAGGCGAACAATGAAAAAAAGAGTTTATGCTTGTGGACTTCTTTGAATTTGTTTCTGACTTTTCAATCAAATTACCAAGTATAACTGAGTACCACTGATCACCGGCTGACACCAATTAGAGAACCATTTGAAAACCTGGAACAGCCGCTTCGTCTCAGTCTGGAACTCTTCATCAACACACACTCACCGCAAGGTTTCGAACTCAGGACTGTCCGGTTACGAGGTGAGCTAGCTCGTATACCATTAAGCCTCTGGAACGCGACCCGGTGGTCCATGAATTCCAACTTCTACCAATCCATGATACATATTTGGTGCAACCGCCAGTGTCACTGGTGAGTAACTGTCCTCTTTCCTGACTTGGTGGACCACGCTGGTTATGACTTTTCTCTAGAACTCCAAGTACTTCCTGAATAGGGCCAGTCACTGGTGAGCATCAGGTTAATTGTCAGATGTTGGCTTGCAGGATATAACTTTATGTAATTACATGATGATTTTGTTTTAGCAACCAGGTATAATACTTATCAGTAACCATTTTCGTATGCATCATTTCAAGTTAATAAGTAGTAACAGTACAGTTTACATCCTCATGGTCATTAATATTGGATAAGTATATTATTCTTATCTACGGGTATTCACGCTTCATTTTAAAAAAATATAGTGTGCATTGAAGTGAACTGACTTAGTTGAAATTGAAGACCTTGAAATCCTATAGATGATGAACACGGTTTGTTTCGTCAGTCTTATTTCCTCCACATCAATAAGGCTGGGTAGATATTTAGTGTGCCAATTTCTCTTTGCTTATCATACTGTCATTCACAACAAGTCTGTTAGAGTATTCGTGAAAGCATGGGCAACATCTTAGACATACAAATCATAACAGGCAGATGAATCCTCGCATGAAATCACGTTATCTCAAGTTAAAAATCACTAAATAGCACAAATAAATGAAGCGAAACAGTCATGTAATGGTAATGAAACAAACAAACTCAAGTTGAGAAAAAAGCATAAATGTTCAGAATTTTGAAAACATTGAAAACTAGTTTCATCTACACTACTGTTAAAATATTTTTTGTTTTGTCTCTAGAAATCTTAATTTAATTATTCCTTAAAATCCTCGGCAGGTAGCCTAAACCCTGCTAGATCGTCTAGCCTGATGATTAAATATCAGATTGTTACCATTTTTGTTCTAATCCTCCCCGAACTTCTTTCAGGTTAGTCCTAATTTGGCTAGGATTGCAGTGGCTTGAACTGAGTAAAATATTCCGCTTACTTCTTTTTGTGAAGTCACACAACCGTTTGCCAGTAATTCGTCTTCATAACCTTATCTAGTGGTTTTAATTATTAACATTTGTTCACTGATTTCATGGGACAGGTTCCTTAAGAATTTAACCCCTAGCTTTCACTGATTAGACCTTACATTTGTGAATAACATTTTGAAAGGTGAACAGGGCATCCTTACCCCTCCAAATTATTTAAGAGCATTTTTCTGAGTAACCAGATCTTACATTTACGATAAATATTTGTAAAACATCAACTTTCCAGGTCGTAAAGTGGAACCCGAATGAGAAATGAAAAGTTGTGAATGGGTCCGAGGGTGACATAGAGAAGATTCTGTAAGGAGGAGACGAAAGATTAAATGTGGCTAAAAGGAAATGCAGAAAACAGAATGGAAAGGAATTCAAGGGAATAATACTGGTGAAATGCTAAGTCTTTCCAGAGTCTTCCGAGGAGTTGAATCTGCCTCAAATACCAAAACCTTCATTACAGTATAGTCATTTAAATTACATGACGTCGTGAAACAATGGGGCTTTCTCTTTAAGAAATGCACAAAACGAGATACTACTGACTGGCTGATATAAGTAGCTGTGTGCCACCACTCATGTGAACCAGTTATGCTTACCAGTTAGCTAGATTAAAGTGATCTAATCACCGGATGACCATCGCACTCATTTGGTGTGGAGCTCATCAGTGGTATGTCGATTAAGACTCAGCTAAGACAGAGCCAAATCATTTCAAACCACTCAATTTCTGCCTAGCTAAATGCGTTTTACTTTCAAGCATATTCTCATTGATGAGATTTTACATGAAGTAGTTTTTTGAACATCACTTCAAGATACATTTAACTTTGAATAAGAAGATATACAGAAAATTATTATTGTCTATGTATGTATGCATACATATATGCATAATTTATATATTTTATATTGCTCTGTCCGTCTTCAAGTCAATTTACTGATAAAAACGAATTGTGTTCACAGATTGATTTGTTTATATAAGACTATTCTAACCAGCAAGCAAACAAACAAACATCTTCCTTATCAGTCAATAATAATAATAATCATAATAATAATGAATGGGGAAAAGAAGTACCTCTATCAGGATGACATTCATGAAAGAATAGTTATTTTTATAAGTGCTTGTTTGCTTGCGTCTTTATCTAATTGTGTGTGTGTGTGTATGTGCGTGCGACGAGGCAACCACACATATGTTCATGTTTTGTGTTTACATTATAAGTCGTTTCTGGGGTTTTTTTCCCCCGTCATCTTTTTGCAGAGAAAATCTCTTTTTTTCATGTAGAGAAACAAATCATTCAAATGTAAACATTACTATGATTAGCATGAATAGAAAAGAGTATCTTCCCGTCTCTCTCTCTCTCTCTGCCTCTCTTATCTATTTATGCAACATTTACGAAGCAGATTGGAAACGTACATGTAGAAAAAAATCTGTTCTATGCCCATTTCTGTATGGCAGTAGTATCCTAATAAGCGTAGAAAAATACGGTATATTCAAGTCTGTATCAAATAAGTACTTGCTCAAACTAAGTAAAAACGATGGCGTCGGTAGCACAGCGGTTAGGGCGCTCGCCGACCATGCACATGGTCCAAGGGGGTTCAATCCCCGGCCACCGACGCACTTCTTTACCTCACTAAGCCAAAATTAATGCTGGTAAAGAGGAAAGGTTGTGCATGAGGCTGGCTAGCAAACCCATCTTGTAAAAACTAAACACTGCTACAGAAACTTCAAGTCTCTAGCTTGGAGCCTTATGTTCCACTGGGAACATGAAGGAAAAATTATCATTAATTATTAAGCGAAAACGAAAAAAAACCTGTTACTCAGTGTGTGTCGACTAAAACAAGGAGGTGGGACCGCTGAAAAATACACGCATATGTTAACGAATTGTCTTGCGTTTTTTTTTCAAAGAGTTTGAATGTATTACTTAAATAAATAAATAAATAATCACACAGACAAAATATTTTTTATTTTATTTTCTCTTCCAGAGACGAATCTAAATTTATGAAACTGGTAAGTGAAAAAAAGCATGACGGAGCAGAGTGCGTACTGCTGAAGAGCCCCAAACTAGGACGAAACAGCTGTCCAGTACTCCCAGGTTTTCCAGTGGTTCTCTAAATGATGTCAGCTCATGATTAAATCCTCCATGCAATCAAACAAAATCCCTACAAAAACCAATACTCGAAAAAAAATCAACAGATATCCTCCGAAAACTAAACAGTGAATCATTCATTGACACCAAAATATTCGAATCCCTGAAGCCATCCGGCTCAAATATACCCCTATTCCATGGAGTGCCGAAAACGCACTAGAAAAGTGCACCTCTTAGACTTATTCTGTATGTGACGAATTCACTTTATCATAGCACTACACTACAGTTAGTAAAAGGCAGATTTCCTGTCACTCACTCAGGAATTCTTTTGACTTTGTCAACTTCACTGAAAACGTCGACGGATCTAATCAAAGCATGTTCTCATTGGATGTGGTGTCACTATTTACGAACTTCCCACTAACTGAAACAATGTACTATATACGCAAACACATTGATTCAAAATGGATAAACAACATTATACCAAGCGACTGCCAAACAGAGCTCCTTATTAGTTTATTTATTACATATACCACACAAGGAAACAGTATAATTAACTGGATGACAAAGTTTCGAACACAATTTATTACTATTCAGAATCATATCAGTTTTAATTACGCGACTTCGAAACTTGAGTTTTATAGTTTTCTTTGTTCTGTCCTATTTGTCGTCGTTGGGGCAGTAGAATTTCCCAGATATCTGCCTGGACAGGTGTTGAATCATTCCTATTACACGTGTTTGTAGTTGATTCGATAAACAAAGCTTCCGTTATCGATCTCTCCCTCTACCGTGTGAGATTAGATTTTAAAACTGTCATCTTACCCCTTCCTATTGTATGGTTGCGTGTAATTGCATGTATTAAATGCTAAAGCTGAACTATTCTCTAGATTTCTTGTTTTATTCAGGTCAACTAATGTAGATTTTGCTAGGGTTTTGTGCTCCACTAGTCTGACTACCCCTGTTCTACTACTATGACCTAGTAAATAAACTAATATGGAATTACTTACTACTACAGTGCCCAAGTTTTACACTTACATTAAAAAGAATTCCTGTTGAGATGCATGCCAAATGTTCAATTCCTTTTTAATAATGAAATATATCGAAAAAAGGATAGTTTGCATATGATTGCCCCACTAGGCTCGTTCCTTGCAGACTTTTTCAGTGTCAGAACTCGAAGACACATCCTTAAAGAAAACGATTGACAGCTTTGTGTTTTACAAGAGATACGTCAATGATACTTTAATTATCTCCATTATTGGAGATAATTAAAGAAGATATCCTAGAATTTTCCAAAAGCTGCCAACCTGCATTCGAGTTTACATTAGAGAAGGAGTTTGACGTCCAAGTAACAACTTGTGAACAAGATGGAAGGTCAGAAAGACCCGTCTACAGGGAGCAGTTGTGGAAAGGACAAATCACTAACTTTCATAGTTGGGTGCTTTTATATACAAAGCAAAACCGGACCCATTGATTGAACCACCTAATTCACAGCATTTACAGCCCTGACACAATGGAAGTAGAGCTGAACACTCTGAAAAGATTAATTCTTGAAAATGGCTACCCCAGACGTTTCATCACGAAATCCCTGAACCCTAAACAACTAAAATTTCCCACATTTTCTGCTCCTAAAGGACTTCTTCACCTGAATCTATAATTCAATGAAGCCTCACTGGTAGAAATACTGAGAAACAGCTATCCCGCTCATTGATGAAAACCTGCTCCGCGGCTACCACTGCTGACCTCAACAACGTGCATCTACTAATTCACCTGCTTGTGGGGGAGCTAGGTATTTCTGCCTCACACAGAGTTTGTTATCCAAATGCATCATCGAGCACTCACCCTAATGGTTTTATAAAGGAGAAAAAAAGATCCCCCCGCCGCAGCTCTATGCTGGAACACTTGGTCAAGTTTGGATACCAAGCTAACCCACAAACCAACTTCAAAGTCATCTACAGAACACGTGGGAATTTCGCCAGAAGAGTGCAAATCAAACTTCTCCGAACTGAAGATGCAATCGCAATTTACATGTTAAATCCTTAAGTTTGCATACAGGAGTAGTTTGTTCAGTTACTAAATCTACAATGGAACTGATCTGTTTTATCACCAAATACGTAGCCCATTTTTGTTTTTTTTGTCTTTTTAACTGTTTCATTTCCTTTCCTCACCCCAAATAAACCTGACACTCGTTCAATTTTAGCTGAATTCCTCTCAGTCCCATGAGTTATATTAGGTCACTAAACTTTGTTTAACTTTAGTCTCTACCCTATCAACATTTCTTATATTACCTAACTTGTTATCTAAAATCTAGAATTCTAACGACACATCTTTGAAAATATTGCTTTTATTGCTAAAATAATTTACTATTTTGTGTGACTGTATAACTTGGGAATGATATCACTAACGACAGTAACTCTTCGCTGAATGTCTTTTATTTTATACTGATAGAATTCAAAATATTTAAAACTTGTCTATACGTTTCAAAGATTCCAAGTGTTAGTTTGTAGAAGCTTGATTAATTTCAATATTTATCATGGATTGTTATCAGCTAGAGTACCGCTGTAAGCCATAAAGGAGTATTAAGCGACTATCTATTTCGCCCCTGTTTGGAACTTCTCATCAGTTCATTACCATAACACTGACGGAGGCCAGTTTTGCAGAAGAAAGAATCCCTAGGCTATTGGATTCCATTTTAGTTGCTGAATGATCAGCGAGCTTGATCTTATAACCTGAAGATCCTAGATTCCTTGAAGAGTTCCAGATTAGGAAGAAATAGCCGTCCAGTACACCTCGCTGATTTTCATTGCTTATCCAGCCAACTGATATCAATCCGTGATCAAACATGAAGCTTTCGAAGTTTTTATTTTAGACGATCCTAAATAGATTTTAATTGCTTGGCTTCTATAGTTTTAGGTAGACCAGGTAGAAGGTGCATAGATCATATCTTCACTCTCCGACAGATTCTGGAACATAGACACACTTTCCGGCGTCAAACGATCACCATATTTCTTGACTTGAAGGCGGCCTTCGACTCCGTGGATCGAAAGGTACTATGGCAATGTTTGACTGTGAAGTGAGTGCCAAGAAAGTACACTGCACCAATCAAGGCACTCTATTCAATCTCACGTAGTCATGTAAGGGCTTATGGGGAATTGTCATCTGAATAGATAACAACCAGTGGTGTCCGACACGGATGTCCACTTTCCCCATTCCTGTTTAACTTCATCATAGATATTCTAATGGAAATATCATTAACTGAACGTAACGACTTAGGAATCGGCTTGTTACCAGGGAATAGTCTTATGGACTTAGAATATGCAGATGACATAGTCCCGTTAGAGGAGGATGCTGAAAAATGCAGAGTCTTCTGAACACCTTGAGCAGCAATCTTCGTATGTTTGGCATGCGATTCGCCCTGCAAAATGTAAGATGCTGCTACAGGACTGGATTACGTCAACCCCTAACTTAGTGATAGGGAGTGAAGTGATAGAACATGTTGACCACTTCACCTACTTGGGAAGTTGTATTAGCACCAATGGACTGATTGGCGAGGAAATTTCAGCACGGATCCAAAATGCTCGAGCTGCTTTCGCTGACTTACACCACCTCTGGCGTAGGTGTCACATCCAGCTATCAACCAAGGGACGCTTGTACTGCACTGCAGCAGTTCGTTTCGTCCTTCTCTATGTCTCTGAAACATGGCCAATACGAGTTGAAGACATGAAAAGGTTGACTGCTTTCGATCATAGATGTCTGCGATCTCTTTCTCACGTTAGGTGGTATAATAAGGTGTAAGTAATGTTGACGTTAGGCGTAGAGTGTTGGGCAAACAGAGAAAATCAATCGAAGAGGCCATAAACTTACATAGATTGAGATGGCTAGGTCACATGCTGCTCATGCCTAACCATCGCCTCCCTCGACAGACATTACTAGCTGATAAAGGTGCAGGTTGGAAAAGAGTAAGTGGTGGCCAAACAAAAACATGGCCTCATCGATCCATGATATCCTTGACAGTTAAACTGAGTCAGGTAGGGTAGGAGATGCAGACTTCTGGGTTGGGGCCCTCTGGACTCTAGGAATCAATGGCTGGAGACGATAGGTGACATGGCTCAAAATCGTTGTCGATGGCGGAGATGTATTCAGTCTCTGTAATCTTTCATATTCCTTTCTACCATTACCCATTCTGTTTCACTCTTATGCTTGTCAAACTCTATCGATTCTCTTCACTCATCTTCTTGTCTAACTTTCTGTGTGTTATTTGGAACGTGGCAAATCGAAGTGCTGCACTTTGGTGCAAAGTTCTATGTTGAAACCAGACAGAGACAGACATAGTTTTATTAGATATGAAGATGCACTTAAAACTTTAACGTTTTTATGGATATACAGTTTTTTGTTATTCACTCTAGTGCTACTGAATTCCACCCCAGAGAATACCTCATTAATCTTTCAAAAATAAGATGAATTAAAAGGCGATATAATAATTTCTTGGATTTTTAAACTGTTTGCGCAATTCTGCTGTCCCTTGTTACAAATCAACTTCGCATCTCTTCAATGTAATCCTGGTTAAGATGATTTTGCAAAAAAAGGTGTTTTTATACTTTGAATTTTAGAACAAATATGATGCCAGTATGATTAATTTATTTTTAACTCACAATTTGATAAGTTTTAACAGACTTCAAGAGAATTAAAAAAAAACTGACAGACAGACACTAATGTCTAGTGGTGGAGAGGTTTCAAACTAATCTCACTTATTTTTTATTTTTCTATCCTCCTGATTCTTTACTTTGAAATAAACTTGATACTCTAATACTTTGCCTCATCCAGCATCTGACTACTATTCGAAATGATGGAGTCATCTGATGAAATTGATTCTAGGGAAGCAATGAAAAAAGAATCTAGAGACGTGAAACGTCTGACGATTTGAATATCGTGAAGAACGCCATATTCACAGAGATGGAAAGCTGATAAAGAACCTGAAAGGTAATCATAATCAGTCAGGGTTTCACTCCTTGTGTAGCTGGATGTTTATTATTTAAAAAGAATAATTTTGTCTTTTAGTTTTTCGGAAACTTTGCAAATTAAATATTTAACTATTTAGTTTTCATTGCCTTGGTTTTCGTCACTCATATGATGTTGTTTATCAAATTATGTCTGATTGACTGATGAAGAACATAGAATTTTGCACAGAGTGCATCAGTTCAGTTCACCATACATTTTAAGAAGTACAGTAAGAAGATAAGAATAAAATGGTTGTACAATAGACAACCAACTACAGGTGAACATAGATAAAACAGAGGTGATGAAGATTCCTGGTCAACACCAACAGCAACAACTACAACAGACAACAATCAGCCAGCATAAATGGGATGAACCTGAAAGAAACAACCTCCTTCACCTACCTACACATCTGGGAAGCATCGCTTCAACTACAGGCGGACGGAACTGACGAGGATATCAAAGCCAGAATCGGAAAAGCAAGACAAGCTTTCATTACTCTCAAGTCGGCGTGGAGGTCAACATCACTCAGCATCAAAAATAAGATCCAGATTTTCAACTTCAGTGTGAAGCCAGTGCTACTATACGGATCAAAGGCTTGGCGAGTCATAAAGAGCACCTCAAACAAACTGCAGACCTTCATCAACAGTTGTTTTCGCTAAATACCACTCAAGATCAGATGGCCAGCCAGAAAAGATCAGCAACAGGGATCTCTGGCATTGAGCGAACCAATCAGGAACCGATTGTGAAACAAATAGGCAGAAAGAAATGGAGATGAATTGGCCATACGCTGAGGAAACCATCAAGTGACATCACACGCCAAGCCATCGCTCGAGTGGAATCAGGCCGAAAGGGAAGCGGCGAGTTGGTCGTCAGTGCAACGGTGACTTTGAGGAGGTCATGTGAAGAGGAGATGAAAGCATGTGGGCAGACTTGGAGCGGGGTGGAAAAGTTGGCAGAGAACCGAATGCAGTGGAGATTTGCAGCTGAAGCCCTATATTCCTCTAGGAATTAAAGGATATAATAATAATAATACAGTAGACAAACATAGATCTAACAGACACTGTAGTTAAATGAGTGTAGGAGATCATTTTCGGGATCTAGATGATAACAAAAATTGAATACAACTGCAGAAATGTGATCAACTTATCACAGGAAGCCAGGAAGTACGTCGGTGGCACGGTGGCTAGGACTCTCGCCGACTATGCACATGGTACGAGGTTCGATCCCCCGCAGACGCACACCTGATATCTATGGTCGGCCTGCAAAATTTGGGCTACCGATATCCATGCTGAAAATTCCATACTTGTACCAAAAATACAGTGTGGAATCAAGCTGTAATCAAAAAAAAAATCAAAAAATTCACCTATGGTTTCTTAACATCCAAAAGATCACATTCAGACAGTTTACACTGCCCATCTGGACTTGATTAAACAACAAACTACGTCACGGACTGTGACGGTGTCTCATATCCGTAAATTATCAAGCATTACCACTCTCTGAAGTCTACATGTCGTTCGACGGGAAACTAGAGGTCACAAATACATCAACGATGATGAAAGTTGGCAAGTGCCAAAAGACCTCTTAAAATACAAGTTGTTGCTACATTCAACCGTCTCACCCTGCAGCTATAAACTAAAAGTTAGTGTAGACTGGCCCTATAGTATCACGCTTCACGTTACAGTTGTAAAATCACATGTCCAACATGTTCAGCTTATTGCTCTCAGTATTCATGAGACTCCTCAACTTGTCACCGCCTTCAAGTAATACGATAAGCTTGCCTGCATCCTTAGAGTAACTACCATACTACCCTGCTGGCAAATCGATTCCTGTAAGGTTGAAGTGAAATAGATTCACACCCATCTATAAACCTCGCCAGATACTAGCTTGCTAGGCTACTAGCTTACTAGTTTTCTCGCCGGTCCCAAGCCCGGGTAAAGAGGGAGGGTTGGGGCGTGGTGCTAGCAACTCCACCCCTGTAAAACAACCAAATCGCTACAGAAACTTCAACGAATAAATATATTAAAAATTCTAAAAACATAAGCAATAGCCTTACTTTTCGCTGGAATCGGGGAAGTGAAATGACGCAGGCTGGTGAAAGCCTTCGGGAAGCCAGTCAGCCGATGTGCCTTCTTTCGATGAAAGCAAAAGTAAGGATGGGTACCTGGAATGTTCGTACAATGTACGAAACTGGAAAGGCTGCCCAGATAGCCGCTGAAATGAGAAGGTACAGAATAGAAGTGTTGGGAATCTGCGAAAGCAGATGGAACGGAACTGGAAGGTGCCAACTACCTACTGGAGAGACAGTAATCTTTCCGGCCACCCAGAGGACAACCATGAGCACACCGAGGGAGTGGCCATCATGATGTCACCAACAGCAACCAAAGCTCTCATGCAGTGGGAACCAATCTCCTCCAGGATAATGACAGCCAGGTTCAACTCAAAAGGAAGGAAAGTTACAGTCATTCAATGCTATGCGCCTACAAACGTCTCAGAACAAGAGAAGAAGGAGGCGTTCTACAGACAACTACAAGCAATAATGGACAACGTCCCAAATGGCGATATCAAAATCCTGATGGGCGACATGAATGCGAAGCTGGGAGGAGACAACACAGGAAGAGAACTCACCATGGGTCGTGAGGCCCTCGGCGAAATGAACGACAATGGTGAACTCTTCTCAGACTTCTGCGCCTTCAATGATTTGGTGATTGGGGTAGTGTGTTCAAACACAAGGATATACACAAGACGACATGGATTTCACCAGATGGAAACACCAAGAACCAAATAGACTTCATCTCAATTTCAAGAAAGTGGAGACGGAGCCTACTGGACACAAGGTCAAGGAGAGGAGCAGATGTGGGTTCAGACCACTATCTAGTACAAGGGACTTTCAAGGTGAAACTAAAAGCCTCGAGGATAGCTGGGGATAGGCCACAATGCAAGTTCAACACTCAATTACTGAAGGACACAACCACAAAAGACACTTTCACTGCAACTGTCAGAGCAAAGCAGGAAACACTACGCGACATCACTGAAGAATCATGCGTGGAAGAACATTGGAAGTCTCTGAAGGCGATTCTCAACGAAACGTGTTCAACGGTTCTAGGAAGAAAGAAGAGACAAGACAAGGAATGGCTCTCAACGGACACTTGGAAATTAATAGAAGAGAGGAGAATGGTGAAAGAGAAAATGATTCAATGCAAGGACGGACAGGAGAAGGAGACGATGAGCTCAACTTACAAAGCACTGGACAAAGAAGTGAAGAAGAGTGCTAGGAAGGACAAAAGACGATTCTACGACAACCTGGCCACTGAAGCTGAGAAGGCAGCAGGCAAAAGGGACCTGAGGACACTATATCAGATAACCAAATCTCTATCCGGGAAGAGATCAACACAAGCGAAACCTATAAAAGACAGCCAAGGGAACCCAATTACCAAGGAAGAAAAACAGATTAAACAATGGGCGGATCACTTCAAAGGACTCTTGAACCGACCATCACCTGCAACCCGTCCAGAAATACCAACAACAGCGCGCACACAACTGCAAGTTGACACCAATCCTCCAACGAGAGCTGAAGTCTTGAACGCAATCAAGCTTCTGAAAGCTGGAAAAGCAGCCGGACCAGATGGAATACCCCCTGAAGCACTGAAAGCGGACCCAGAGACTACAGCAGACATGCTGACTCCATTATTGCAAAAGGTCTGGAAGGAGGGAAAGGTGCCTACTGACTGGAGGAAAGGTTACCTCGTGAAACTACCAAAGAAGGGCGACTTAGGCCCCACTCTGCAAGAACTGGCGAGGAATCATGCTCCTATCGACGCCAAGTAAAATCCTGAGTCGCATCATCCTGGAGAGATTAAAGGACGCACTGGAGACAGAACTCCGACCAGAACAAGCTGGATTCAGGAAAGGCAAATCATGTACTGACCAAATTGCAACTCTACGCATCATCATCACAGAACAAAGCATGGAATGGCAATCAAACCTCTACCTCAACTTTATAGACTTTGAGAAGGCCTTCGACAGCGTTGATCGTGAAGTAATTTGGAAATTACTCGAGTACTATGGCGTACCCCAAATATTCATCAACCTTATTCAACAGCTGTACGACAACGGCACATGTCAAGTGATCCACAACGGAAAACTCAGCGAGGCGTTTGGAGTAAACACAGGAGTCAGACAAGGGTGCTTACTATCACCAATGATATTCCTAATTGTGGTGGACTGACTGGATTATGCGTCAGACAGTGGGAAACGAGAAGACAGGAATATCCTGGACCGACGTGAAGAACCTAGAAGACCTGGATTTCGCGGATGATTTATGTTTGATGTCACACACAATCGAAGACTTACAAGCGAAAACCGACAAACTGGTCGAAGAAGCAGCCGGCGAAGACAGGACTCCAGGTGAACATAGACAAGACGGAGGTTATGAAAATAACCAACCAACAACAGCAACAACATCCAACGTCAATCACCATCAACGGGAGGGATTTGAAAGAGGTTACTTCATTCACTCACTTATCTAGGGAGCATTGTCTCAACTACAGGAGTCGGAACGGACGAGGATGTCAAATCGAGCGAGAATCGGGAAGGCGAGCAGAAACACATTCATCAACCTGAAATCAATCTGGAAATCTTCGTCACTCAGCATCAACCACAAAATTCGGATTTTCAATACAAACGTCAAGTCAGTTAGTTCTTCTATACGGATCAGAAACTTGGGGCGGGTCACAAAGAATATTTCCAAAAGGTTGCAGACCTTTATTAACAACTGTCTTCGCTCTATACTGAAGATCAGATGGCCGGAAAGAATCACCAACAAGGAATTATGGGAACAAACAAAGCAAGAACCAATCGCCCAACAAATATGCAGGAGAAAGTGGAGATGGATCGGACACTCGCTGAGGAGACCGCTGGGTGACATCGCGCGTCAAGCCCTCGAGTGGAACCCGAAAGGGAAGCGGCGTGTGGGACGTCAGTGCAAGGGTGACATGGAGGAGACCGTGTGAAGAGGAGTTGAAAGAATATGGACTAACATGGATGCAGGCGAAAAGTACAGCAGAAGACAGAAGCAAATGGAGACGTGCAGTTGAAGCCCTATGTTCCACTAGGAACCCAAGGGAGCAATAATAACAATAAGAATGCATCTATAAAAAGTAAATCTCTGTAATTTCTTCTCAGGCTGCTTATATTACCAGAGACTACTTCTTTGATTCCTCCATAGGCAGACACTACTATGACACGTTTTGAACAACGGAGTTGAATTTCATCCTCAAGTCAATAAATACAGTAAGTGTTGGAAGCCAATTAGTATACCTCTTTTCCAGAACCCAGCGAATGATGAAAACCACTTATTCACTTCCATCCGGACATGAAATCTGCCTGATTTTCTTGAATCTCTTCATCTCGGTCGCCAATTAGTCTAGGTAATGTTAGAAACTCTAGGATGGTAGAAAGAATATTAGTCAATCTGCCCTTAGCTTAAAAATGAAATGCATGGTTAGAAATGTCAAAAACTGATTTGATTTGCCATAAATGGATTCCAGAATTTTTATAATCGACAGACGTTTAATAGCATGACCTGTCCAATTCCAGTCAATTGACTGAATGGTTTTCTCCTAGATTTGTAATGCTGAAAAGTCCTGACTAACGGAATTTCACCGTAGAACTCCGAACACAAGTGCAGGCGTTCAAGGTGTCACACTCCATGTAGTACACAGAGGAAGAAACGAAAAGTCAAAAGAACTAAAATTAGCGAAAATGTGAAGGGGAAACTATAGTAATATGAAAAAACACATGAGAATTTATTGTATCTAGCTGATTACCAAGAGTGAATGCATCTGAGCCACTCAGGACGATAGTGACCCATATAACCGAAGTTTCCAAGCCATAGGATCTTAACATCCCAAACATTGCGAATAGGTAGTCTAAACCTGTCTACATGAATTAAACCAACATTCAAAGACTTCATGATCTGATGCCTAGTTTTAATCTGACCATATTTTTTCAACTTGACCCCACGTCAGCTGCCGTCGCTGAACGAGAAAGTGATGGCTTAGTATGTGTAACACGTGTCTTGGCAGTCTCAGTTTCACAATCTTTTCGAATGACTTTCCCTCCTTACGTGAACTCACTATCGCTGATCATATTGCACTGACTAACACCAGTGATAGAACGCTTATACCTATGGTCAAAGACAAATAGTCTCTTCAGTTCTTTTCCTTTTAGTAGCCAAGACTCAGGAATAAAATGGACAAAAAGCACTCTTGAATAATGCAGTCTGCCAAAAAAGATATAAGTTGGCTAATGTCACACAAGATCTTTATACCTTTGTTGAGATTTCCTCAACAACAAGTTCATCGAAGCTGATCTGATTTCCGAAATAAATGAAGTGGTCAGCACGCTCTACTGCTTCATTCCCTATATTTAAACTAGAAGTTGATTTAAACCAGTCCTATGACATCTTCTTACAGTCGGAAATAGCTAAAGACACGTCAAGCATCCAAAGATTTCTGCTCGAAATATTCAGAAGGTTCCATATTTTCTCAGCCCCCTTCTCCTAGGAGGATGTGTGCGTCGGTGGCACAGTGGTTAGGACTCTCGTCGACCATGCACATGGTCCGGGTTCGAGCCCACGCCGACGCACACCTGATATCTATGGTCGGCCTGCGAATTTTGGGCTACCGATATCACATGCTGAAAATTCCACACTTGTCTCAAAAATACGGTGTGGAATCAAGCTGTAATCAAAAAAAAAAAATGTAATCATCCACATATTTTAGGTCGCCAAGACCGTTCCTTGGTAACAAGTTAAGTCGGTGTCAACTCCATTAGGACATCTGTGATTAAATTAAACAAACTGGGGATAGTGGACATCGCTGACGGACACCACTAGCTGTCATCACTTCAACTGACAACTTTTCGTAAGCTTTTACATGGTTAAGTGAGTGCTTTCATCAGTGTGATACATCTTGTCGACACTCCCTTCACGGTCAAGCGTTTCGTAAATGATGTACAGTAATGACGAAAACATCGAAATCCTTCTCCTATTATAATGTCTGCATTGTTTCACCAGCAGTTTTCGTTTCATCACTTGGTCAGTTAATTTGTCACCATTCAGAATCCTTGTAGAACAGTTAACACATGCAATATACTACTTACAAAACCTTGTAAGTAGCACAGAAATATTGAATAAAATTCGAGCTAAAAATTTGCCATAATTATTTTTGCTGAATTAAAAAAAATTGAATCACATTTTATGAGCTACATGATATTAAAAGTGATAATCTAAAAGGAAAGCAAAAATAACATGCTGATAAATATTACTGATTTATTTGAGGAAAAACACAGATTTTCTTCAGCGAAGAAATATTTCCTTTCAACTACTTCATTCATTTTCAAGCAGCCTGTACATTCGTATTTATATTATGGGAAACAAAAGCATTAGGTGCCACTCAAAACTGTTCAGTCAATATGATATGATAAGAAAAAAGATAATTAACATGATGCTTAAACAGGTAGAGTTGAAGTGGATGAATTATAAAGTTTTTAAAAGAATTAGTAAATAAGTGAATCGGTATTAACATTTTTAAAGTAATTCAGGTGTTTTTAAAAAAATCTAAAGTGAGATTATTATTATTATTATTCCCTTGGTGTTCGTGTGGAACATAGGGATTAAAGAGCATATCTCCATTTCATTTTATGTTATGTGGCACAGTGGTTAGGACTGTCGCCGACCAGGCACATCGTCCGAGGTTCGATCCCCTGCTAACGCACACCTGATATCAATGATCGGCCTGCAGAATTTGGGCTACCGATATCACATGCTGAAAATTCCATACTTTTACCAAAAAAGTACTGTGTGGAATCAAGCTGTAATCAAATCAAAAAAGAAAATGTAGTCCTGTTTAGCCGGCTGCATGATTGACCATAAGCTCTCATCACCTCATCACACGATCTGCTACACTCACCATCATGGTTACATACAAGTCGCTGGCTCCCACTCAACAGACTACCTAGCATTTGTTATTATTCAACAGTCTTAGTGTGTAACGGTCCATTTACATTTCCTTCGGCATTTTTGCGTGGGCAGGATATAGGTTCTTGGCTGGTTCGCCTTTTTTCTAGCTAGTCATCTAATCTTCATTATCGAGTGAATTCACCTGTTTTCCCGGAGGCTGCAGTAACCTGTTGGAAATGATTTTCGTGAAACTCATGCCAAGTCTCTGAACCATTCAGAGGTAATGACTGACTTGACATTAGTGTTGAATGTTCAGACGTTGTTCAATACTCTGAATGCAACAGATTTCCACAGTCTTACCTTTCCAGTCTTGTCTTTAACATCCTCATCCCCGCCATTGCCTATTTTTGAAACGAGGCACTGTAAATAAGTAAAAGAGTTGACCTTGTCCAGATTTATTGCTTTTTCAGGGATTTGTACAAAGTGCGATAGTAATAACAATAAAGGAGGCGAAGATAAAGCAAGGTGGAATGAATTCAAGCTAAAAAATGAAACATATATTAAGAAAAGAACATTACTATGACTAAGATAAAGGGCAGCACGCTAAATTCCAAAGTTGGATACCTTTAGATGCAAAGAGAAACATTAGATGCACATAGAGGTGGACATAAGCAGTAGTTTGCCCTTCACGTATTGTGGAATATCAGGTGTAAATCAGAAGCGTAAAAAGTGCTTTTAATGCATTTAGATAGACTATCTTTAATAACTTTGGCATTAGGATTTGTCTAGGAACGAGTTCTGTCTTCTTATTTCTTTTAATAAATCTTCTAGGATATCCAGTATTCAAGACTGTTGTACGAAGGTTTTTCCACTTCTTCATTGACTGTATCCGAATACTGGAACATAGAGAATGAATAAGATTTCCCTTTGTACTGAGAAATGTTTGGTACCGGTTAGTGCCTTTTTCATTAGGATAAATGCGACTATACAGTTTTAAAATGAATTCATTGAAAACAGATATTTCTTCGCTGAAGAAAAATTGTGTCTTATCTCATAAATAACTGATTATAGTTTGTAATTTATATAAGCCGGTGGAAAAGTAGTCATTTTTTGTTCTTTACTTTTCGAATACTTTTCCCAAAGTTCAGGAGCTATTGGAAATTTTTCGGAAAATTCTGGCATTTTTTATGCCTTACTATTACAAAACACTGGATAAAACAAAAGATGTGGAGTCCCATGAAGGAAAGATCAAGGGTTCAACGATTTATCCATACATGAAGAAAATATGAAACCATTTCGTTCATATAACTTGATATGGTTTTACGAAATATAGTTAAATGTTTGTTGTTATGGACGCAAGTTGATATGATGATAGAATAAACTCGCCAATTGGTGTTATTTACCCTTGATTTACAAAAATACGACACTTCCAAGGTCTTATGTGAACTGAAAAGACTTCGGTTAGTAGATACTATCCTTTCAGTAATTTCAATTCAAAGCTACACAACTATATGTTGTTCTAAAAAGTCACAAAATATCAATTAAAGGTCAGTTGTACTTATCATACATATTAGGAGAAAATAATGGATCAGTTACGAAGCCTATTTAATGAGTACCGCTCAGAAATGATTATTATTACCAAAACTATAAGCCCTTTTAAGAAAGAATATTGTTCATCACAATGACAGGCACATGATAAGTATAAAGTGTACTTTAAAATGAGGATTCTAAAAAGAATAAAAGACGAATGAAGATGGATTAGCTATCAAATTATTGTAAAAATCTAGAAAAGATTTAATGCGAACAGTGGTGAAGGAGATTGGGCAAATCGTTTTGAAGTATGACCATCTTTATTCTTGCAGATCAGTGAAGAATCCTTCACAACAAACACAAAACAAGAACCACCCTCAGTACCCGATTACTCATCTATCCATTTTACAGGAACATTTCAACAAATATAGGCAAATAAATACATAGTCCTGCAGTCAACACAGACAAAATATTTCAAAGTTAGACAAGGCAACCTGTCACATGACGAAATTGATGTTTCCCTGCAATCTAGATGACAAACTGTGCGTTTTTTTTGGTAAAAATTATTTCTATTCAAACTGTCCTAACGTGCCACTTAAAAAAAATGAAATTGTTACCTCTCTTCAAAAAGTTTAAATGATGCCATATATCAGCACTGTCGAATTATGTTATAGTATATTATTATTCCCTGGCGTTTGGCGTAGAACACTGATTTTCAACAGCACACTTTCATTTCATTCTGTTTTCTGCAATCCTGTTTAGCTTGCCTCAATCTTGCCAATAAGCTTTCATCTCATTCTCACACAATCTCCTCCATATCACCATCGCAGTTACGCCGAAGTCTCCGGTCCCCACTTGGAGGCCTGTCTAACACATGATATCATTTGGCGGTCTTCTCAGCGTGTGTCTCATTCGTCTCATCACTCATCTCTTCATATTTGGTTCGATGTCAGAATTTTTTGTCGTTAATTTTTTCTGGTCATCTGATGTTCAGTATGGAACGAAGTGTATACCTGTTTTAAAAAAGGGTTTTCAGCTTGTTGGAAATGCTTTTAGTGACTTTCCTGCTAAGTGCTTGAACCGTATGGAAAAACTAGTCAGATGTTATAGTTGAAAATCCAAATCTTTTCCTTATACTGACGACAGGAGATTCCCATGCTGATTTCAGATTAATGAAGGTCTGTCTAGCTTTTCCAGTCTTGCCTGGTTCCGATATCCTCCCTGTACCATTTATAGTTGTAATGATGCTGCCTAGATAAATGAAGGGAGTGGCTTCTTTCAAATGTCTCCAGCTAATGTCAACTGGTGTTTGCTGTTGATTTTTCCCTAATAATCCTCAAGTTTGCGGGACATTTAATATAAACCGTCTACAAAGGTGCCGAAGATGGTAGACACTGACTTCAGGTGGCCTCCAAATACGATGAAGATAAGCTAAAAGTATTCCTCTTTGAGATTTCATCATGAGCTAACATCGGTTAGAGGACCATTGGAAAACCTGAGAGTACTGAAGAGCCAGCTGTTTCGTCCTAGTTTGTGACTCTTCGACAGTACGGACCCACCACCAGGGTCCGAATCCAGGACCTTCTGTCTACAAAGCGAGCGATCTTATAGACCATTAAGCCACTGGGACCCGATCCAGTGGCCACTCCATGAATTCCAGCTTGTGCCGATTCACGATATGTCACAACCACTAGCGAATGTCATCGGTGAGTATTTGTCCTCACTCCCGACCTGCTGTACCCCACTGCCAGTCACGACTTCCCACTAGAACCCAAGTAACTACCTACCTGGGTGGGGCCAGAAGGTCCTGGGTTTGGACTTCAGTGGATGCATACTATTAAGAAGTCCTAAACTAGTATGAAACAACCATCCAGTACTCCAAGGTCCTCTAACCGATGTAATTTCACGGTGAAATCCTGAACTCAACCAAATTCCTGCAAACTAAAACTTGAATATTCCCCTTTGGTTAATTTTGCAAACTGATGTATAGAGACAAGTACAAACATCCATCGATTATTCAGCAGTTTTTAATATCACTTAAGACGTTTTGTTTTATAAGCATTCTTTTCAAAAATGCAACCATTTTTCACGGATAGAAGCATACAAACAACGATTGTACTTCTGATGAACTTCAAGACAGCTTTTTAATATATATCTCTTTTGATTTTACCAATTCTGCTATTAATGGAAGCCTTGTCCTCATAGTGGTACATAAAATATAGTCATGAATTCTATGGATAAGACATGAAAAAGAATGTAACTTATATAATCACAATTATTAGGTCAAGTATGATCGAGAACTGATATCGATTAAATAACCATTGAAAACCATGGAGTATTGAATAGCTGTTTCGTCCTAGTTTGGGACCCCTCGGAAGTACGTTCCTACAACCCCACCAGGGATCGAACCCAGGACGAAACAGACATCAAGTACTATTTAGTTTTCAGTGATTCTTTAACTGAAGTTAGTTCGTGGTCAAACTTGAAATCGATCGAATCTCTGTGCTTTGAAAAAGAAACTTATGGTGAATCATCCAGCCAGCTAAGAAGGACCACAGAGAAAAGGATGAAATAGAGACGTGATCTTTATACCCCGCGTCCCATTTGGAATTCAAGGGAATGATAAACATCTACAATAATTTCTCGTTTCTTTACTTACATCACTGTGAAATTAACACAGAACACAAGAATCCCCTCAAAAAGCGTAATACTGAGAAATTAAGTTCTTTGTTTAATACGATTAATGATTTGCTTAACTCATGAAGGCGGACTACCTAAAAATGAATCTTTTAAATTAAGAATGATTAATCAGAAGTATTCTTTTTTTCTCTTGAATTCTGTTGACATTAGCAAACATCCTGGTTGTTTTACGCAGTCTGTTTAACGCCTGAATGGTTTGATTTAGATGACAGTATGACGAGAAAGTGAGAAAATTGTTACAACAAAAAAAATTGATGATTGATTGATTCTCCAACTCAAAATTTTCTTCTATTCCAGAGTGCTTCAATAAAAATAAGATACAAGTTTGAGTTTCAGTTTACGCTTTCATTACAGATTTCAGTTTCTTGCAGGGAATTTTTTCCTTGTCAGAAAGTATAGATTTAATTATATATTCTGAAAAATACTAAGTCAATAAATAGTATTTTACAGAGTGAAAGGGTTGTAGTGCAAGTACCAGTGTTTGAAGATTTTGTTTTGACGTGTGTACGTACATACGAACTGGTTCCAACGCCATTTTCGCGCTTTTCCGTTGTGCTGTCAACACGCGCATTCTTTGAGTTCCTAATACAGCTGTATTTGATAGATAAGTTCTAAATCTGTTTCCCTGAATAACTTTGACCTTTTGTTCAGCTCAAGTATGCTGTTGACTAGGACATATTTCCAATTAAGTGAGTCCTTTTAATTTGCGTTTCATTGTCAGTACTTACAGGTTAGCTAGAGTATTGATTTTCTGCGTAACTGGGTAAATCACATTTACTTCGGGGTAGTTGAAATATAGTTTGTGCATCAGTGGCACAGCGGTATAATGCTCGCCGACCACGCATGTGGTCCGGGAATCGACCCCTAGCCGACGCACTCATAAAATACCTCGCTAAGCCAGTAATAAGACTGGCAAAGAGGGAAGATCGGGGAAATGAGGCTAGCAACTCCACCCCGTAAAAATAAACACCACTTGATGGTAATAGATGGTTGGAGGCAATCGGCAGGAAGCCTTGGACCTAGATGTCATGCCAGTTGGCACTCATCAGCAAGGCGTATCTGCAACCAAATCAATGTGCACCGTGATGGTGAGCTAGCTAGAATGGTGGTCACATTACAACCTGACTGATAGAATTCAGTCTACACCAATCAGAGGACTAGTGTCGATTAAACACCACTGTTACCGAAACTTCAAGCCTGTAGCTTGACGCTCTATGCCTCACTGGGAAGATAAAGGAATAATAATTAAAAAATAATATAGCTTATCAACAGCACTAACAGTACCATACGGGATTAAAAACCCCGTATTAGGACATAAAGCGCAGTTATCTTCAGGAAGTCAGATCGATGCGCATCCTAAAGTTTGGATCCCTCTCTCCTATTTGATGAATCACAATCAGTCAATTTCATGGTGTCCTGAATTACGCATACTAACACCTAATTGAGTAGTCCATTCATATGCACTAAAACCTTTCAAAATCAGCTTATTGCTAATCGTGTGAAACGTAAGTTTGTGCGCTACATTATTTTCGTTCTTACGAAGACATACTGCAGTCATGAGATTTAGTGTACAGATCGTGCAAAATCCGGCATTTTCTTAGAAGTCATTTCAGAAAGACCAGTAATTTCAATTACTAATTTGGTCAGATATATAACTATCGGCTGCAGAACTAAAATAATGCCAAACGAAAGAGGAAAGTTTGGGCATGAGGCTAGCCACCTCATCCTGTAAAATAAACGCTGCTACAGAAACTTCAAGCCACTAGCTTGAAGTCCTATGTTCCACTGGGGAACGTGAAGGAAAGAAGAAAAAAATTACAAAAAACGAAACATTCAAATTGAGGGGATAAGAAAACGTTGAAGTGTCTGTCACTAATAAGTGCGATATAACTGAATATTTATCTAATAATACATATTTTGAAAGAGAAGAAGATAAGAGACTTGGTAAGGGACTTTCATTATGGTAAATCCCACTTAAATACATTCGTAGCCACAGTAACATCCGACTAGGTCAGTGGACAATAAAGTGTTCTGAATAGTTGCCAGCTGGTCCAATGTTAGATTAGTTGTCCCATGAAGTTGTTTCATGTTCACAATGTAAGCTAAATTCAAATATGAGGAATAATCACTTCTACCTCTGCAGCCAGCCATTGACTTAAACTTCTGATTTCAATTTTGACCCCTTTCTATCACCCCGTATCACACTACACTTCTATTCGCCTTACAATATTTGTTCAACTTAGATTTCAATGTTGGTGAACACTGAATAGTTTGTTTATTCGAACTGGTCTCCATGCTGGCGGGAGACATGAACATCCAGACTGGATGAACATCCAAATAAGTACAAATATTGTGATCAGATAGTTCAGGAAGGATTTTTCATATAACAATTCCCTCAGTGGATATATAACTTCTTAAAAACCATATATATACGATTGTACAGCTTGATGATAAATTCGTTGTTGAAAAGAGTCTCTTCGCTGAATCATCACTTGTTTTGATTTTTCTATAATTATTCTGTCACAAATGATTCATTGAGTTGGATGAAAATTCAGGTAAACCAGTAATTCAAGCAGGCTCTCATATATAACTTTTTATCTGAGGAAACATTGAGGGTCAGTCTTTACTGTCTATTCACCGTTGCTTTACATTTTACAGTAAACACATTTGGATCGGCAACAATAACTGTCACGTCACTAGGAGTATTGTCTAAACCATTACGGCATCGGGCAAATTTTTATACAAATCAGGGTATAATGCTATGTCAGCCAACTCTCATAAACTGTCAATGTCCAGCTCTCGCTACGCTGGACCTCACGTTGTCCCTCGAAGACTTTCAGAAACACTTTGTATTAACCAATGCGAAAACCAGAACACTGATTGGTGACTCAAGAATCCTTTATTCTTACGCCAACATATAACCAACAATAAGGTTATTACACAAGGTCTAAGAATAAATGTTACAACAATAAATCACGATATTACTTCTGATAGTTTTTTATCTTCCTTTGAACAGCTAACGATGAGACGATGACTTCTGGATTGATGACCCGCGGAAAATATGGAGGAGTTGGGTTTCAGCAAACAACCATGAATTGATCGTTCAATCTTCAACTACATTGACATGCTACGTTCAGAGATCTAGGATGTAAATGATAGAACTTCATACGAATTCAAGATTTCATTATGAGCTGACATTGGTTAGAGAACCATTGGAAAACCCAGGAGTACTGGACAGCTATTTCGTCCTATTTCACGCCTCCTCATCAGTAATCATCCACCACCAGAGTTCCAACCCTCCTCGTAGACCATTAAGCCAATGGCACCCAATCCTATGTCCACTTCACGAATTCCAACTTCGGCTTGTAATCATTGTTAGTTCATGATGAAATCCTGAAACCAATCAAATCCCTGCACACCAGCACTTGAATATCAATCTGATTCTTACTAGTGACCGACCTTATTCAGGTAAGTAGTTACCTGGGTTCTAGTGGGAATTCTTGACTGCTAGCGGGGTACAGCAGGTTGGGTGTGAGGACAAATACTCTCCAGTGATGACATTGGCTAGTGGTCACGCCATATCGTGACTTGCTAGAAGCTAGAATTCATGGACTGGACACTGGATCAAGTCGCAGTGGCTCAGTAGGTTACAAGCTCGCTAGTCTTGTAACCAGAAGGTCCTGTGTTCGAACGCTGGTGGTGGGTGCGAACTGATGAAGAGTCCCAAAGTGGAACAAAGCGGCCATTAAGTACACGCAGGTTTTCCAATGGTCCTCTAATCGATATCAGTTCATAATGAAGCCCTGGGACCAATCAAATTCCTATGGATTGTTTCACAGAAATCTTATTCCATGTGTACCTAAAACTATAAGTCACATTTAAAACTAAGTTTTATCGTTTGTGAACGGCAGAACTAGTCGATGGATAATAGGTGGATTAGACCTGCTAATTTGCAATATAACTTATAAAGTCTGTATTTTTTATACAAATTCTTCTGACAGCTAAAGTTCCATGTATTTTTTCTATTGTGTAACACATCGATTAAGAAATTACCTGTATCAAATACAAAGTCATTAGTTAATTGAAATTTGGAACATTCTTGAAAAAAAGTAGTCTAGTAGTATAGTGAATGTATAAATTAGTTCTCTAATCTTGTCATAACTTCAACTCAGCATAATATGTCCATATATAATTGGTTTAGAATATTTCGTAGCATGAAGACACACTGGTGTTCATCTCACTTCATTCCGTTCTTCCAAGTCGTCTCTATTTGCTAATTACTACAATTCATGTTAAAACTGTATAATTCAGGACATGAGTATCACTTAACTTCGAAAATCATAAGATGAATAAATTTCTATCCAAGTGAGTGATTATTTTCCCACTTAGGTATATTCACCTGATGTGTACCTAAAACAGTGTAATGTGCTCCTTGAATTCTACTGCTACCCACAAAATAGCGTACCAGTGGTTTTCTAAACATGTAACAAAAAGCCTCTGTCCCAAAGGAAAAAGTGCCTTCAATAGTACCATTGCCAGGCATCTTGTTGACACGGGTTATGAGATGGACACCTTGAAATCCTTTCATAAAATTATCAGTAGAAAATATCGCTCCATTCTCGCTACAATTCTACCGAAGCAGTTGCTATCAACCCCCTAAAAATCGATTTGTGGGTGTTCCGAAAAAAGTAGTTATCAGTCTTTCCTTCCCCAGCCAACTCGATATCTTCACTCTTCCGTTTATTTTTCATTACGTAATCCTTGGCTTGAAACTCTTACCTTTTGGTATAATGTAAATTTGTTTGCCTTTTTTTCCAAGGATCTGAGTTGAACTCACCAGAGTGTTACACAACTCCTTGCCAATGCATCCAAAAATCTGTTTTTTTTTTTGCTTAAACTTGAACCGTCCGTGTATGACCTGTATAAGTATGATTTATGGACACTGTTTATTAGGCTTGTAGTTAACTGACATCATATTACATTTGAAAGCACGTTAAAACTGCTTTGTAAACTCATTAAAAATTTTTAAACTGTAGGCTGCTGGCAAGAAGTCTACGAAATAAACTAAGGAACCATCTCTTCCTGCGCAAACCGTTTTTTTTACTTTATTCAAGTTCAGATATAAAGTTATTATAGTCTCCTTTAGTTCCTAGAGGAATATAGGGCTTCAGCCAGACGTCTCCATTGCAGTCAGTTCTCTGCCAACGTTCTCACCTGGCTCCACGACTGCCCACATGGTTTCATCTCCTCTCCAATTCACCCTCGCACCGACGACTAACTCGCCGATTCCCATTCCGGTTCTACTCGAGTGATGGTCTGGAGTGTGATTCCACTCACTTAATGCTTTTCTCAGATTATGGCCAATCCACCTCCATTTCTTCTTACCTGTTTCTTGCACATTTGGTTCCTGCTGGGTTGGTTGACTCCCAGAGATTCCTGTTGTTGATCTTTTCTGGCCATCTGATCTTGAGCGGAGTATTGATCGAAGACAGCTGTTTATGAAAGTCTGTAGTTCGTTTTAAGAGTCTCTTGTGACGCACCAAGTCTGTGATCCGTGAAGACTGGCACTGACTTCACATTGGAGTTGAAAATCCACATCTCATTTACCATGCTGAGTGCTGTTAATATCCACACAGACGTGAGAGAGTGACAAAAGCTTGCCTTGCTTTCACAATCCCCACCTTGATATCCTCATCATTTCCACCCACCTGTAGTTGAGACGATGCTTCCCAGGTAGGTAGGTAGGTAGGTAGGTAGGTAGGTAGGTAGGTAGGTAGGTAGGTAGGTAACGGAGGTTAATTGTCTCGAATTTCTTCCATTTATGTTGGTTGTTGTCTGTTGTTGGTGGTGGTGCTGTTGCTGTTGGCCAGGAATCTTCATCACCTCTGTTTTATCTATGTTCACCTGAAGTCCTATCTTCTCTGGATGCTTCTTCTGCCAACTTTTTGCTTTTCACTTGCATATCTTTCAGTTTGTGGGAAGTCAGACATTTATCATCAGCGAAATCCAGATCCTCCAAATTTTTTGTGCTGGTCGATTTTAGGTCTGTATATAAAGTTACTTCTCAAGGAATTCTGTATAGCGAATATGGAGCTGGTGATCTTTATATGAGAATATTTACCACAAAGAAATAAAACTTATTAAGTTTTAATTTATCCTAAGTGATGCAAATGAATAGTGTTAATTGATCAGTGTTCACATAGAATGTGGATGGTTGCAACTTCAGTGTGAAGTTATCTCTTAAAATATTGTCTGAAAGGATAATGAAACCTTCGTAAATGAAATATCTTCCATATTATTTCAATACTATCGATCTGTCACTGCCATTGATTTCAACGAAACCAAACTAAACTGAAGGTGCACTGAATAGCTGCAGTACGTTTTATAACTCCTTCCACTCAATAAGTAAAACACATACACGTTGCTTCAGGGCTGGAGCTTCACTGACAGTATAAAAGACATGAGAAACCTATTTATTTATTTTTTTAAATTTCATCTAATAATAATTATAAAGCTTTATTCCCAATCATATGTGAACATATATTACAGAAATTTTCAGCGTATTTACTTCCGAAGTATTCCCTCCTGATACAAGGTTTACTTATGAAGCAATAATCTGAGGTATATCATGTGACGTAGTGTTACTGTATGTGAGAAGAAAACCAGTTCTGTAAGTTTTCTCTCCTTTTCTCTCAAGAATTTCATAGCTTCTAGTTGGAAGCCAATTAAGTAGGCGCGCAAGTTCACGTAATGGTCATTTAATATAATTGCGAGATTAAAACAACAAGAAGTGCAGAAAAGTTTAAGGATTTTAATGGATGCGAAGTCTGATAGCCCAGTGATTTAAGCAGGCGTGCCATAGGATGATTATCAAAATTATTTTCTATCACGAGATTTCGTTATAGTTATCATCCGTGTGACATTTGAGAGGCCTGTTTAAAACCTGGGCCACCAAAATACTACATCATTATGTCGCATGCAATTTCTCTTATTCAATTTATTTTAATGTAGCTAATCAAAATACCTACAACCTACTGATTCACAAGTTTCTAACAAACTTGAGTAAAAACAATGTTGTTAATTTCTCGAAGAAGGGTGACAAAGAAGAAGTGTCCTAATGGACTGGTTTGAGTTTCAGGTCAGACAGCAATTTGTCACAGAATTTATCGTCAAATACAATTTTAAGTATTAATTGTTTCTTTTTGTGGGGAATTTTTGTGTAATTCGTTGGAGGATTTCATCATGAACTGACATAGGTTACAGAACCATTGGAAAACCAGCTGAAAGTACTTTACAGTCATCTGTTTCATCCTAGTTTGGGACTCAGCAGTACGCACCCGAGCTCACTAGCGAGTAGCCCTATTCAGGCAGTTAACCTGGGCTTGAAAGTGACGCAGTACTTCAACGATGAAGAAGACGATGAGAAGTGGTCGTGATATGTCATAAATTATCAGAAGTTAGAATTCATGGACTAGCCATTAGATCGGGTGGGTCCCACTGGCTTAATGATCTACTAGCTCGCCTTGTAACCACAAGGCCCTGGGTCCGAACCCTGGCGGTGGGCACGTACTGCTGAATCGGAGTCCCAAAACTAAGATGAAATAGCTGACCGTCCAGTACTCCCTGCCGGTTTTCCAATGGTTCTCTAACTGATGTCAGCTTATAATGAAATCCTATAACCACTTACTATTTTACCTGAGGATGCCAAACGTAGAGGAACTATTATGTGATTGATTTCCGCTGAAAATTCTGTACATCATACATGAAACCTGTTTAGTATTATTATAACCAATGGTAAGATTTAAAATCATAACTTCAGCTCTAGCCATTGGCCAAAAATCTCTTGTGAAATTTCAGTGTTTTGGAAACCTTCCAAGCATTTCCTTGAAATGTCCAAAACACCCTCACATTCATTTTCTCTTCTTTTACCTTACAATGCTCATAAAGTCTACACGATAAATAATCATAGATGTATGGGATTTTCCAGAGAGGATGAAGCTAAATGGGAGCATACAGTAAAAAAAAGGAGAAGATAAAGAGGTTCATATTTAAGTGTATGTATGCCATTTATGTGTAGAAGAAGTGGAAGAAAAACAACGATAAAGAATCCTTTCAATGCTTCATCTAACTACGTGTGGATCAGTTTTCTTTCTTCAGTTTGTTTATCTTAAACCATTTGACAAAACTCAGATCTCTATCTAGTTCACACACACTCACACAGTGTCTATTGCTTACTTTAATGTGTAGCATGTCCAACAATAAATACGTCTTGGTTGTTTTTTTTCTGGTCTATAAAGTCCGTCTGTTCATCTGACGAGAAGAAGAATATAGGCAAACTAATGATGAGTGTATGGAGTTTAGAGGGGGATTGTGAGAAATACATGCCTTTTTACAGCCATGACTGTTTATCCTTGATTATCTATCGTTTTTTTGTAGACTGACAGGTAGTTTTTGACAAATGCACATGGTGTTGCAGTGATGGAAGTTCACTATCTATCTGTCTATTCACTAACTGATAATTATACCATTTTTATGAATTATATCGTGATAATGAGGCGTGTTCTACTGATAAGGTTTATCAGTAGTATATAAAGAGATAATCAACAGTGTAAAAACATCGAATATCAGAGACATAGATTTGATTTCACAAAAAGCAAATGATATAGAGTTGTGGAGATACATGAGAAATGTGAAAGGAACACAAAGAGACAAAATTTAAAAGCCAGAACTAGCATAACACGGAAGATCTGAGCAAATGGTGCGTTGAAGATAACGTGTACATAATTTGCCTATAACCACCCTACTGTGTGTGGGAGGAGGTTAAAATCCTAAGAAGCAATAAAGGTAGGTGGAGAGAGACAGAGGTTGATTACTGAATCCTGTCTGGTTAATCGAGTCTACATCTAACACGTGCAATACGAATGATTCATCACTCATACCGGAAATATGGAAAACACTACTACCAATCAAATCAACCGATGGAAAATAGTGGAATTATGTAAACGAAGTTAGAAAGTTGTGTGAGTAGGTGCCTTGATATGATTATGAGTGGCGATAAACTGTGCTTGAAACGTCATTATCAGCAAATATTACTGTATAACACTTTGAGACTTTACCAAAATAAATTTTACCCACAATGGAATTATATTCTGCTACAGTGCACAAGTTCTTTTCTTCTATCAATATTCGTTGAATAAAAAAATTAAAATTGAAAACTGAGATAATGCTGGATTACTAGCTCAGGAATTATGCGTACAACAAATTGGGCCAGTCGTTTTTACATTCGAATATCAACAGCTGAAAGATGTAAAAGAACTATGAGATTTTTTTCATTACTTCATTATTACATCCATCAAGTAAAGAAACGTAACTGCTGATGCCGTACACGAACTATTAGATAAAGACAAAAAGTCAATCGATTGCGAACATGAAGCTCCGTCGATTACAGTGGATAGAATTTGTATTACGCAGGTTAAGGCATTGTCTTCTCCATAAGCAATGTTAGCTGAAGCTGGAATACCCTAGAATAGAGTTGAGGCAGGTCAGATCAGTATATGGAATAGAAGCGTAGAGTTAGTGACTATTATTCTGAGTTATCTGGAGAGGTACTGACTGTCTGGTCAGCTTTCTCGATGTGCTTTTGAATCAGTGGTTTGCTACTCTGTATGAAGTGTGTAAAAATCAGGCACAGTAACCTAGGTGTATTTACTGCTTGTCATCTTTCACTTTATAGAAAACGTCTCACATCTTCCTCAAGTTTCTCTCTTTCTGTGACATCTTTGCTCGTTGTAGTCGCATAACATCTCTTTTTCTTATGTCAATGTTCATTCGCATTCAAATTCTGTGATAAGGTAAAGTGATGCATTTTATGATGATTGACGGAAAAGCCTTTGATGTGCTTAAATGTCTTCAGTCTCGTAAGCCTTCCCAAAGCCTTGGTCCTGATGGCGTACCTGCCATTGTCCTCAGGAATTGTGCTGATATTTTGTGCTACCCTCTTGCCAACATTTTTTAATGCTTTCTTTTCCGTTAATGTTCTACCTGTTGCATGAAAAAACATTAAAATTATCCCCATACCAAAACCGTCTTCTGGTAGTGATATTAAATTTAGGCCTATTGCAATTGCTTCCCCTTTTTTAAAACTGATGGAAAAATTACTTTTATTTCGTCTTGAACCTTCATTGAAACCTTTTAATGATCCTAAACAATTTGCATACAAACATGGTAAAAGTACTTTGGATGCTGCGGTTGTCTTATATCACAATGTTGTTTCTTGCTTAGACAAAGGTGCCAAATATGTTCGTAGTGCTTTCCTAGACTACACATCTGCTTTTGACTCTCTACCTAGGGGCCTTTTATTAAATAAGCTTTTGTTGACGCAAACAGGATCCTGGGCTAAGAGTTGGTTGCATTCTTATTTTCTTGATAAAATGCAGTATACTGTATATAATGGCAAATCTTATTCTACCTCACTTACAAAAGCCGGTGTTCCTCAAGGTGCCGTCCTCTCGCCTTTTCTTTTTTCTTTCTTCCTACACGACCTGCCTCATTTAAACGAAAGTAACTTTGTCAAATATGCAGATGATCTGATCTGACTGTATCACTGCCTATCACTTCCGAGTCTGACAGCTCCAAACTTAATAGCTTTCTTTTGGACATCAGCAATTGATCTAAGTCAAATGGTCTTATATTAAATCCTTCCAAATGTCAGGCGCTTGACTTTACTTTCAAGCATCGACGTGACTTACTTGAACTAGTTAACTCGCACGATCCCTGTAGCATAGATGGCACGGAAATTGAAACCAAATCAAGCATTAAATTCCTTGGATTAGTTCTTTCCTCTGACCTTTCATGGTCATCCCATATCTTATAAATTTCTAAGAAAATGTTTCGTCTTACCTTCTACATTAAAAAGTTAAGACAATCAGGTATCAACCAACCTTTAGTTTTGCAATTTTTAAACTCCTGTATTTTACCTAATGTACTCTATTGCTCTCCATTAATCTTTCCTGGGCTTCTCAAAAAAGACTATATCATATTACGAAGAGTATTAAATGCCATGAGTAAGGCTTGTGGTATGACACTGCGTGAGCTCGCCAGTACTATAGTCGAGAGACACATAAATTCCTGTACAAAATGGACAAAGGCCGTACTGTCAGACCCTCTTCACCCCGTTTATTCACAACTATCCCCTTGTATCTCATCAGGTAGGACGAGATTATTATTAATATTGCTCCCTTGGGTTCCTAGTGGAACATAGGGCTTCAACTGCACGTCTCCATTTGTTTCTCTCTTCCTTCTGCTGTACTTTTTGCCTGCACCCATGTTAGTCCATACTCTTTCAACTCCTCTTCACACGATCTCCTCCATGTCACCCTTGGACGTCCCACACGCCGCTTCCCTTTCGGGTTCCACTCGAGGGCTTGATGCGCGATGTCACCCAGTGGCCTCCTCAGCGAGTGTCCGATCAATCCATCTCCACTTTCTCCTGCATATTTCTTGGGCGATTGGTTCTTGCTTTGTTTGTTTGTTCCCATAGTTTCTTGTTTCTTGTGATTCTTTCCGGCCCGGCCATCTGATCTTCAGTATAGAGCGAAGACAGTTGTTGGTTGAGAAAGATCTGCAACAGGCTATTGGATATATTTTTTGTGACCCGCCTGCCATGTTTCTGATCCGTATAGAAGAACTGACCGACTTGACGTTTGTATTGGAAATCCGACTGAATTTTGTGGTTGATGCTGGTGAGTGACGAAGATTGGCTATCCAGATTGGTTTCAGGTTGATGAATGTGTTTCTCGCTCGCCTTTCCAATTCTCGCTCGATTTGACATCCTCGTCCGTTCCGACTTGCTGTAGTTGAGGCAATGCTCAATGCCAGATAAGTGAGTGAATGAAGTAACCTCTTTCAAATCCCTCCCGTTGATGGTGATTGGCGTTGGATGTTGTTGCTGTTGCTTGGTTGGTTATTTTCATAACCTCCGTCTTGTCTATGTTCACCTGGAGTCCTGTCTTCACTGGCAGCTTCTTCGACCAGTTTGTCGGTTTTCGCCGCTTGTAAGTCTTCGATTGTGTGTGACATCAAACATAAATTACCCACACGCGAAATCCAGGTCTCCTAGGTTCTTCACGTCGGTCCAGGATATTCCTGTCTTCTCGTTTCCCACTGTCTGACGCATGATCCATTCAGTCCACCACAATTAGGAATATCATTGGTGATAATAGGCAGGCACCCTTGTCTGACTCCTGTGTTTACTCCAAACGCCTCACTGAGTTTTCCGTCGTGGACCACGTGCCATGTGCCGTTGTGTCGTACAGCTGTTGAATAAGGTTGATGGATATTTTGGGGAAAGCCGTAGTACTCGAGTAGTTTCCAAATTATTCCGTGGTCAACGCTGTCGAAGGCCTTCTCAAAGTCCAAAAAGTTGAGGTAGAGGTTTGATCGCCATTCCATGCTTTGTTCTGTGATGATGATGATGATGATGAGCATAGAGTTTCAATTTGGTCAGTACATGACTTGCCTTTCCTGAATCCAGCTTGTTCTGGTCGGAGTTCTGTCTCCAGTGCGTCCTTTAATCTCTCCAGGATGATGCGACTCAGGATTTTACTTGGCGTCGATAGGAGCATGATTCCTCGCCAGTTCTTGCAGAGTGGGGCGTAAGTCGCCCTTCTTTGGTAGTTTCACGAGGTAACCTTTCCTCCAGTCAGTAGGCACCTTTCCCTCCTTCCAGACCTTTTGCAATAATGGAGTCAGCATGTCTGCTGTAGTCTCTGGGTCTGCTTTCAGTGCTTCAGGGGGTATTCCATCTGGTCCGGCTGCTTTTCCAGCTTTCAGAAGCTTGATTGCATTCAAGACTTCAGCTCTCGTTGGAGGATTGGTGTCAACTTGCAGTTGTGTGCGCGCTGTTGTTGGTATTTCTGGACGGGTTGCAGGTGATGGTCGGTTCAAGAGTCCTTTGAAGTGATCCGCCCATTGTTTAATCTGTTTTTCTTCCTTGGTAATTGGGTTCCCTTGGCTGTCTTTTATAGGTTTCGCTTGTGTTGATCTCTTCCCGGATAGAGATTTGGTTATCTGATATAGTGTCCTCAGGTCCCTTTTGCCTGCTGCCTTCTCAGCTTCAGTGGCCAGGTTGTCGTAGAATCGTCTTTTGTCCTTCCTAGCACTCTTCTTCACTTCTTTGTCCAGTGCTGTGTAAGTTGAGCTCATCGTCTCTTTCTCCTGTCCGTCCTTGCATTGAATCATTTTCTCTTTCACCATTCTCCTCTCTTCTATTAATTTCCAAGTGTCCGTTGAGAGCCATTCCTTGTCTTGTCTCTTCTTTCTTCCTAGAACCGTTGAACACGTTTCGTTGAGAATCGCCTTCAGAGACTTCCAATGTTCTTCCACGCATGATTCTTCAGTGATGTCGCGTAGTGTTTCCTGCTTTGCTCTGACAGTTGCAGTGAAAGTGTCTTTTGTGGTTGTGTCCTTCAGTAATCGAGTGTTGAACTTGCATTGTGGTCTATCCCCAGCTATCCTCGAGGCTTTTAGTTTCACCTTGAAAGTTACTTGTACTAGATAGTGGTCTGAACCCACATCTGCTCCTCTCCTTGACCTTGTGTCCAGTAGGCTCCGTCTCCACTTTCTTGAAATTGAGATGAAGTCTATTTGGTTCTTGGTGTTTCCATCTGGTGAAATCCATGTCGTCTTGTGTATATCCTTGTGTTTGAACACACTACCGCCAATCACCAAATCATTGAAGGCGCAGAAGTCTGAGAAGAGTTCACCATTGTCGTTCATTTCGCCGAGGGCCTCACGACCCATGGTGAGTTCTCTTCCTGTGTTGTCTCCTCCCAGCTTCGCATTCATGTCGCCCATCAGGATTTTGATATCGCCATTTGGGACGTTGTCCATTATTGCTTGTAGTTGTCTGTAGAACGCCTCCTTCTTCTCTTGTTCTGAGACGTTTGTAGGCGCATAGCATTGAATGACTGTAACTTTCCTTCCTTTTGAGTTGAACCTGGCTGTCATTATCCTGGAGGAGATTGGTTCCCACTGCATGAGAGCTTTGGCTGCTATTGGTGACATCATGATGGCCACTCCCTCGGTGTGCTCATGGTTGTCCTCTGGGTGGCCGGAAGGGATTACTGTCTCTCCAGTAGGTAGTTGGCACCTTCCAGTTCCGTTCCATCTGCTTTCGCAGATTCCCAACACTTCTATTCTGTACCTTCTCATTTCAGCGGCTATCTGGGCAGCCTTTCCAGTTTCGTACATTGTACGAACATTCCAGGTACCCATCCTTACTTTTGCTTTCATCGAAAGAAGGCACATCGGCTGACTGGCTTCCCGAAGGCTTTCACCAGCCTGCGTCATTTCACTTCCCCGATTCCAGCGAAAAGTAAGGCTATTGCTTATGTTTTTAGAATTTTTAATATATTTATTCGTTGAAGTTTCTGTAGCGATTTGGTTGTTTTACAGGGGTGGAGTTGCTAGCACCACGCCCCAACCGTCCCTCTTTACCCGGGCTTGGGACCGGCGAGAAAACTAGTAAGCTAGTAGCCTAGCAAGTTAGTATCTGGCGAGGTTATGTAGGACGAGAAGTCAATATGAAAAGTTATATGCTCGAACCACTAAGTACAGATATGCTACAATACCCTATTTAGCCCGTATTTTATGTGCTGAAGACTCTGTTAGACATGGAACGCATAAGTTACCATGTAATTAGCAAAGTGAATCGACCCTTTTATTGCTCATCTTTCTGTAATTTTATGATGTCACACTTTCTATTTTTTAATTATAACTTTGCTATATTATTTTAGTTGTTATTACTATTATTATTACAATTTTATACTCTACGCATATTTTTCTCCTTACTGCATACAGTAATTTGCAGTAATTTGATGAACCTGTCTCCTTTAACAATGTATATTCCCCTCATATCATATATAATATGTATGTTTTTTTGACAGTCTGTTATATTTCGCTATGTATATATGGATCGATACTCCATTATAATTATCCATTCATGTTAAGACTGTCTATTGATTTGTTCACACACTTGGTTGGACATTCATATATATTTTGCTCTCACACTATTGTGTGATATATTTGATTCTCCTGGTGTTTGGAATATAGAAGTATCATCGCAAACCTAGTGGTCTTCTGATTTCCGTCTTTCTTGCGTCAGGACTATTAAATTGTCGACCAGTACATAACAATAATTTGGCGACGAGTACATAACACTATTTTTTAACTATAACTTTGCTATATTATTTTAGTTGTTATTACTATTATTATTACTATTTTATACTTTACGCATATTTTTCTCCTTATTGCATACAGTAATTTGCCACGTAGCTGCTATAATAACGTTTTGTTATTATTATTATTATTATGTAGTGTTTATTTTTTTGTCGTTTTGAGTAAATTAGATGCAATACTGTACTGAATGCTGAAAATTCCTTGCTGTATCATTAGTACTGTTTGTGGAATAAAGCAAATTATTATTATAAAAGCACAAATGTGACTACATTGCTATGGACAAAGTTGCGTTGAGGAGAACAGTCGAATTAAAAAGTAATGAAGAAAAACAGATGGCCAGAAAAGATTAGCAACAAGGAAACGAACCAAGCAACAACCTATTGCCCAAAGAATATTCCGAAGGAAATGAACATGGATAGGGCACACACTGAGAGGACAGCAATGAAGGCCCTCTAGCGGAACCCGAACGGGAAACGACGAGTTGCGCGTTGGTCCGACAAGGACATGAAATAGGTCGTGTGAGGAGATGACATCTTAGAGGCAGTCTTGAAGCCATTTAAACAAGACTACAGAAAAAAGGATGAAATGGACTTATGCTGTTGAAGCCCTATTTTCTACCTGGAACTTAAAAAGTTAGTAATAGTGATAAAATCGCAGAAGTTTACAACTCCGTAGATAATAAAGACTCAATGCATGTTTCCCATCGTGGATAACATCACATTATAATAAAAATCTCGATAATTAATTCTTAATGCTTGAAAGATTTCAACCTGGTTAATTATTACACTCTTAAACTATTTATTTTACCTTCTACCCTCTAGAAGAGTGAGTGTCGTAGTCCTGTGGTGCCAATTCACACAAGCAAAAGATGTGTCAGAATATTCAGACAATTTGTTCACAAGCTTCAATGGTGTTTGTCGTTGGTTTCATCCAGAAAAAATATGCAGTTGGCTTATTTCTATTCTCCGTAACAATTAAATTCATGAGACCCTGACATCCACATGAATCATCTTCACCAGTAGGATCTTCAAAAGCACTTTACTAGAATTATCAAGTGCCTGAAACCTGATTTATGCGTCCAGAAATAAGCGGTTACCAGCCTTTCCTTGCCGTGTCTAGTAATTGGATATTTTCGCCTCTCTTTCCTCCGAATGTGAAATGCTAAAAGTTTCCATTGTGTTTGATTATTATTGTTGTTCGGAATAGTGGTTAATATTGCATATTTATATATGTATATATTTTTAGTGTATGAGTATATTGATCGATTGATTTTTGTTTAAACTGAACTCTGTACAAGTACGTTAAAATTGTTTTTGTGGATATATTTATTAATGTCTTTGCCATGTAAGCAGCTGACAAGAAGGCAACGAAATAAAAGATGACACGACTTTATTCTGCTAAAACTGTAGTTCTTGCTCTGTTCAAATTCATTAAGGGGAATAAATGTATGAAATTATCAAGACAACTGTTACATTTGGTTTGTTTTGAGGAATCTCCGATGCAGTATAACCGATTTTTCTCATCTTTATCTGAAAGATCAGTGTCAGTTACTTGTTAATGCGTGTAAAATAATATTCTTTAAACTGGCTGAATACAAATGGACCCAGGGATAAACGGTCGTAATTACCATCTTATGTGTAAGCTTTCATGGATTACGCCAGCAGATTTAATTGCCATTGTTCAGATTATAAGCCAAAAAAAAATATTTAGAAGCTAACTGGTGGATGGTAACTAGCAGTGGCATCCAGGATGCGCACCTCGTCCCATTTTTGATTCATCAACTAGATGTACCTGCATTCCGCAGTCAGTGATGACGTTTCCACCGAGGTTCAAGCCAACATGTCAACCTGCGACCGAGTACTTCGGTCCAATCAATCGATAGAAAAATTTAAGATTGATTTAAACAAAAAAAATATTTAGTTGGAGGATTTCATCATGAGCTGACATCAGTTAGAGAACCATCGGAAAACCTGCAGGTAGTAATGGACAGTCAGCTGTTTCATCTTAGTTTGAGACTCCAATTCAGCAGTACGTGCGCACCGCCGGGGTTCAAACCCATGACCTTCTGGTTGCCAGCCGGGCTTGTGGACAATTAAATCAGTGGGACCCACCCGATCCAATGGCCAGTCCATAAATTATAACTTCTGCCAATTCACAACATAGCGTGACCATTTCACAATGTCTTCTTCAATGACCTACTGCCCCGCCTTTAACCAACTACACCCTACTGGTCATGGCTTCCCACTAGAACCCGAGGTTAACCACCTGAATAGGACCAGTCGCTAGTGAGTGTGGGTGCGTAGTGATGAAGAATCCAAATTAGGAAGAAACAGCTGTCCAGTACTCCCAGGTTTTCCAACTGTACTCTAACCAACGCCAGCTCATAATGAAATCTTGTAACCAATCAATTAAATCCCTACAAACCAATACTTGAATATGAGTTTATTTTATTCTATTAAAAGTATAGTCTCTAGTGGTAGTCTCTACTCTCACAACTAATCAAAATACCTACAACCTACTGATTCACAAGTTTCTAACAAACTTGAGTAGAAGCAATATCATCACTGACAACGTATCACAACACATGAGATGACTCTTCTTGATATTCTTCGTGTAAACTGCCACTGCTTGAGAAATGAAACGAATTACCCGTAGTCTTCAATTATCCAGACATTACTGTGTCCTTCGGTCGCAAAATGTACTCCTACACCTTATATAATTATGTTTCCACCAAATGTTGTACATTTCTCGAAGAAGGGAGACAAAGAAGAAGTGTCCTAATGGACTGGTTTGAGTTTCAGTCAGACAACAATATGTCAATGGGTTTACTGTCAATTGCTATTTTACTTGAAGATGTTGGACGAAGAGGAAGTATTATGCAATGGATCTCCCTTTAAGACTCTGTATATTATCCATATAAACTGTTCACAATAAAGCTATTGTTGTTGTTATTATTATTACTATGATATGTCCTACATCTCAGGTTGTATGCAACTGATAAAATCCTTATAAGGGAAAAAAATGAAATCCCATCCTGCTAAACTTATTCTCATTGCTTCAATCAAGTTTATCAAGGCAGATAATTGCATGAAGTATATTCATTCATTTGTCATTATTTCTGTTATCTGTCGTTTTGAATATACGAGATATCTTCAGAGTGATGTTTAGTTTTAATTGCAGCTCAATTCTGAGTTGTGTTGTTTTTTCGCTTTCTCTCTTTCTTTCTTTCTTTCTTCATTTATTCTGATATTCTCCTTATTGCAGAGTGTCCTATTTATCACTGATATCATCATTGGAATTATTATTATTATATAATATTACTACCATTATTATTATTATTACCATTATTATCTAATGCTCACAGATATACTATGGACGATTATCTCATTCTCTTCATCTTACAGATATTTCAGTTTATTTTGATTCTGTTTAACTTCTTAGTTTTCATGTGATCCTTATGTGAACTTTATCAATAAGTGTATTCATGATTAGAAGGGAATATGATCAAGTTAAACTTTAGGCACCAATAACTACCAATTGGGGGTGTTACCGCACTGATGATCTTGAAACACTCACTGGGCAAATTAGTGAAACCTGGCAAATAATGTTTTCATCATCAATCAGTAAAATAATGCTCATCGAAGTGTTATTGTCATTAAATGGGATATCTGGAAAGTTTCAGGTTAAGTTTGAGAAAGATTAAGTCACAGTTTAAGCTAAGGAGAGGTTAGGGTTAGGTTAATTTAATAAGGCCGACTTTAGGGTGGATTGGATTTAGATTACAGTTAGTTTAGGGATATTTTCACGTTACGGTTGAGTTCAGGAAAGATTAGAGTTATTGTTAGGGTTAGAAGACCTAAATAATTAATTACATGCACAGAATGTGGTTAAATTACTCTGTTTATATAAGAATAGTACTTCTGCACTGTGGTACAGTATAATTCCATTGTGAGTAAAATTTATTTTGATAAAGTCTCACGGTTTTATACAGTAATATTTACTGGTGACCACGTTTCGAGCACCATTTATTGCTCCGTAAATATTACTGTATAACACCATGAGACTTTATCAAAATAATTTTTACTCACAATGGATTATACTCTGTTGATACTCCAACCTCAAAACTGTGGGCTATTATCATCACATTTAAGAGGAAGGTATCCTCTGTAGTACGTTTTATACAGTTTTTATGCATTATTTCATAAATATATATGTATTCTATAAACAGAAATGCCTCCTTGACGTGATTGGTGCGTTCGAGGTCATTTGCTGACTGATACTTAATGATGCTTAAAGTTTAACTTATTCATTCATTCACTATAATGTATATATAACAGTAGAGCCTGATGATGAATTTATCGAAAAGAGTACTCTTTGTTCAGTATCCATTCTTTTAAATTTATTTTTCAACGACAGCAAATTCACAAGCGAAGAGGAATCCGAGAACAAAATCCCATTTGTGGACGTCTTAGTCAAGCGAACAACCACAGGGGGATTAGAAACTCAAATTTATAGAAAATCATCTCACACACACACACCAAATACTCAATCACAACAGCAACAGTCCAATAAAGCACAATAGGAATTGTATACAAACACTATTCAAGAGGTCCAGAGCTCATTCCAACACTCCCAAATTAAGGAAAAAAGGAGAAAGATATCTCATGAACGTCTTCCAAAAGAATGGATATCCACAGAATTTCATCAAAAGACATATACTTTCAAGCCAATCTACCAAATCAAAAGTTCAACCAAGAAAATCGTCCTACCATATATAAATGACATCTCAGAAATCACTACAAGACTCTTCAAACTTTTATAAATTGATGCCATACAAAAACCAACAAAATCACTTCACTGAGTTCTGTGTCAACCGAAAGACTCAACAGTGAAAGAAGATAAAGCCAACATCATCTACAAAATAATTTGTAACGACTGCAAAAGTGGACTTCCCCTTCGCCTTCGTACCCATGAACATAAACTATTTGTCAAAAAAAATGACATCTACTCGCTAATATCGCTGCATACCAATAACCATGGACATAAAGTTGACTGGGATAACCAACGTTCAAATATTAGACAGAGGAAACACCAAGAATGCTAGGGAATTTTTAGAAGCCTGGTATTCCAGTGAGTCGTCGATCAGTAGACACATCGAGATAGATAAAATTTACCAATCGATAAGAAGGAAATCTAACACACAAAGGGTCAAAGTTCAAGTAAACGAAACAATCAGTTCCAATAAAAGTAACCCAGAGAGTGTGAAACACGCGAAAACAATCAATCACGTTCAAGGTCACCAGGAGAGATGAATAATAAACTCGTGTAGAAATCGAAAAGCTCACTTCAATGCGAATTGAAGTATGGCTGAAGATGTTGCCTAGTAGGGAGGGGGCAATGAAAGCTTGGCAAATTAACTATCCAGCTCAGAGAACAAAACTACAACGAAATCATCCACCTGAACTACAAATCTCTTCCATCACATCTAATTTTATTTTTATTAGTAATCACTTTCAAAACTTCGTTTTCAAGATTTAGATTGTAGGAATTTAATTTTTTAAAGCTTGATCAGGGACTGATATCAACTGGTGAGAGAACTACCGAAAACTAGAGAGCATTACTAGACATTTAATTCGTCCTAGTTTGGGACACTTCATCTGTACTCATCCACTGCCGGGTTTTGAACTCACAACTTTCAGATTACAAGGCAAGCTCGTAGAGCATTCTGCTACTCGCTACTGACTGACTACAGGACAAAGTTCCTTGACATTCTAGTTAGAAATCGTGATCAATGGGTTCCACCAGGTCGAAGGTGGCCGTGCTAAAATCACAAATTCGTAGGAGCTGAAATTCAAGAGCCACTGGATAGAATTCTGGCGACTAAATGGTCCACGAGCTTGCTTTTTAACCTGAGTGTTCTGGATTCGATATCCAGACAGCGACTCCAGTGAAGAGTCTCAAACTGGGACGAAACGATTATCCATTACTCCCTTATTTTCACTGAGTCTTCAACTAATATCACTCTGTGATGATCAGACTTGAAAGAGTTCACAGCAGTAGGTTAATAATCAGTGTGCGTAAGCACAAGATGCGATTCATTCGTATAACCGAGGATTAAAATCATATGAAATGAAGAGAATTTTATGTATTACAATGGATAGAAATTTAGGTAGCCTGATGGTTTGAGCAGTCCACTAATATCATTGAGAATGTATAGACAGAAAGAAATCTGTAATAAGAATTAATAGTTATTAAATAAAGTGAGATAAATCAGTGAGTGATAAAAGAAATACCTATCTGCTCATTCAACTATGCATTTACGCTAATACACAAGTGAATTAATAGTAGTTTTAGATATTACTTGTATATGACTGAATTAGGAGCTCGATAGTTTCAACATATTGTCTTTAAGTAAAACAAAAGACAACGTAGCCAGTTGTATATTTAACATCATTCTGAATGTAAATTTAATAACAAAATGGCTAGATGAAATAGTATGCAGACACTTGCATTGGAAACCTACATCAACTAACTGGTCAATATACTCAGTTTCTGAGTTTCATCCCCCTAATATACAAACAAAATCTGGTTAGATGTTTGGTTCACTGTGCTACAGTATCTGTCTGGATGAAATACTCGACGAAATACCCAGTAATATTCACGGTCTACTCAGTAAGAAATATAGCAAAAATATTGATTCAGGCATCTAAAGAAAAAAACAACAAAATAATCGAGCAAAGAATATCCTTTTCGACAATTTCCTCTTCTGGATCTACAATTATATATACACAGAATATTCTAGAATGGTAGTCAATAACAATATAATGTTTTCTAAATAATACCGATTTGTTAAGTAAGTTCAGTGGAATTACAGTTCATTAAAGATGCGTAAATTATAATAATAATAATTAAAATAGAATAGCAAACAGAATATCAAATAAAATTAAAGAAATTTCCACAACAAATTGAGCATCATTAGAACTTTGATGGTCAAGGTAAGGACAGTGTCTGAACCAACCAGCTTCTTTTGGACACATGAGTTAGCTTTCTTAGTGTGGATCCTAAAGGCCTCAGCAATATTCAGTAAATGAACTCTTGAGGCGAAGTTAAGATTAGTTGGTATGCGGTAAGCGACTTTGAAAACCGCCTCGTTGACATCAATCTTGTGTTCTGTATCCACAAGAGGAGATAGAATAACGCTACGAATAGATTTTGTTTGTCCTTTACTTAACCACTATGCAGGGTGATGCTCGGAAATCCAGCGAGAAACACGCCTAATTGTACGGTCTATGTAACTGGCTCACTCCACAGGAGCATTTAAATTGGTAGATACACAGTAAGAAATGATATGACATGAAATATTTAAATAAATGTATGCATATACCAAGCTAAAAGCTCAGGGTGTTCACAGTTTCAAAAAACATCTGTGTACCTATGTCCGTGATTCACAGCAGATGTTAGCAGTGAGATTGTATCATAACTTCTGAGTAGAGCTTTCAAAAGATCTTCTAACGTTTCTGAATTATGCTGCGTATTTACCAACCAACCAATACTCCGTTCACAAGATAAAGATAAACTTTCTAATTTCGTCTCTTTCATGTGTATTTATCAGTTTAACTGCTCTTGTGGAACTAATTACATCGAGAGTATAGTTAGGCATATAACCGAATAAAGCTTACACGCGACTCAATACTAGCTTATCTTGTCGACACTGAACATCAGGTTAACATTAACAAAACTTCTAAAGTCACTGGTCACATTTCATCCAGTCTTTCACATACTCTATGAGTAAAACATGCGTCGGTGCCACAGCAGTAGAATACTCCCCAATCACGGCCCTTTGTGGTTCGGGTTTCGATCACCAGCCGATGCACTCCTTTACTTCGCCAAACTAGTAATAATACTGGTAAAGAGGGAAGGTTTAGCATGGAACAACTAAACACCAATGCTACCGAAACTTCAAGCCTCTAGTCTGAAGCCACCCTATGTTCCACTGGGAACGTAAAGGAATAAAAAAAAAGAAAAAGTATAATTTTTGCATACAGCTGAGACAATCGGAATTCATTTGAACAATGCGAATCTATGTGTTCATAAGAAATTTGTTTAATCGCTTTCTTTGCTCTGAACGTCTGCACAATATTTATAATATCTTGTAAACAATATTCCGCTATCTTTGTAACTATTACTTGATTTAATTTCATATAACTACTATGGTTAATTTAGTTATTTGTATCTTTATTTAAGCCAAGTAAAATCCTGAGTCGCATCATCCTGGAGAGATTAAAGACGGACTGGAGACAGAACTCCGACCAGAACAAGCTGGATTCAGGAAAGGCAGGAATCATGTTCTGACCAAATTGAAACTCTACTTATCATCATCACAGAACAAAGCATGGAATGGCAATCAAACCTCTACCTCAACTTTATAGACTTTGAGAAGGCCTTCGACAGCGTTGATCGTGAAGTAATTTGGAAACTACTCGAGTACTATGGCGTACAGTGCCCCAAATATTCATCAACATTAATCAACAGCTACTGTACGACAACGGCACATGTTAAGTGATCCACGACGGAAAACTCAGCAAGGCGTTTGGAGTAAACACAGGAGTCAGACAAGGGTGCCTGCCTATTATCACCAATGATATTCCTAATTGTGGTGGACTGACTGGATCATGCGTCAGACAGTGGGAAACGAGAAGACAGGAGTATCCTGGACAGACCAACGTGAAGAACCTAGAAGACCTGGATTTCTCGCGTGGATGATTTATGTTCGATGTCACACAAAATTGAAGACCTATAAGTGAAAACCGACAAATTAGTCGAAGAAGCAGCCGGCGAAGACAGGACTCCAGGTGAAGATAGACAAGACTGAGGTTATGAAAATAACCAACCAACAACAACATCAGCAGCAGCAGCGACATCCAGCGCCAATCACCATCAACGGGAGGGATTTGAAAGAGGTTACTTCATTCACTCACTTATCTGGCGTTGAGCATTATCTCAACTACAGGAAGTCGGAACGGACGAGGATGTCAAATCGAGCGAGAATCGGGAAGGCGAGCGAGAAACACATTCATCAACCTGAAATCAATCTGGAAATCTTCGTCACTCAGCCAGCATCAACCACAAAATTCGGATTTTCAATACAAACGTCATGTCAGTCACTTCTTCTATACGGATGAGAAACTTGGCGGGTCACAAAGAATATTTCCAACAGCCTGTTGCAGACCTTTCTCAACCAACAACTCTCTTCGCTGGATCTATACTGAAGATCAGATGGCCTGGCCGGAAAGAATCACAAGAAACTATGGGAACAAACAAACAAAGCAAGAACCAATCGCCCAAGAATTATGCAGGAGAAAGTGGAGATGGATGGATCGGACACTCGCTGAGGAGGCCGCTGGGTGACATCGCGCGTCAAGCCCTCGAGTGGGACCCGAAAGGGAAGCGGCGTGTGGGACGTCAGTGCAAGGGTGACATGGAGGAGATCGTGTAAAGAGGATTTGAATGAATATAAACTAACATGGATGCAGGCGAAAAGTACAGCAGAAGGAAGACAGAAGCAAGCGGAGACGTGCAGTTGAAGCCCTATGTTCCACTAGGAACCCAAGGGAACAATAATGATAATAACAATCTTTATTTGAATAAAGAAAAAACGAACATATTCACAGGATACTACGAGCTCATTCTACTTAGTGGATTCTCTTCATCTGTGCACATCCTAAACAAATCACTTACGTTATAAACTCCCAGACCGTAGGTTTTACGAACTTCCTGAAATAATTTGAGCACCTAGTCAAACAAGATTTTTCTCAACGTTTGGATTCCGAATAAATCTGCTGAAGAAGCTGCCTGTGGCTTACACAGCGAAACGTTCAAAAAACAGATCTTGTTTTGATTTTTTTTCTTAAACACGATGAGATTAATTTTAAATAATTTATAATGAATCAATTATATGTGGCTAAGTGCTGTCTGAACATACTTTTTGCAATGATTTCAAGTTACAGGTAGAAAGTCAAGAAAACATAATTTCAAAAACGATACAACCAGATGAATTATTAAGTGTTAAAAGAGTAACTATTTATATGGTATAATTAGACACAAAAAGTAGAGTTCAGATTTCGCTTGGAGACAGACTGCAAGATAGAACAAGAGAGTTAAGTTACACATATTATGGTGGGGAGTTAAGAAGGGTGTAGGTGAACAGTGAAGTAAAATTATAAAATAGATAAAGTAATTTAATTTAGTAAATTTGGAAACTTGATAATGAGTTCAACTCAGTAAGTAGAAATCAAAACCAAGCGAAATGTTATGCAACAGAATAAAACACAAAAGCAAATGATTACGGTTACCAGGGTAGTGAGAGATTAGTCACACACTGTCTCTCAGTATGCATACGCTGTGTCGAAGTCTTTTGATGGCAATGGATTCTGCAAACAGATGTAAGCATGCTTTTCTTTGTGTATTGATTATTTTGAAAGCCTGACTAATTTCCGCTGTATGTCCTGTTGTGGTGAGAACAGGTTGCTAGTCAATTGGTAGACATTAATCTACGTCAATGTCTGGGTCACTAATATTGGCCATGAGAAAATATGAACAAGGCTGATTCAACAACCGATCACATAAGACTTAACGTGGGCGAATATGATTCGCAGATAGATGGCTCCACTTTCTGAGAAACCAGAAACAACCAATTAGAAGACTGTGTTTGTCTACTTGAATAAGCTATAATAATGTACAGGAAATATATATAAATACGTGCTGATTTCCGTAATAAAAGGAGATGTTGCCGGCCCTTGTCTTCTATTGCTACACCGTATCAATCAATTAGGTGTCTGGCGATTTGTATCTAGCTACTTTTTCATAATTCGATTGTTTATTCATCTTAGACATCATTATTTTACAGATTGTTTGTCGCTCAATCACTTATTTAACAAGTTCACTCCTTCAAACTGGGATTTTCTTTCTAGGTCATTCGAATTTATCAGAGTAATAGAGAATTATAGACTCAACGACAAAGCTTGCAAATGAATAGGAATTTCATAAATTTTTTCCCCTTAATGAATTTGAACAAAGCAAGAACTACAGTTTTAGCAGAATAAAGTCGTATCATCTTTTATTTCGTTGCCTTCTCGTCAGCTGCTTATATGGCAAAGACATTAATAAATATATCCACAAAAACAATTTTAACGTACTTGTACAGAGTTCATGTTAAACAAAAATCAATCGATCAATATACGCATACACTAAAAATATATACATACATAAATTATTATTATATCCTTTAATTCCTAGAGGAATATAGGGCTTCAGCTGCGCATCTCCATCGGCTTCCGTTTTCTGCCAACTTTTTCACTCCACTCCAAGTCTGCCCACATGCTTTCATCTCCTCTTCACATGACCTCCTCCAAGTCACCCTCGCACTAACGACCAACTTGCCGCCTTCCTTTCGGGTTTCACTTGAGCAATGGCTTGGCGTGTGATGTCACTTGATGGTTTCCTCAGCGTATGGCCAATCCATCTCCATTTCTGCCTGCCTATTTGTTTCACAATCGGTTCCTGATTGGTTCGCTCATTGACAGAGATCCCTGTTGCTGATCTTTTCTGGCCGGCCATCTGATCTTGAGTGGTATTTAGCGAAAACAACTGTTGATGAAGGTCTGCAGTTTGTTTGAGGTGCTCTTTATGACTCGCCAAGCCTCTGATCCGTATAGTAGCACTGGCTTCACACTGAAGTTGAAAATCTGGATGTTATTTTTGATGCTGAGTGATGTTGACCTCCACACCGACTTGAGATTAATGAAAGCTTGTCTTGCTTTTCCGATTCTGGCTTTGATATCCTCGTCAGTTCCGCCTGTAGTTGAGACGATGCTTCCCAGGTAGGTGAAGGAGGTTGTTTCTTTCAGGTTCTTCCCATTTATGCTTATTGTGGTCTGTTGGTGTTGTTGATGTTGGCTAGGAATCTTCATTATCTCTGTTTTATCTATGTTCACGTGAAGTCCTATCTTTGATGCTTCTTCTGCCAACTTGTTACTTTTCACTTGCATATCTTCCAGTTTATGGGAAATCAGACATATATCATCGGCGAAATCCAGATCCTCCAAGTCTTTTGTGTCAGTCCATTTTATGCCTGTTCCCTCGTTGGTTGCCGTTGTCTGTCGCATTATCCAATCTACTACATATATAAATATGCAATATTAAACACTATTCCGAACAATAATGATCATACACAATGGAAACTTTTAGCATTACGCACTAGGATGAAAGAGAGGTGAAAATATCCAATTACTAGACACGGCAAGGAAATACTGATAACCGCTTCTTTCTGGACGCATAAATCAGGTTTCAGGCGCTTGATGGAAACAGCTTTAGCAAACTTGATGAGAATTGAGCTCTTTTGCCTATTGATAATTTTGAAGAACTTTTTGACGTCCACCTCATGACTAACCCGTGTCAAGGAGATGTCTGGTGATGGCACTGTTTAAAGTATTTGTTCCCTTTAGGCGTAAGCTTATTGGTACACGTTCAGAAAATCGTAGATATGTCCTTCTTTCTGTCCTTCCAATGTAACTGCTCCCGCAGATACATGTAAATTGATGATATACTGGAGTAAATGAAAACGTATTTGTCTGGTGTAGCAGGAAAACGCCAATGAGTGTCAGCTGCTTTAAGATTACTTGCATGTTTGAGATTTGCATCTTCACAACATCAACTCGAAATTGTATCGATTTAGCTGGCCGTCTTCTAACAGTTGGAATGAAATGTTTTATCCTATCGCTTGTATTCGAGATTTTATTCATCAATTACATTCAGCGTTTAACTTTCGTAAAAAATGAATATTTTGGTAGATATGATTGAACCGAAGACATTTCCTCTTATGCTTGTGATACATTTTCCCTTGTCCTAGTATAACCATTAACTCTTATCCAATTTCAAGCTTTGTCGTTGGGACCAAAGTTCTGTGACATCACGAGAATAAATTGCTGCTAATCCCCATAGATTAAGAATTCTGTGATTATTTTCACTTCTCTATACCACCAGATTTCTTCTTCCTGTTGACTAACAATCTGTTGATAATTTGCGTTGATTTTGTGTTTTGATGACTTTTAATCAATAATTGTCATCCGTCCTATACTTAAATGCTGATACTTCCTGCTGACTAGCTTAAATATTCGACCGGTGTAGTTTTGATGTAAGAATATATGTGTTATTGTATAGCCACTGATGAGGTACCAGTTGAAGAAAGGAATATATTTCTTGATATTCAAGTGAAAAACCACTTTTCCAATGGTTCTCAGGTCATGATGTCAGCTCATGATGAAATCCTGTAACCAACCAACCAAATCCCTACAAACCAATACTTGTAAATCAATATGATGCTCATTGGCGACTGGCCTATTCAGGTAGGTAGTTACCTGGGTTCTAGTTGGAAGTTGTGACCAGTAGGGTGCAGCAGGTCGGGTGTGAGAACAAATACTCGTCGGATGCATTGACTAGAAGTCAGGCTTTGTCGTGACCTTGCAGAAGTTAGAATTCATGGGCTAGCCATTGGATCGGGTGGGTCCCAGTGGCTAAATTGTCTTCGAGCTTGCTCGCCATGTAACGGGAAAGTCCTGGGTTCGAACCACGGTGGTGTGTGCATACTGATGAATCGAATTCTCAAACTAGGTCGACCAAACATCTGTCCAGTACTCTCAGGTTTTCCAGTGATTCTCTAACCGATTTCAGCTCATGATGAAATCCTGTAACCAATATAATTCTTGGTTATTTTTAAATAGGAAAACATGAGAATTTACAGTTTATTCAAACAAATCTTTTCGGTTGATATCCTATTGATTAATGACACTAAAATTTTCAGTATTATTGCAACATCAAGATTTCTTTGAGTTCTGAGTGGAACCTAAGGCTCCAACAACACATCTCCACTTTGTCTTATCTTCGGCCTTCCTCTTCAGCTTGGACCACGATTGCGCACAGTCCCTCATCTCCTCGCCACACGATCTACTCCGTGTCACCCTCACAACGACGAACTACTCGTCGCTTCCCACTGGGATTCACTCAGGCAATGGCCTACATTACGCGCGATGTCATTCGCCGGCCTCCTCAACGAGTGCCTGATCCATCTCCATTTCCTCCTACGTATTTGTTGAGCAATCGGCTCTTAGTTGGTTTGTTCCCAGTCAGAATTTCTTGTTACTTATTCTTTCTGGACATTTGATCTTCAGTATGGAGCCCGCCAGAGAAGTGTGCAGCTGTTGATAAAAGTCTGCAGTAGGCTGTTAGAAATCCTGTTCACTACACGCCAAGTTCCTGACGCGTATAGGAGGACCGAATCGACATTGGTGCTGAAAATCCGAATCTTGTTCCTTATGTTAGCCGTAGGGCTAGCAAACCTACACCAGTGAACTTATCAAACCGCTAGAAAAACGTCAGCACACAAAGTCTTACTTAATGAATCCGAATTCAAGAAAGACAAATTGGTTTTCACCTATTTACAAACTGCAACAATCAACTTGTTCACCTACTGAAGTTCTGTGGCATACTAAGTTAAGAATATTCCAGCTTTCATGGTAATTTTTCTCCGTAATTGCAGGCGAGATATATGTTTAAATGAAGCAGTTCGCTCTACAATAGGCTTCTACTTTATTCTTGTCTAAAATTTTCATTTTTGAAGTCTTAAAAAATCCAGTTATATTAGTGACAAAAGCTGTCTGAAATGTATTCAACAGTAGAGGCATTAGAGAGGGAAAGATACACACGTTACTCCCAAAATTTTCAAAACCAGACAATGAGAAGAATAAGACAGAGCAGATGGAACAGCGACTGACAGATGTTCTTAGGAGAATGAAGAACGACTGCCTCATAACTGAGGACCTATTTGCACGTCTGAGACCAACAGGATCAATTATCCCTCAACTCTACGGTCTACCAAAGTTACACAAAGCAGGTCTACCACTTCGACCAATTTTAGACATGGAGGGATCACCGTACCATCAGATTGCCGAATGGTTGTCCGAGATGCTGGAGCCTGCGAGACGACAACTCTGTAAGTACTTCCTGCGTGATATTTTTGAATTTATTGAGTGCATAAAAGACTTGAATGTAAATGACTAACGAATGTTATCACTGGACGTGGAATCTCTATTTACGAATGTGCCGCTCACAGACACAATTTGTTTCCTTTGGAAGTATAGGGATGACAAAAATCTGAGTATCGGAATGTCGACCTCATACCTGAAAGAGTTGTTATTAAGATGCAAACCCAACGTACAATTTACTTTCAATGACGTCATCTATATACAGAAAGACGGGATTGCTATGGGCTCTCCCCTTGGCCCACTTTGGCAGACTGCTTTACGGCCAGCCTGGAAAACGGCATCTTAAAATCGACAATGGACAAGTTGCTTCTGTACAAAAGATACGTCGATGATACTTATAGTTTGTCAAGATGACTCCGATTTAAATTGTATCCTACAGGAGTTTAATAACTACCATCCTCCAACTAAATTCACAATGGAAGTTGAAAATGAATCAAAGATTCCATTCCTGGACGTCGAATGCACCAGAAGAGATGATGGAACTCTGAGAAGATATATCTAAAGAAAACTAACATGAAACGGCCAACTGACAAACTTCTACAGTTGGATACCTATCAGCCGTAAAAGAGCTCTCATCATCTCGCTAGCCCACCGTACCAGAAGAATTTGTAGTGATGATTGTTTAGAAGAAGAGCTCCTATTTCTCAAAAGCATCCTGGTTCAAAATGGATACCCACCGCGTTTCGGGGAGAAGAACATGAAACCAAGGCCAAAAAGAGGAGAATGTGCTTCAGTGCAGAAGAAGAATCTGGAATTCAGAGGAGACCTAGTACCAGATATCCTTAAAAGGTGAATCTCCAATTCCTTGAAGAAGACTTTTCCGGCAGCAACTCTAAGAGTGATATTCTCTAGCCACCCACTACTTCGGAGAAACGGCAAGGACAGACTTCCGCAAATAACCACTTCAATGTGCATATATCAGTTCACCGTCTCTTGTGAAGCTAGGTGCATAGGTCGTTCTATGCGGGTTGTATCAAAACGTGTCAGAGGAGATCATCCAGCATGGCTGCAAAGAGGAGGTACTGGTTCAATCAGAAGCGCAATAACTGAACATCTCGTCGATACCTGTCACAGAATCTCAACCGACTCATCATTTAGAGTCATTTACACAGTAAACAAAAATCTACCAAAGGCAGTGTGTTTCTGACTTCTTTGTACTGCGGAAGCTATCGCCATATGCATCGAAAAGCCGGAGCTATGTGTTCAAAAGAAACCAGTCCGGCCTTTACAACTACCATGGACCTAGTTCGGTATATTCCCTCACCCTTCAGGTTTTTTTTGTTTTGTAATCTGTGTGTGCAGTTTTCTCTCTTTGTCTTCATTCAATTCATCCTATTTTTCAGTTATAAAATCAGTTATTTTAAGTTTGTTTCCATGCTCCTCCTGATCACACTTATAACCGCGTTTAGAATAACCATCTTACACTTATATTCTAATCCTGTGAAATTTTTTATTTCTATGCCTCTTGTAATCTATATTCACACCTCCTAACTTACATTTTAAGTTGAAAATTTTTGATTTCGATTTGTTTCCATGCTCATTTTGTTCACACCTGTAATTCCTTCTATCCCTGTGTCTCTAAGCCTCTTGTAATTCATATCAAGTTGAAAATCATTGTCACCACTTTTATTCGCCTTTAAAACTATTATTTCTCCAGTTATCAAATATTAATTTTGCATTCGTTGTAACTGTTTTCTAATCCTATGCAATCTTGTCTCTAAGCCACTTGTAATCTATATTCGTACCTTCAAAGTTTCATGTCACGTTGAAAATTATTATCACCTTCCTTACTATGTGGAATTAAACAAGTAATAATAATTGTATCCATGTAAACTAATCTATATAAATGCGATTGTACAGCTGCTTTTGAGAATGAAATCGCCGAAAAGATCGTCATCTTTGCTGAACTTGTTCTTGTTCTTTTCAATCTTATGTTCCGATGGGTAACTTCCAAAATGATTGAAATCGAAAGTCGATTTTTTCTTTCAACTATACTCCCTTTATTGTATCAAAATCAAATGGACAAGAAATCTAAGTGGTCAGGATACAACTTTTGTTAGATCCAATTTTGCTAAGATACCAATATCTTCAGTTCTCACTGCTCTCTCATGACGAAATAATGGACGAGAATAAATTTTGAAAGGAAATGAATAACACGTATCCGTTGAAAGTCCAATTGTTCTTTTATGTGAAACAAAGCGTTCATTTGCATACATCCTTGGTAATCCTCGTCTGTTTTTAGACTTCCATTGGCATGGAAGAACAGAACTTGACCACTGTGGTAGAGTATAATCCCACATGTATGATATTTGTACTGATAAAAACAGTATATTACACAAACTACTAACTATTAAAAAAGTAGCATATATTGAAAATTGAATTTTACACTTATTAACTTCTTTTTTATACTCTCCTAAGTTATTGATTTCCCAAGAGACAGGTAATATGAATAAGACAATTCCAATTGATAAGTGACACATATTTACAAGTGAATCATATAAAAACATTGAAATTTTAATAAACATGATATGCTTGCAAGTTGTGTGGCGGCCACCAGCCAATAAAACATACAATATATACAAGCATAACTCAAATTAAAGCATAAAGAAACCGTATTTATGATAAGTATAATGAAATAAATTTTATTCTCAACAGTACACTTCCATCCTCTTATATAAAATAATCGACTGACCACTGTTTGAAGACTATAAATGGTAGGTGAAGGTGAACTTACACTTTGAAGTTGGTCAGCATCACGCCTGGTGTAATTGTACGCGTAGAACGATATTTGTAAAATGAGTAAGGTTAGGCGAATTGTAGAACATATGGAAGCACAATTGTATTTCCACAGTGAATCCATTTTACTCAGAGTATCGAAAAATGTCATGTTACGCAATTTGTGGAACGGTAGTAGGATTTGTGTCAGTGTTGTTAATATTCATTTCTAAATAGTGACCATATGACTGAAATCAATATCTTTTAATTCAGTAACGATTTTATGTTAGGATATGAGCTCTTCATGAAATATATGTATATATATATGATAAAAATAAAATAATGTGTGGTTACAGGGTTTCATCATGAGCTGATATAGGTTAGAGAAGCATTGGAAAACCTGGGGGTGCTAGACAGATGTTTCGTCCTAGCGACTGGCCCTATTCAGGTAGGTAGTTACCTGGGTTCTAGTTGGAAGTTGTGACCAGGAGGGTGCAGCAGGTCGGGTGTGAGAACAAATACTCGTCGGATGCATTGACTAGAAGTCAGGCTTTGTCGTGACCTTGCAGAAGTTAGAATTCATGGGCTAGCCATTGGATCGGTTGGGTCCCAGTGGCTAAATTGTCTTCGAGCTTGCTCGTCATGTAACGGGAAAGTCCTGGGTTCGAATCACGGTGGTGTGTGCATACTGATGAATTGAAGCCCGTCGGTGGCACAGTGGTTAGTACTCTCGCCAACCATACACATGTTTTGGGGTTCGAGCCACGCCGACGCACACCTGATATCTATGGTCGGTCTCCGAAATTTGGGCTACCGATATCCACGCTGAAAATTCCATACTTGTACCAAAAGTACAGTGTGGAATCAAGCTGTAATCAAAAATAAATAATAAAAATAGAAATAAATGGAAAATAAATAAATGGGTCCCAAACTAGATCGACCAAACATCTGTCCAGTACTCTCAGGTTCTCCAGTGATTCTCTAACCGATGTCAGCTCATGATGAAATCCTGTAATCAATCAGTCAACTCTCTACGAACCAATACTTGAAAATATAATGTATATCTGCATAATATCTAACAGAATCATGCCACCGTTCCATCAGTTCCCCAATCCAAGTTTTAGAAAATATAGAAAAAATTCAGTTACCTGACGATGAAATAATGGTGTCCTTCTATGTCAACGAAATATACTCACCAACTGGTCCAAAACTAACGAAAGGAACCATGCAGCAACTACTCTATAGTGATGAAAACACAAAAACAGAGTGTTCAACTTGGATAGAACTCATAGAATTATGCCTTACAACATAATTCAAATTCAGTAACCTGATATACGAACAAAATAAAGGAACACCAGTGGGATCTCCCATATCAGGATTAATGGTTGAAACCGTTATTGCTAGAGTTACTAGCCCTACCCATAATTAAATCAAAGATCTGGCTACGTTATGTTGGTAATACATTGATGGTTATTAAAAGAAATGAACTGGAATACACACTCAAATTAATAAACAACATATCTGAAGATGTTAAATTCAAGAGAGAAGAGGAATCGGATAACAAAACTTCATTCTTAGTTGTCTTAATCAAAAGAATTAACACAGGCAATTTAGAAATACAAGTTTACAGAACATCAACTCATACCGATGAAATACTCAGCCATAGTAGTAATAACCCAATTACTCACAAAGGAGACTGTGCGCAAAGATTTTTTTAAAAGAGTCCAAAAACACTTTAGCAATCTGATACTGAAGAGAATAGAGGAGAAGTACCTACTAACTGCCTTCAAAAATGATGAATAACCACACAATTTCATCAAAAAGTGTTTAAATTTAGGTCATATTACCAACAAAAAACCATCAGCAAAAACCGTAAGAAAGATCACTCTACCATATATCAGGAATATCTCTGAAACAATTGCTAGAATACTCAAATTGTTTGAAGTAAACATATTGCACATGGCGACACAATCATTTCACTCGACATTGTGCAGAACAAAAGATCCAATAGAAATAGAAGAAGATATTAAAATTATTCACAAAATAAATTGAGTGACCTGCAAAAAAGAATTACATTGGTCAACGTGGGCGTCTTTTCGTGTCCGAATCAAAGAATATGTATATATACACACATCAGTTGTGGAAAGACACGATATGTATTTGTAGCGGCAAATAATTCCCCAAACTTATTGACCATAGGAATAGATTTTGTCTAAGAGAAGAATTACATCGTGACAATACGAATCATCAGCGAACATTGGATGCTGACCCTTAGAGTTTAAGTCGACTTGTTTAGCTGAAGGCTTCCCGTCAAGCATCCCCGCCATTTGGTACTCCGTCGTGTCACTTTCGTTCACGATAACTAGCTAGCTTAGCTTCCACTTCAATCCGCGATTCGGTTCCGAAATATATCTCGTAATTTGGACAATCAATTGTGGTGTTTCGCTTCGCCTTCGGTACACGAGAAACAAATAAGATAGAAGCTGTCGGTATAAGATCTTGCGTTAATATATCCCGTACAGTTCGCGAACACCTATACCGTCAACCTCTTAATATTCTTTCATAATAGTGCGCGTTGATAACTACGGGCTGGATGTGTCCCCAGGACAAGACACCATAACTAACTGACCACCTGAAAATACTCCCACCCGAGAGAGTCACGAAAATCGGACTGTTAATCATGACGACAGGAACGACAACTTTCACTAAACAGAATACATGCTACATTATATTTTCAAGTCATCTGAAGTATAAGCCACGAAATAAATAAATCGGGTTGGTTGTATGACATCGAAATCCCTCAGAACACTGAGCCATAAACAAGCAAATCAAAACTGTCCAATATTGTCAGCATATGTATAAATTAACATAGAAGCCTGTCCGTCCTGACAGTCACATTTTGTGCTATGGTGAGAGCTGCCTGCTGGCTAAATCGGTAGACATCAATTTACGTCAATGTTTGCTTCCCAAACCTTGGTCATAAGAAAAAAACCAGAACGAAGACTAAGGCAACAAGCAATCACAGCAGACTCTGAGTGGGCGGATACGATTAGCAGATACATGGTCTGACCTTCAAGGAAACTGCCACAAAGAGATGACAGATTAACTTTCAGAGAGAAAGCGACCAATCAGGAGACGCTGTTTCTCTGTTAGTAATAACGAATAATGATGTACATAAAAATATATTAATATCTGTAGATTTCCTCAGTAAACTACCTGTTGCTTGGCCCTTGTCTTCTGTCTTTACAGTAATTTTCACTTCATATTTCCTTACTATCTCTTTAAACCCATTTTTAAAAATCACCAATATACATATATATATATATATATTTCTAGAAACACTTATGATGAATTCTCACATAACAAATGACCATTTCACACAATAATATCTATCAAAGCAAGTGGAATGGAAAAATTTATCGTATTCTTATACCATAATTCAGCATTTTCGAAATTTGTCAGATATATCAATAGAGATATCCAATATCGTTTTTATGAGCTAGTATAAACCGATTTGATTTCTTCGTGCTCACCTCTTAATTGTGACGTATAGGTTCCTGATCTTCAGTAAACTTCTGCGCAGCTCGTCCCGCCACTCGACTGTCTTAGGTTTGCTTGACTCCAAAAGGATTAGTGCTGGGATTAATTATATGTCGCTTGCAGTAGGAGGTGCCTTGAGACTGTTACTACTGTGAATGGAGTTGATCCTTCCATCAGTTAGTCCTCCGGTATCATCGTGAAAAGAAAAAATAATAATACTAGATATAATTAGTGAAGTTATTCAGATAAACAGACAGAAAAAGAAATAAAGAAAACGTAACAACAGCCAGCTGACTAAATTTGAAGAATAGTATGAAATATATACATATATATATCGGTAATAACGATAATAATTACAATGGGTGTAGTTAAATTTGTCAGGAGAGTAAGACAGAAGAGAATGTAAAGAAGAAAACGACGCACATATTAATCTACCTCTGAATGGTAAATGGGATTTCAAGGGGATAGGCCATTTGGATGCAGTCCTTGTGTCGCTGCGTGATTGTCCAGCCTTCGCTAAAAGGCGTCATAGCTACATATGGCAATAAGGAATTCCAGGGACGGCAAACCCGCAGTGAAAAGAAGTGGGAGCGCACTCGGGTCCTTGCCCTCTGGTGAGCTGTCCTTCTGCAATTTCCACGAGGAAGCCTGTACCTACCCAGCGGTAGAACACCTTTGTTTGGGTGATTCTGGTCATTTTTTGTTTTGTAGGCAATAATCAAATCTCCCCTAAGCCGACGGTAGCTAAGTGTGAACAGGCCTAATTTCTTCAGCCTTTCATCATATGGTTTGTTTCGGAGACCGACCACTCCTTTTGTTGCCCGTTTTTGAACTCTTTCCACGAGGTTGGCGTCTCTTCTAAGCATTGGGGGCGCAATAATATTATGCACCTCAAGGTGTGGTCAGACGTACGTTTTGTACAACCTTAGAAAGAGCTCAGGAGTGAGTGCACCTAACTGTCTATGTGTAAAGTGTATGACCGCATATGCTCTCACTACATCCCCCGTGTGATTTACGCTTGTATCCACTTCTTCCTTTAGGACTAGGCCTAAGTCACGTTCCGACGTTGTGCAGGATAAGTTTTCTCTTTACAGGGTGTAACTTGCATTCTGCAGTCTAAAGGCGTGTAGCTTCACTGCTTTGCACCTTTTCAGGTTGAAAGTCATGCCACTGGCCACCACCCAGTCTTCCAGAAGGTTTACATCTTCCTGCAGCCTACCTGAGTCCTCCAACACTATATCACCCTCAATATCTTTACGTCGTCAGCATATAGAAGAGTCAGGCGGCTTAGACGGCGTGATGGATCATTGATAAAAATCAAAAACATCAGTGGTCCCAGGATAGAGCCCTGTGACACTCCTGATGACGAGCTGTGCCAAGATGATCGGACTCGACTGACCTTGGCGCGAAATTGCCTTTCAGCTAGGTAGTCCCTGAACCATGACAGAAGCGGTTCATCTATACCTGCCTGGCTTATTTTGTGTAGGAGAAGGTCATGGTGAACAGTGTCAAATGCCTTCTCAAAGTCTAGGAAGACCACATGGACTGGAACATTCATATCCCAGCATGATGTTCAATTGTCCCAAGCTGATAGTACGTTAGTAACGCAGGGTCTGCCTTTCCTGAAACCGTGTTGGGCTTCATGGGGTATATTAGACCTATCGAGATAATCCCTGATGTGATCGTCAACAAAAATTTCCAGTACTTTTGATACCACTGGGAGTAAAGCCACTGGCCTATAACTTGTGGCATTTTGCCTATCCCCACCCTTGAAGATTGGAGAGAAGATGGCTCCTTTACACTCGCTTGACAGTTTCCCCGAATCCGTTGAGTGTTGGAACAAGTCGCAAAAAGGCATACAGAGAGCTTCGGTGCACTGTTTCAGAACAGTTGGCGAGATGTCGTCACAGCCTGAGGACTTCCCAGGTGTGAGTCGCTGTAGCTTCCCTAGTACTGTTGCCGGGTTTATTTGGGGAGTAGCCACTAGGTCTTCCTCCTGTGAAATAGTAGTGCCACCATTTTGGTCCGTACCGGTAATACCCACATTGCTGTTTGGCGAAGGCTGAACTGAATCTTTCAGCAGTCTCCAGACTAGTGAGATGTTGATTGTTTGGGCCCACTAAGGCTCATGCCCCCTGGTTGGTCGGCCTTCTTTCCGGTATGAATCGGTACAAGTTTTCGGGGTTTGCTAGGAGTTTTTTAGCAAGGTTGACCTGGAATGACCTCCCGTCACTCCTGATTCTCGCGTTATACCGGTTCCTGAGTTCCAGGTATGCATCGTGGTCTGTTTGAATCTTGGATACGCGCCGAGTAAACCAAGCCTTCCGCGTTGCTTGCGGAATGCGTTGCGTGCCTCTCTTTAACCATTATGTCTTTCTTTTGGGCTGTGCTGTGACTAAAGGGACGTTATCCGAGATTGATTTATGAATAATCTTTTTTACCACTTCCCAGTGTTCACCCACAGATAGGTCATCCCATGTGAAGGGCCAGTCTGCGTCGGACGAGAGCCTCCGCATTTCGGCATAGTCAGCCTTGCTGGAACACAGACATGGCAGCGTAACATCCCACTGCAAAGGCTCACGGAGAACAAGTCGAAACCTATGACTGCATGGTCACTACTTCCTAGAGGAGTCGTGATCTGGACTTTTTCGACGAGTAGTTGGTCACTAGTTAGAATATAGTCTAGTTTTGATGACTTTCCATTAGGGCCCAACCTAGCGTAGTCTCCAACATTCTCAGTCAGTCCCGTGTTTCGAATAGTTAGCAGTAGGTTTTGGCCAAATTTTCCCTTAGCATACCCCGAGCCAAGGTTCGGTGATGGGCATTGAAGTCTCCAGCTATGATGATTTCTTCGTAGCCCAAATCTCGTATCCCTGTGATAGTGCTGAGCAGTAGCTGATTGTGCTCTGCCCCACAGGTGGGAGATCGGTAGATGCCACCCAGTAAGTGCTTGGTGTGGCCTGCGGTGAAATGACACCCTATGGAGTCTGGGAGTTCAATAAGTGGTGGGTCCGTCGCGCGCACACACTTAAGTTGCCTATCAAAGTATATACCAACTCCCCCTCCTTTCTTATTATCCCTGTCTCTCCTGACCAGAACCATATCACCTATACTGATTTCATTGTCGGCGATAGTGGGATTTAGCCACGTTTCAGTGAGAATGATCATTTTTAGTTTTCGGTGTGCTTGGAGATTTCGGAGTTCATCCACTTTCCCTCTCAGCCCCCTCACATTGCTACATAAGCAGCTGACAGTGGGTCTAACAACCTCAGCGCGTTGTGGGGTAGTAGACGCGAAACTGTCTGCTGGTGGGGGACTTAATGTTGAGACTAGTTGGCCGATTCCGATAGAACCGGCCCGTCGTAGTTTTTTCTGTGGATTTAGGCAGGACACTTGGGTGACGCAGACTGTTATTGTCAGAACTGCATCGCTCTAGTATCACTGAAGCTTGGGGGCGTATTAAAGCCTCAGTTTGCTGCCTCCTTATAGTTCGGGGTCTGCTTTCGCATCATCGGATGTGTCCTCCTATTTTTCCCTTGGTCTCATACCACCGTTGAAGTGCCATGGAAAACTGCTCCGGGGAGTTGAATGTGACACTTGGCAGCTTTGGAGAGCTAATCAGTGTGAGATGAGCGGGGCGAGGTAGTCGGGAAATGGAGATGGCTCCAGAAGCGCCAAGGGCCATCTGAGATGACAGCCATCTCCATTGCTATACGTCGTGCATGTGTTTTTCACAAGCAGTGCCAGTTTCCAGCTTCGGAACACCGTGCACCATCACAAAGCTAGAAGGCATCAGTTCCGGTGACTCCCTCGCCATTTGTCTGATAGCCCATGGTATGTCTTGTCTCACCCTTATGTTCGAACTTCTAACCATGGCTAGTACCTGAACCATTAATAGTACTTTTTCGGCCTCTTCGGCAGAGTCCAGTGTAACCCTTAATGGGGGTGGCTTACCATGAGGTGTGTGGACACCCATGTACAGCCTGCACAATTTCGCTGAATTAATGGTCTGACCTAATTTATTGCACAGGTTGGGCAACTGTTCCTGATCAAACAGGGCCCGTTGTTCAAGTAAGCTATACAATTAACAGACAAGTCACCATGACTTACTTTCCTGTTTGCATCCAAGACACTCTGTCCCTTCTTTGACCCAGGCATTGTTGAACTTGACCCAATTCCAAAAAGTTTAGATATTGCTTGTTCAAAGAGGACTTGACCGGCACCAGGAAAAATGAACGGCGACTATCCAAACTTTCACCAACTGTTTCAATCCGCCAGATCTGTTTCCATCGTCAGAAACTGTCAGCAAAGTCTCATAAACCGTTAATGCCCAGCTCTCGCTACGCTCGGGCCCACGCTGTTCTTCGAAGATTTCAGAAACGCTCAGTTATAACGGACGCAAAAACCAAAACACGATCTGCCGCTTGATATTTGTTTATTGTTACACCAACATATAAAAGGAATAAGCGAACTAAGGTCTGAAAACAAATATTACAATAATAAATCATTGTATTACTTCTGACGATGTTTCACTCTTCTTTCTGAACAGCGACTGATGAGACGATGACTGTCGTATTGATGCCTCCGCGAAAATTGGGGAAGTTGATTTTAAGCAAACAACCAAGAATTGATCGTTCAATCCTCAACTCCATTGACAGGCACCATCTAGAATCGTTCCTCGCATCCCCCCAGCCTCCTCTGTTTGACTCTTCTGACTATTCTGTCAATTCATTCACCTAAACCTTAGTGAGAAGTTCTCATTTCCCACCAGTTTTTTTCTGGCTTTCATTTTTAAGTCTCAGTCGTATCCATCAATTGTATTCTTTATCATCTCCCTTTCTAGTCATACCGGACGGCTAACGAGTGAAGACATTTAGTTCTTATATAGCAGTCACAAGCCACGAACTAGATTGCCATACAACTACCATCGCAGTCAACCAGAGCTTTGACTCTCGAGCGGCGGGACAAAATACGCAGAATTTCACCAAACATGAGCAAACTTTACCTTCGAAACCGAGATTTGAGCTGAAAAAATCAATTTGGTTTACCTTGGGTCTCAAAACGTATATTGGATATTGGACTTCAGGCTGGATTGGACCGCCTTTTTGAAAGTGGACGGTGCCAAACAATGGTGTAATGCAATAGAAACCGATATAATGCCACTAAACAAGTTTTTTTCTTCTTTTTCAGAAAGAAACGTTGATGTGGCATCACTAGAGCAAGAGGAAGATCGATTATCCAAACTTGTTATAAATGATGAGAACTAGCTTGTACCCGGGCAATTCAAGTCTTGCTTGCTTGAAATAAACGCTTCTTCCTCGCCGTCTTTGCCTTCTTTCTTCATCCGTCGTGCTTGTGGTCTGTGTGCGTTATACTGGTGTCGGAGGTGTTTTCTCTACGCAGAGACATGGCAAACTACCCTGAAGATGCTCTTCCCAAGCTTTTTCCGGAGGAATGTGCCTCCACATTGCCAAGCATCCCGCCACTTCCTCGCCTACCCATGTTCCAGCTCTCCTCAGACTATCCACGTTGGAAGAAACGCATGCAGGCGTACCTCGACATTGCTCCCGCGAGCCACCATTTCATCCACGTCCTTAACAGTCTGTCCGACGACGCCTAGGCTCGAGTTGACGCGGCTGGGTTCAGCAACACCAACTCCATGCGCACCAACTGGGAGATACTAGACCAATGTTTTGACTTGGGGCAGAACTCGCAACACACCATGCTCAGATTCTACTCCCGTCGACAATTATCAGGGGAGAGTTTCCTGGACTACCTCCATGCCCTCAAGCTCCTGGCAGCTGGCCTTGACTGCCACAAAGACCTCCCCAGCCGAGATCAGGCAGTATGCACACGCTTCGTCGAGGGAATGATGCCAGGAGAACTGCGCACACACCTACGGCGTCAGGTCCCAACCAGCACAGTCGAACCACAGCGAATTATCCTCCGTTTCATGAACGCGGAGAACGATTACATGCCTACACCCAGCAGCTCTCGATATCCACGGCCAACAGCAGCAACCGTGACTCCCGTGACCCTCTAAAGTTCTCTTAGATACTGGTGCGTCGGTTTCGCTCGTAAAGGCGGCCTTCCTTCGACGCGTGCCCCAGCACTCACCCCCAGTAAACGCACATAATATCTTGACTACGACTAACGGCGCTAAATTGGAAGCTCGATCTGCTACAGATCTACACCTGCGCCTGGGAGACTTAAATGTGCATCATCGGTTCCTTATTTGTACGCAAATAACATGGGACCTTATCCTCGGAGTGGACTTCCTGACGTCCCACCAAACCCTGATAGATATTCCCAATTCTCGCGTCACAATTGACTCTGTCCCTGTAGCATTATATAGCCCCCAACAACAGACCTCTTCGGTGTTAAGGGTACCAATATCTACCACCTTAAATCAAATTTCGGTTGACCCATCCGCTCCTGCGCCTCTCCGAGAGCGAATGCTAGAATTAATTGGTGAATACGCGGATGTGTTTGATGATGGGGTTAATCCAGGACGAACTGGAGTGGTCAAGCACCGTATCGATACCGGCAGCCATCCGCCGGTGCGCCAGCTACCCAGACGCATTCCGGTGTGTTATCAGCCCCAACTAGAACGTTTGCTACAGGACATGCTGGATAAAAAGATCATCGTACCTTCCTCGTCCCCATGGGCGTCACCTATTGTGTTAGTTAAGAAGAAAGATGGATCCCTCCGTATGTGTATCGACTACCGCAGGTTGAACGCCGTGACGAGACGTGATTCCTTCCCGATCCCTCGCATTGACTCTACTCTCGACGTACTGAGTGGCTCGAAATGGTTCTCCACGTTAGATTTAGCATCTGGGTACTGGCAAGTTGAGGTACACCCTGACGACGGCCCAAAGACTGCCTTCATCCTTCCGACTGGGTTGTATGAATTTCGCACCATGCCCTTTGGTTTGTGTAATGCCCCCGCCACTTTTCAACGGCTGATGCAAGTTGTCCTGGATAGGTTAGTTCCACAACAATGTTTAATATATCTTGATGACATCGTTGTCCACGGAAAATCCCCAGAAGAGCACATAGATAACCTACGTACGGTCTTTAAACGCTTACGCACGGCGGGCTTGAACTTGAAACCGTCTAAGTGCACCTTTCTTCAGCGAGAATTTATTTTCTTGGGTCACCGCATTTCCCCAGATGGCATCCAGACAGATCCAGCGAAAACTCGCCTCATCGCCGACTGGGCCGTACCTCAGTGTAGTTAGGACGTTTGCAGCTTCTTGGGTTTCGCGTCGTACTATCGTCGCTTCGTCCCCGCGTTCGCCACCCTAGCATCACCCCTACATCGCTTAACGGAACAGGGTCGAAAATTTTTATGGACTAGTGAGTGTCAAGATGCCTTTAACGAGTTGAAGAAACGCCTCACGTCATCACCCATCCTCGCATTTCCTGACACGTCTCCATCGGCTGGCTCCTTCATTTTAGATACTGATGCAAGTGCCACTGCCATTGGTGCCGTTCTCTCCCAAGTGGCACCCGATGGTCGAGAACGGGTTATTGCATATGCCAGCCGTAAGCTTGACAAACGTGAAACCCGGTACTCCACGACACGCCGAGAGATGCTGGCTCTCGTTCATTTTCTCAAATACTTCCGTCATTATCTTCTTGGGCGCCCATTTCGAGCACGCACTGACCATCGTGCCCTGCAGTGGCTGCAAACCTTTCGCGAACCTGAAGGCCAGGTTGCTCGCTGGCAGGAACGGTTGCAGGAGTTTGATTTTACCTGTGAGTACCACCTTGGACCCCGCCACGCTAACACTGACGCCCTTTCCCGTCTGCCGTCTGATGTTTCCCCGGTGAATCCTATATTAAATACAGGTCTAGATGTTGATCGGGCAGCACTGCAGGCGTCTGACGCCGATATTCAACTTGTCTACTCCCGACAGCTTCACGGGAACGATAAACCGTCGAATAAAGAACTACAGAGTCTGTCTGATGCAACCAAATGCATCTGCGGTAAGTGGGGGATACTACGCCTGATTGATAACGTTTTGTGTATAGTCGAACCACCATCATCGCCTCGCCTTCTCGTGCCACGTTTGAAAGTCCTGGAGGTAATACATCTTGTACACCAGCAACTGGGTCACGCTGGCCAACGAAAAACCGAGCACGCCGTCCGTCAACGCTTTTGGCGGCCACTTCTTCACCACGACGTGACTGAATATTGCTGCAACTGTGCTACGTGTGCGCAGATTAAACAGCCCAAAGCATCCCCCCGAGCACCGTTAGTACCGATGCTTACCGAGGCGCCTAATCACCGAGTTGGGGTAGACGTAATGGGGCCAATAACAACGTCGAGACGCGGCAATCGATACATACTTGTCATGGTCGATTACTTCACAAAGTGGTGCGAAGCCGTCCCCTTGCAACAACAAGATGCCTTGACGATTGGCCGCGCGTTCATAGACAATTGGGTGCCCCGTTTTGGTGCCCCTCTTTATCTACACTCTGACTAGGGCGCTGCATTCGAGAGTCATCTTCTTGCTCACATCTGCAATACCTTTGGCATCCGGAAGACACATACTACGCCATACCACCCACAGGGTAATGGACTCGTCGAACGTACCAACAGAACTATTAAGAACCTCATCAGTGCCTTCCTATGCAACGCACCGGAGAATACCTGGGATGAAGTCCTGCCCCAGTGTTTGCTAGCATACCGCTCTTCCATGCATTCATCTACGGGTTTTTCTCCAGCCCTGCTATTGTTCGGACATGAACTCCGTCTTCCAGTCGAGATTCAAACTCCGCTGTTACCACACGAGAAAATCGACTGCATTCCCTATGTCCGACATCTTCGCCACCACCTAGAGGTCGCCTACAACCTGGCGCGTCGTCATCTTCAGTCCTCGTCCGACCACCAGAAGACTATTTACGACCGATTTGCCCGCGGCCCCACTTACTCGCTTGGCGATTACGTCTGGCTTCATCGACCATCCGTTCCGGCCGGTTCCTGCCCCAAATTCTACGCTCCCTGGCAGGGACCCTATGAGATCGTCCGGCATCGACGACCGACTACGTATGTTCTGCGGCATCTGCTACGGCCTCAAGAGAAGCTAGTCACAGCGCATTATAATCAACTGAAACCACATCATCCAGCAGCCGTCACGGAACCGTCTCCACCCGCGCAACCGTCACCCGCAACCAGCTACGCCGAGGTGCCGCCCGATGGAGGCATTGCATACCCTACACCACCACTGGGCACTGAGGACAGTGCCTCCAGAGGGGAGGAGGCGATGTAATGCAATAGAAACAAATATAATGCCACTAAACAAGTTTTTTTCTTCTTTTTCAGAAAGAAACGTTGATGTGGCATCACTAGAGCAAGAGGAAGATCGATTATCCAAACTTGTTATAAATGATGAGAACTAGCTTGTACCCGGGCAATTCAAGTCTTGCTTGCTTGAAATAAACGCTTCTTCCTCGCCGTCTTTGCCTTCTTTCTTCATCCGTCGTGCTTGTGGTCTGTGTGCGTCATGATGGGAATAGGATAGACGCACAAATCAGCTGATTGCTGCAGTTTTAAGGTGTTACCATGGCGTTGTGTTTTGGCTATTCAATGTTGTTTTTAGTAGTTTTTCGACAGAAATGGACTTTAAAAGTCGCATTTTAACGAAAAAACGTGTAAAAAGTGAGAAAAGTGGTCTTTTTCAATGTGTTCACAAAATGCTCTCTTTTTACGGAATTGACATACTGAGGTGCATAAGAAATGTCAGAATTTGTTTGAAAATGTCAATTATGATATAAAATGCAAAATAACTCCAATTGTTTCAGTGTATTTTACGTAAATGATTAGGAGAGAGTTAAATATCTAGGTAATTATGATTTCATTATGTTTACAAATTTCACAGTAATAAAGGAAACTGAGTTGGTAATTTCGTCAGATAACGGTGAATAAACAGTCATTTAACTGGTAGGTACTGTGTTTCAAGTTATTTATTTCGCCCATCATTTCCTGACTGAATTTTTGTCATTTTTAATTTCCAGGTTATGGTCTTCAATTCCGCAATCACTCAATACATTTAGACATTCCAGTGGGGTTAAAAAGGATAATATTTGTGTACATGATGAAATATTTGAGATATCACTAATGTATTTACCGAAATAAATATTGTTGTAAAAGTTCTGCTCTATTAATACTTAGTGTTTGACGAGTTGCAAAGTGATACCAGTGTAGAAGACGTAATATTCGTAAAATGGCATATTCACACGTTGCCGAATTTGGTCACGATGGGGTACTGTTATCGCTTTTAAGTAATTGCTTTCGCTAGTAAATCTTAAATAGACGTTATGCACAACAAAAGCCTATTTAGTGAATCACAGTATTTCATGATAACAAAATAATCAACGAAGTTTAGTGACGTAGTCAACTAATGCACGAGTCTAAGTGTTGGTGTGATCATGTAAGAGCCTTTTGATACGAAATGATAACACAAGAAGAGTAATGTAGTTTTCCCTTTATTGCCTAATGATACCCTTTGAGATAGTGGTGTTAAACGCAACATAATAATAACAGAGTATTTGTGATAAATGGGATATACGTTGCATTGTGTACTTGAAGTGCCTAGACTACTAATACAAGTCGTGTGCACATAGAACCTACGTTTGCTAAGTTGTGTTTCGTTGCTACAGTACGAGCACATGTTTGACGGCTACTTTCTTAACAATCTTGAATATTAATCTTATTATTATTATATTATTATTTATTATTGTATCCTTTAGTTCCTAGAGGAACATAGGGCTTCAGCTGCGCACCTCCATTTACTTCGGTTTTTTGACAACTTTTTCACTCTGCTCCAGGTCTGCCCACATGCTTTCATCTCCTCTTCACATGACCTCCTCCAAGTCACCCTTGGACGACCAACTCGCCGCCTCCCTTTCGGGTTCCACTCGAGGGCTTGTCTAGTGATGTCACTTGTTGGTTTCCTCAGCGTATGGCCAATCCATCTCCATTTCTTTCTGCCTATTTGTTTCACAATCGGTTCCTGATTGGTTCGCTCCCAGAGATCCCTGTTGCTGATCTTTTCTGGCCATCTGATCTTGAGTATTGAGCGGAGACAGTTGTTAATGAAGGTTTGAAGTTTGTTTGAGATGCTCTTTATGACTCGCCAAGTCTCTGATCCGTATAGTAGCACTGACTTCACATTGGAGTTGAAAATCCGGATCTTATTTTTGATGCTGAATGCTGTTGACCTCCACACAGATTTGAGAGTAATGAAAGCTTGTCTTGCTTTTCCGATTCTGGCTTTGATGTCCTCGTCAGTTCCGCCTGTAGTTGAGACGATGCTTCCCAGGTAGGTGAAGGAGGTTGTTTCTTTCAGGTTCTTCCCATTTATGCTTATTGTGGTCTGTTGTTGCTGTTGATGTTGGCAAGGAATCTTCATCATCTCTGTTTTATCTATGTTCACGTGAAGTCCTATCTTTGATGCTTCTTCTGCCAACTTGTTACTTTTCATTTGCATATCTTCCAGTTTATGGGAAATCAGACATATATCATCGGCGAAATCCAGATCCTCCAAGTCTTTTGTGTCAGTCCATTTTATGCCTGTTCCCTCGTTGGTTGACGTTGTCTGTCGCATTATCCAATCGATTGCAATCAGGAAGATCATTGGTGATAGTAGACAGCCTTGCCTCACTCCCGTCCTCACTTCGAAGGCTTCCGTAAGTTTCCCGTTGTGGATTACTTGGCATGCAGCATTGTCGTATAACTGTTGGATGAGGTGTATAATTGTCGATGGGACCCCGTAGTAGCGAAGTAGTTTCCAAATGACCTCTCGATCGACGCTGTCGAAGGCCTTTTCAAAGTCGATGAAGTTGAGATAGAGAGGTGACTGCCATTCCAAGCTTTGTTCAATGATGATCCGTAGAGTGGCGATTTGATCAATACATGATTTGTTTCTCCTGAATCCAGCCTGTTCCGGACGAAGTTTTTCATCTAGGGCTTGTTTGATTCTCTCCAGGATGATGCGACTTAGTATCTTGCTTGGAATGGACAGAAGCATAATTCCACGCCAGTTTTTACATTGACTTAAGTCTCCTTTCTTTGGAAGTTTGAATAAGTAACTGTTCTTCCAATCCTCGGGTACTTTGCCCTCTTTCCACACCTTCTCCAGTAGTGGTGTCATCAAGTCCGCTGTTGTCTCTGGGTCTATTTTCAAAGCCTCTGCTGGGATTCCATCTGGTCCCGGTGTTTTCCCAGTTTTAAGCATCTTGATTGCATTCAGGACTTCTGATTTCGTCGGGGGGTCAGTGTTCACTGGTAGTTCTGCTTCCGTTGTTGGTATTGCTGGACGTGTTGTAGGTGGCGGACGATTTAGAAGTCTTTTGAAGTGTTCAACCCAGTGCTTTCTCTGTTCCACCTCTTTGGTGATTGACTTTCCATTGTCGTCCTTTATTGGCTTAATCTGTGTCGAACGTTTGCCCGAAAGGTTCCTAGTTGTTTGGTAGAGTGTGGCGAGGTCTCCTTTGCCTGCAGCTTGTTCTGCTTCGTTTGCCATGGTTTCATAATATTTTCTTTTGTCTTCCCTGGCACTTTTCTTCACTCTTTTGTTCAGTGTATTGTAGCTTGCATTCAGCTCCTGTTTTTGTTGCTCGTCGGTGCACTGGATAATCTTTTGCTTCACTGTCCTTCTCTCTTCTATTAGTTTCCAAGTGTCCGTAGTGAGCCACTGTTTGTCCTGTCTCTTTTTTCTGCCTAGAATTTCTATACAGGTTTGGCTCCACACCGTTTTCAAGTTGTTCCAGTGCTTTTATACGCAACTGAAACACTTTACACAAGGCTTGATGACACATTGAGGAAGTAATGATAGTTTAAGACTGACGCATTTCACATAAGTATTAATACGTTGCCTATCATTCTCGTTAACTCTGCAATGTCCTCAAAATGATAAGTAAAAGAGACAAAGTAAGTCGACATAAATGCATATATTTGTAGGGAAACAATAATCAATCAAGTTGAAAATGACTCAGAATAAAAGAGTACATATATACACTAAAAAGAGTTAATAATAATAATATATTCTCATTTTTTACATGAGGGACGCCAGTTTACAGGCATCATCAATTCGATAATTTACACATAATATTAATAAGCATATTTAGTAAAGATAATATAATAAAGTACATTTTTTTCCCTAGCTATGTAGGGTACACCAATTGTATAGGCATGCATAAATATTGTTTGAATAATAATATTTCTATAGTTTGGTTTGTAAGGATTAGTTATGTTTTACGAGTTGATCACGGATCGATATCAGTTAGAGAACCATTGAAAACCAGGGAGTACTGGACAGCTGCTGTTTCATCCTAGTTTGGGAATCATCGGCAGTACGCACCCACTGGGTTTCGAACCCAGGACCTTCCGGTTACAAGGCAAGCTCGTATACCATTCAGCCACTGGAACCCGATTCAATGGCTCGTGAATTCTAACTTCTACCAATTCGTGATTTAGCGCGATCCCAACCATTGTCGTTGGTGGGACATCCATCCATACACGTGACATCTAATTGGACCTCACTGGTCACGACTTCTCACTAGAACTCAGGAAACTCCAACCTGTAGCAAGTCACTAATCCTTACAAACCAAACTATAGAAAGTTAATCTGATGCTCGTTAGTGACTTGCTACAGGTTGGAGTTTCCTGAGTTCTAGTGAGAAGTCGTGACCAGTGAGGTCCAATTAGATGTCACGTGTGTGGATGGATGTCCCACCAACGACGATGGTTGGGGTCGCGCTAAATCACGAATTGGTAGAAGTTAGAATTCACGAGCCATTGAATCGGGTTCCAGTGGCTGAATGGTATACGAGCTTGCCTTGTAACCGGAAGGTCCTGGGTTCGAAACCCAGTGGGTGCGTACTGCCGATGATTCCCAAACTAGGATGAAACAGCAGCTGTCCAGTACTCCCTGGTTGGTTTTCAATGGTTCTCTAACTGATATCGATCCGTGATCAACTCGTAAAATTAATAATAATAATATATTCCTTACTGTTTATGCAGGAACATACCTATTGTACAGGCATGGATAAGTTATTATATAAATTACACATAATTTGATGTATAATGGACTTACAGTTTGGTTGTTCTTTCTGACATTAGGGTCAGTCGGAACAGTCTGCTATAAAGTCTGTTTGTGTAGCACATAAAGAGATATAGAAATATTGTCTTCGCATTAACAAAAAACCCAGACATCACATGAATGTAATACAAATATCTGGGAAAAATAAAGCTTGAAGTCAATTCTCCTATATAACTTTATTGTGAACAGCACCCTTGGCTTAAAGATTATTGATGTATTATGTTGAGATCAGTGATATATTTATTCCATTTTTCAGCAGTCTTATCGTAGTTTCATAACAGGAAAGAAATTTGATCGTGGAGGCGAAAATTAGATAAGGTCATGTCGGGTTATTTTACTGCATCAAATGGTCCCGAGGTCGATTCCAGAATTCTCCATTTGCGCCATTTGTGTCTGCATGGCGGACTGTACTCGTAAGTTGAGTAAATTGTTGAAAACCAGTTGCTTCTTTATTTCAGATCATGAATACTCATTTACATCGTGTCCGCCAGCTTCTTTAAATGGTAGAATTGGATCGTTCCTGGAATTTGAGTGATTATGGGATAAATGGTTTGGAATTAATCATAGCAGTTAGAATACAGTTAAACATGCAGAGAAGTACTTTTGATTCAGCAACCGGTGAATTTTTTATTCTTTTCGATCTAGTACCAGAATAACTGCGAACCATTCCATTCAATATGTCGAATAAGGCACGCAGGAGGAGATCATTACCATGGAATGAGTCAACTTGATCTGAGATGCAGCTTTCAGCATGTTTTCGTTATATCATAGATATCCAGGTTTATTGGCGCTGTAGAGGCAGTGATTTGGATTATGACGTATTCTACAAAGTCTCCGTGCCCATTTGAAGTATACATGTGCTTTGAAAGGATTACTTTGTTGGCTCCTACCCCCACTGAGTGTTAACAACAGCTGCTGTGGGTTTATGTATTTCCTCGCCTTTTTGGATAAAACATCGCCGCATTCTTTTTGGGTAGGAGACCAGTTGGTGGATTATAAATGATATCCAAGTAACTTTTATCTTTTCATGTTGTGTTGCGGTAAGTTTCTACCTTGTTTTCTCATATTTCATTCGTATGTTGATTCTGGTTCTCCCTTTGTATCAGGTAGACATAGTTTGATCGACTCTTGGTTGAATGGGTGTTATTGTCATGACTGCCGCTTTTTTGTCTGGAATTATAAATAGAGACAAAACAAACAACAGGTGTAGTCTCTGAGTTCATACATTAAATGGGCCTATGATTTCTGAAACTCTTACATGGGAATTACCATTGGTATCAATTACAAAAATTAATAACAATCCAGCGAAAAAATCGCAGTTGTAGAGTTTTTTAAAGCTGCATTACAGTCATCATAAAGTCCACCAAACACTCCATCCGCAACATCTGTGTCAGTTTGCCTCCATTGTAAGTGGTGTTGGACCAGCCTTTGCAGTTTTCGTCACCACCAGTTCCGTTCGCAGAAACTGGATGTGAACTTTCCAAGCAGCCCAATCGGACAAATGTGGGGACAAAGTGGGGACATTTTGGGGAAAATGGGGGCAGAATGAGGACAACATTTTGAAGAATGGGGACAAAATAGGAATAATGGGGACAAAATGGGGATAATATCTGAAAAATGGGGACAAAAAGGGGACAATATTTAAAAAGTGGGGACAAAATGGGGATAATGGGGACAAAATGCGAATAATGGGGACAAAATGGGGAAGTCTTTGAAAAGTTTTACCTCGGTAGACTACTGAAAAATTGTAAGTAGTAAAATGTTTAGGTCGGAAATACTTCACCGAGGCTAGAAATGTATAAAACGCATGAATTAACTGCTGCATTTTTTGAAAATCAATGAAATCTACATTTTCCTATTGAATAATTTTTAATCTTACTGACCAATCAGTTCAGTTAGTGCCAAATTTCTTCGCTAAACGTTAATTACAGCGCTACATATGTCAGGGTTTGTTTTATTACACTTACACATATTGCGCGCACTTTTAAACCGTTCAGCATGCAGGTAGGTGGTCGCTGTTCTCTCTTTTTTACTTTTCTCCTAGTCTAACGCTAAATACCCTATACTAAGCCTGAAGAGATTACGTGAGCGTAATCTACAATTGACCTGCCATTACACTACGTTTTACAGAAGGTATAAACGTAATTATGCGCAGATAATGGCCGAGATAAATGCAGCGTCGACGTCAACGGAGGCTGTCTCACATGCTGTCCTTCCTGTTGAGGTCGAGCCCTCTTCAGTGAACACTGATAGTATGACTAATGAAATCGAGGTAGTGCCATCGACACCGTGCACCAGCGTAACACCATGTGCTAGTACTTCGGAAATATGCACACAAGTCTCTTCTGAACGTGATGAATTGACAAGTCTGCTTCTGAATATCCTAGTCACCACGAACATTTCACAAGCAGACGCTAACAGAATCTTGGAGATATTCCGTGCGGAATTGCCTCAACTACAAAAAACTGTTAGAAGTGTACTGAGAATGTGTGGGTCGTGTGATTCTAGACTACTGGGAGAAGGAATGTATTGCCACATCGGTCTCAAAAAAATGTTTGCAGCACTACATGAAGATGTCGTCTGTGATTGAAACTCCCAGCAACATGATTGACCTGCAGTTGAATGTCGACGGTTTGTCCATCTCGAAGTCTACTAACCAGCAGTTATGGCCCCTGTTAGGTAGGATTACGACACCGTTTTTAAGCAGTGTTTTCTTGATAGGTATATATGGTGGTCCTAGCAAGCCCAGCAGTTACAAAGAGTTATGCATTGACTTAGTCTCCGAACTGAAGGATATATTAAGTCTAGGCATACACATTACCAGACTTCATAGGCATTTCAACGTTCGTTTAACAGCCGTCATCTGTGATGCACCGGCTAGAGCGGACTTGAAGTATATAGTAGGTCATAATGCTAGTTCAGGTTGCGACAAATGCACAAAGTTGATGAAAGAATGATATTTGGAAACGGCTTTTTCCCAATAAGAACTGATGACAGCTTCCATCAAAGGATGCAGTCAAGTCACCACCGTGGAGACTGCATTTTTGAGGAATTAAACATTGATATGGTTAAGTGCATCCCTCTTGATCCAATGCACCTAGTGTACTTAGTGGTAGTTAGGAAGCTTATAAGTCTCTGGCAAGACTTAGCTAGAAAAAATGAGATGCACGTGGACCGTCTTATGCTAGGAAATATTGACGGGAAGATATTAGACTGTGCTGGAATGACACCCAGGGACTTCCCGAGGAAATGTAGAGGGCTAACCAAAGTTAGTCTGTGGAAAGCCACAGAATGTCGCCTGTTCCTCCTGTACCTAGGACCAGTTGTACTTAAGGACATAATGCCACTGGCAATTTATCGCAACTTCCACAGATTAAGTCTAGCAGTTTACCTTTTGTCTCACCCTAGATTTTATAGGAATTACTTAGAAGGTTGCAGAGTTTAGTTAATCAACTTTCTTAATGAGTTTGAGGTTATATATGGTAGGAAACACCTAGTTTATAACATCCATTGTCTGCAACACTTGGCTGAAGATGTCAATCAAATGGGACCGTTGGAATCTTTTTCGGCCTTCCCATTTGAATCTTATATGCAGACAATCAGGCGATCGATGCATTCAAACAATGCAATTGCTAAGCAAGCGGCAAACCGTTTTGCTGAAAAGGTGTTCCACGACTGCAAATCAGGAGGAGTACACAATGAAGTTTTAAATGAGTGTGAGGTGGATGCACGTAGGCAAACAGTTAACACTAGGAATACACTTATTACTTCCTCTGCACCAGATAACTTAGTTATAGCTCACGGTAGACCTTATGCAGAGTTTAGTGACTTCTTCGAGGAACCGTTTAAGTCATCCCACATTGGTATATGGAAATGCTCAAAAGTTAGCCCCTACAAGGTAGAGATTCGTTCGTCAGACATTACTTGTAAGTGTTTCGGAATTCGTACAGATAGGTATGCAGTTGCGGTGCCTTTGCCTCATACTTTTCCATAACCTGCTTAGACAGTTGTGTCAATCGTCGGCATTCCTGTATTCAATTGCCAAGCGGACTATTAAGACAGTAAATTTTGTTTTCATCATATTTATCATTTCTTACAGAAAGAAAAGAAGAATTATGCTGTATTACGGAAACCTGGTTCCCAAGAATTATTCATAGCTGCCAGAAGTTGGATGCTATCCGAAGACCTCTGCTTGTATCACAGCAGTGTAACAGATAATGAAGTTGAGGCTTGCGTAAGACCTCGACCAGAATGGGTGTTAACGGATTGTCAAATGTTAGCTGAACTAGGTAACTATTTACGTATTAACTACATTACCGTAATTAGACTCCTTCGTGGAAGCCAAGAATACTTTGCAGGCTACTAAACGAATACACAGTGTACTCTCCAATTCAGATAATCTGGAGGATACATTACCTCTTACCAATTCAAAACGTCAAAGGTAGATTCCTCTTATTGCTTAATCACAGAATGCAGAGTTGAGACAAAGAACTCCTCTTACGCTTACAACTCATTGGAACTTGAAGCAGTGGAAGCACAGAAAGTTTGTTTGCCCTCGAAATACCCTTCAATAAATTTCATGGAAACTGTTGTCACTGATAGCCAGGTAACGCATTCCTTTAATATCATTACTCCTTCAGCGGCATATGGTAAAATGAAATCGTCATGATGTTAACACTCTTCGTCTAAATGACCAAGTGATTTGCTTATATCCCTTCATCTCCAGTGGTAAACAGTTTCAGACCATAAGACCTACTTACTGTGTGTGTGTGTGTGTAAGGTCTGCCCAGTTGCTTTGGTTGATGAGTAGCTGGGGCAGGATTGGAAGCGGGACCCACTGACTGGCTGGCTGACAGTTGAATGAATGCTCAAGTCAGTTGACCATATCTCCAGCCTTATCTCTCTAGTGTTCTTTCAAGTTAGAGTTCATGGAAAATCTGACAGCTTGAGGTAATCCTTCCGGGTGAAACGCTTCCAGACGCACCTAGGAGAGAGATCACCACAGTTAAACACATCTTCGCCAATAATAGAAAAGATTTGTAACTCAGGTGGATGATTTGCGATTAATAGTGTTCTCAGAAAATTATGGACATCAGTTTGATTGGGATAATGTCAAAATCTTAGACAGAGGAAACACCAAATGTGCCAGGGAATTCCTAGAAGCCTGGTACTCAAACGAAAATGCATTAATAAACACGTTAATATAGATGAAATATATCAACTGATAAAAAGTAAAATCAGGTGATCAGAAAGTGTGAAATCCCAATCAATAGAAAACGGTCAATACATATGTAAAGATGGTTGGTCACCAGGAGACGCAATTGTATCATCAATCATGGAGATTTTCAATCATTTGTTATGCTAAATACTGCGCTGAAGATGTCGTCCAGAAAGACGACGAAAGCTCCGCAGCTAAACCAACCAGTTCAGAGAACACTATTAATTGCAAATATCTTCGCCAAATTAATATCCTACGTTACCCTTGAAAAATCTATTATATAAGTATTAGAACTATCAATCTCTTTTTAGTTTAATCTTTTTCCAACTCAGTACTAGTTGTTCATATGCTAACTAATTGCTTTAGGGTTTAATCTTCTTAACAAAGTATATTCATTCATCGAAGAGACACTTCAACAAAATTATTATCAAGCGGCGAAATCGTATACATAAAATAAATAAGGAGATTTAAACTAAGCTGGTATGAATACTTGAAGTAAAAATCATATGAAAGGCGATTATAAATGTTTATAATTATAAACATAACTGGACATCAAGGCCAAATATAGAATACACCATAGGATGTTGATATGTTGGGAGGCAGCGTATTTTATTTTTATTTATTTAAACGCAGAAAAAACTTGGTACAATATGGCACCAAGAAGGATGCGCCACACAATAGTAATAAAACAACATAGATCAAAAAAGGAAGGAAAAGAAAAAAATATATATATAAGTAGAGAACGGATAAAGAACTTCATCTGGAAGGAAGACAGTCATGCTTAACAAGTTCAACAGTGTTCGCTAACTATCATCGGGAAGGGAGGAAAGAAGGAAATCGCAACACATTCGCCATTGATTACGATTCTTGGCCATATCCGATAGCGTTTCGAGCCATGGATTTGAGCTATCTCTCGGACCCCAACCAGGGAGTCGTGACACACCAAACGATGCTAATCTAGCACAAACATCCTTCGTCCCACGACACCACGTCATGAACTAACCACTCCTCCGCCTTTTCCATCCCTTCCCAGGGTTGGCTAGCGAACAGAGACTTGTACGGAAGCCTCTGGGGTAACATTCCCAGCACATGTCGAAGACACCGGAGCCGGTGTTTCCAGATGATGGCACTCAATGAATGATGATCTCCACTGTGTTCAAACACACGCCGCCGAACCTCAGGATTACTCACGCGATGATACCATCGAATGCAAGCAATTCTGGGGAGACAGCGATGATCGAACACGCAGAGTCGCCGCCGGACATCCTCAGCCTACTCGGTGAGGCCAGGTTTCACAGGCCTGGCGTAGAGCAAGACAGCCCACACTGAAGCATTGTATACCCGACCTTTGGTAGCCAGGCTAACATCGCGACAGCGCCAGAGGTGGCTGAAGTCGATGTATGCCACCCTAGCCTTCATTATACGGTTGGAAATCTCATCCGTCACCCGTCCGCCAGCACTCACACAAGTACCCAGATACACAAACTTATCACCAACTTCAAGCGGTTCACCCGCAAGAGTGAGTGTAGGTATAGGCTCCTTGCCAATCCAGTTGTCCTCTAATTGTGTAGTCAGTTCGCGATTAATCTTGAAATCGATCAAATTCCTGCAAATTTACACTTGATGTATGAAATAATAAAAACTAGAGTTAGAGTTTTATGCATTTTGCCGGATGGCGCTGGCCCCGAGATTTTGATGAAGCAGGACTCCTGAAGTAATTCATCTACGCTTTTATGGTATTCATTTAATATATTCTTTTTTGGGCCAAAATATTTTATTCAGTTATAATTGTTAGAAAAATCCCTCGATGTTGTACAAATACCATGTACTACTTGATTGTGTTGTTGTTACTTTTTTTGTGAAGATTTTTATTGTTGTCTAAAACAAAAACACTGAGAGTTGTTGCAGCACGGAAACACAGAGCTCTGTATGTATTAAAAAAGGTTTTTTTCTTCTCTGTATCAGGCCAGATACACTCAAGCTTAATATATACGCTTAATAATGCTTTTTATTTACGAATAACGCTGACAGAAATCTGCATTCTTCTCCTTTGTGCTATCCAGTGTTCTCCATAAACCTTTCTATGCTTCCACTATTATATATATACATATATATAGCGCCATTATTATTTGCTCTCTGTTTGTTACTTTTTTTGTAGTTCTTTTATCAGAAGGCTGATGAATTGGATACCTGGGAAAAACAACTGAAGCGTCTCTACTCATCTCTTCTGGCGTTGGTATCTGGAGATAATGGTAGGCAGGCAGCTTTATACCCCTTATAGTCTTTTTCAATGCTTTCGTTATTGAAAATCATTTTTAGTTTCTGGTCCTATTGACTGACTGATTTTCAACGTGGAACTTTGCAGAGAAATGCAGCGGTTCAAATTGTGTAAGTATAAGATGCTGCTACGGACTAGACTACGTCAACTCCTAGCTTAGTGATAGGGAGTGAAGTGATAGAACATGTTGACCACTTCACCTATTTGGGAAGTTGCGCCAACACATTCGCCATTGATTACGATTCTTGGCCATATCCGATAACGTTTCGAGCCATGGATTTGAGCTATCTTGCAGACCCCAACCAGGGAGTCGTGACACACCAACCGATGCTAATCTAGCACAAACATCCTTCGTCCCACGACACCACATCATGAACTAACCACCCCTCTGCCTTTTCCATCCCTTCCCAGGGTTGGCTAGCGAACAGAGACTTGTACGGAAGCCTCTGGGGTAACATTCCCAGCACATGTCGAAGACACCGGAGCCGGTGTTTCCAGATGATGGCACTCAATGAATGATGATCTCCACTGTGTTCAAACACACGCCGCCGAACCTCAGGATTACTCACGCGATGATACCATCGAATGCAAGCAATTCTGGGGAGACAGCGATGATCGAACACGCAGAGTCGCCGCCGGACATCCTCAGCCTACTCGGTGAGGCCAGGTTTCACAGGCCTGGCGTAGAGCAAGACAGCCCGCACCGAAGCATTGTATACCCGACCTTTGGTAGCCAGGCTAACATCGCGACAGCGCCAGAGGTGGCTGAAGTCGATGTATGCCACCCTAGCCTTCATTATACAGTTGGAAATCTCATCCGTCACCCGTCCGCCAGCACTCACACAAGTACCCAGATACACAAACTTATCACCAACTTCAAGCGGTTCACCCGCAAGAGTGAGTGTAGGCACAGGTTCCTGCCAATCTTGTAACAGTACTTTGCATTCACACGGCGCAAAGCACATACCATACTTACAGACACTGATCGCCAACTGATTAAGTGCGATTTGGGCAGCCTGCATGCTATCGCAGAGTAAGACGATATCGTCTGCATACTCGAGGTAGAAAAGTCTATCTCCAGGTAGCAGACATACACCACCTTCACAGACATCCTTCAGGGTTACACTCCAGAATGTCATCGATGACAAAGTTAAAGAGAAATGGAGAGATTAGGCAACCCTGTCTAACCCCACTGTTGGTTGGGAACAGTGATGATAGTTGGTTGTATGCCCACATCCTACCCGAGGTGTTTCTGTATACGGCTTTCAAGATGTTAACAAACTTCCAATATACACCCTTCTCTAACAGACAGTTCCAGAGCACAGTTCTGTCCAACGAAACGAAGGCAGCTTTAATATCAAGAAACACAGCGATCGTTGGCCTACAATACGTGTGGCAGTGTTCCAACAACTGACGGAGGGTGAACACTTAGAGACCCGCCTTAAATTCATGAATGACCGATGCCTTCAATGTCTGTAGAAGTTTGTCACAAAGAAAACGCACCAAGTTAGCACGAATTCCACATGTCATCTTCATATCATGGTTAAAAAGATAAGTACAATGACAGAAATCGATAAACCGCTGTTCTGACAAAGGTGGAGGTGTTGTGTCATGATGAATCGCCAAGATTGTATCCATAAAATCCTGGCGATTCATCATGACACAACACCTCCACCTTTGTCAGAACAGCATACGATAATATCACCACTCTCTTTTAATTCTTCTTTATGTTGGTTGAAAGATTATTTGAGCTAGGTTTTGAATTAGTAAAGTAAACTGCTGGCAGCAATCAACAAGATCTGTTGAGTTTAATGAAGTGTTGGAATTCCTGCAGTGATGCTGGTATAAGGAGGAGGTCAGAAGTCTGGTTGATTAGGTTTTTAAATTGTATTCGAGTGTGCGATCTGTTGACTTTGGATACACTGTTACAGAACCTAGGGCCCAGTTACAGAGCTTGTAGTTGGGTTTCCGAAGGAGCGATAGAAAGATAGTTGAACACACATTTTTATTGGGATCAGTCGGAAATCGACTTTCTGCTACTACCTGCTTGAGGCCGTCAAAATGTTTGAGACCGATGAATCCGCACTTTGCATCCAATAAGCGTGTTCGACACCACTCATTGGTGCGTAAACAAGTTCTCTGGCTAGGACAAAACATAAGAGCGTCAAATGTTGAGGAGAAGAAAACCGCAGTACAGCCAAATAGACGTAACGGCGTAATACCACATAAGTAGGCATCCTGTCCAACAAAGATCAACAAGTTCTAGCGCCAAAGTGCAATTAGATACAACTGCAGCTGTAACTAATTGCACTTTGGCGCTAGAACTTGTTGATCTTGTTGGACAGGATGCCTACTTATGTGGTATTACGCCGTTACGTCTATTTGGCTGTACTGCGGTTTTCTTCTCCTCAACATTTGACGCTCTTATGTTTTGTCCTAGCCAGAGAACTTGTTTACGCACCAATGAGTGGTGTCGAACACGCTTATTGGATGCAAAGTGCGGATTCATCGGTCTCAAACATTTTGACGGCCTCAAGCAGGTAGTAGCAGAAAGTCGATTTCCGACTGATCCCAATAAAAATGTGTGTTCAACTATCTTTCTATCGCTCCTTCGGAAACCCAACTACAAGCTCTGTAACTGGGCCCTAGGTTCTGTAACAGTGTATCCAAAGTCAACAGATCGCACACTCGAATACAATTTAAAAACCTAATCAACCAGACTTCTGACCTCCTCCTTATACCAGCATCACTGCAGGAATTCCAACACTTCATTAAACTCAACAGATCTTGTTGATTGCTGCCAGCAGTTTACTTTACTAATTCAAAACCTAGCTCAAATAATCTTTCAACCAACATAAAGAAGAATTAAAAGAGAGTGGTGATATTATCGTATGCTGTTCTGACAAAGGTGGAGGTGTTGTGTCATGATGAATCGCCAAGATTGTATCCATAAAATCTCAGTGATTCTTCTGGTCAGATGAATCACTGAGATTTTATGGATACAATCTTGGCGATTCATCATGACACAACACCTCCACCTTTGTCAGAACAGCATACGATAATATCACCACTCTCTTTTAATTCTTCTTTATGTTGGTTGAAAGATTATTTGAGCTAGGTTTTGAATTAGTAAAGTAAACTGCTGGCAGCAATCAACAAGATCTGTTGAGTTTAATGAAGTGTTGGAATTCCTGCAGTGATGCTGGTATAAGGAGGAGGTCAGAAGTCTGGTTGATTAGGTTTTTAAATTGTATTCGAGTGTGCGATCTGTTGACTTTGGATACACTGTTACAGAACCTAGGGCCCAGTTACAGAGCTTGTAGTTGGGCTTCCGAAGGAGCGATAGAAAGATAGTTGAACACACATTTTTATTGGGATCAGTCGGAAATCGACTTTCTGCTACTACCTGCTTGAGGCCGTCAAAATGTTTGAGACCGATGAATCCGCACTTTGCATCCAATAAGCGTGTTCGACACCACTCATTGGTGCGTAAACAAGTTCTCTGGCTAGGACAAAACATAAGAGCGTCAAATGTTGAGGAGAAGAAAACCGCAGTACAGCCAAATAGACGTAACGGCGTAATACCACATAAGTAGGCATCCTGTCCAACAAAGATCAACAAGTTCTAGCGCCAAAGTGCAATTAGATACAACTGCAGCTTGTAACTATTTGCACTTTGGCGCTAGAACTTGTTGATCCTTGTTGGACAGGATGCCTACTTATGTGGTATTACGCCGTTACGTCTATTTGGCTGTACTGCGGTTTTCTTCTCCTCAACATTTGACGCTCTTATGTTTTGTCCTAGCCAGAGAACTTGTTTACGCACCAATGAGTGGTGTCGAACACGCTTATTGGATGCAAAGTGCGGATTCATCGGTCTCAAACATTTTGACGGCCTCAAGCAGGTAGTAGCAGAAAGTCGATTTCCGACTGATCCCAATAAAAATGTGTGTTCAACTATCTTTCTATCGCTCCTTCGGAAACCCAACTACAAGCTCTGTAACTGGGCCCTAGGTTCTGTAACAGTGTATCCAAAGTCAACAGATCGCACACTCGAATACAATTTAAAAACCTAATCAACCAGACTTCTGACCTCCTCCTTATACCAGCATCACTGCAGGAATTCCAACACTTCATTAAACTCAACAGATCTTGTTGATTGCTGCCAGCAGTTTACTTTACTAATTCAAAACCTAGCTCAAATAATCTTTCAACCAACATAAAGAAGAATTAAAAGAGAGTGGTGATATTATCGTATGCTGTTCTGACAAAGGTGGAGGTGTTGTGTCATGATGAATCGCCAAGATTGTATCCATAAAATCTCAGTGATTCATCTGATCAGATGAATCACTGAGATTTTATGGATACAATCTTGGCGATTCATCATGACACAACACCTCCACCTTTGTCAGAACAGCATACGATAATATCACCACTCTCTTTTAATTCTTCTTTATGTTGGTTGAAAGATTATTTGAGCTAGGTTTTGAATTAGTAAAGTAAACTGCTGGCAGCAATCAACAAGATCTGTTGAGTTTAATGAAGTGTTGGAATTCCTGCAGTGATGCTGGTATAAGGAGGAGGTCAGAAGTCTGGTTGATTAGGTTTTTAAATTGTATTCGAGTGTGCGATCTGTTGACTTTGGATACACTGTTACAGAACCTAGGGCCCAGTTACAGAGCTTGTAGTTGGGCTTCCGAAGGAGCGATAGAAAGATAGTTGAACACACATTTTTATTGGGATCAGTCGGAAATCGACTTTCTGCTACTACCTGCTTGAGGCCGTCAAAATGTTTGAGACCGATGAATCCGCACTTTGCATCCAATAAGCGTGTTCGACACCACTCATTGGTGCGTAAACAAGTTCTCTGGCTAGGACAAAACATAAGAGCGTCAAATGTTGAGGAGAAGAAAACCGCAGTACAGCCAAATAGACGTAACGGCGTAATACCACATAAGTAGGCATCCTGTCCAACAAAGATCAACAAGTTCTAGCGCCAAAGTGCAATTAGATACAACCTGCAGCTGTAACTATTTGCACTTTGGCGCTAGAACTTGTTGATCCTTGTTGGACAGGATGCCTACTTATGTGGTATTACGCCGTTACGTCTATTTGGCTGTACTGCGGTTTTCTTCTCCTCAACATTTGACGCTCTTATGTTTTGTCCTAGCCAGAGAACTTGTTTACGCACCAATGAGTGGTGTCGAACACGCTTATTGGATGCAAAGTGCGGATTCATCGGTCTCAAACATTTTGACGGCCTCAAGCAGGTAGTAGCAGAAAGACGATTTCCGACTGATCCCAATAAAAATGTGTGTTCAACTATCTTTCTATCGCTCCTTCGGAAACCCAACTACAAGCTCTGTAACTGGGCCCTAGGTTCTGTAACAGTGTATCCAAAGTCAACAGATCGCACACTCGAATACAATTTAAAAACCTAATCAACCAGACTTCTGACCTCCTCCTTATACCAGCATCACTGCAGGAATTCCAACACTTCATTAAACTCAACAGATCTTGTTGATTGCTGCCAGCAGTTTACTTTACTAATTCAAAACCTAGCTCAAATAATCTTTCAACCAACATAAAGAAGAATTAAAAGAGAGTGGTGATATTATCGTATGCTGTTCTGACAAAGGTGGAGGTGTTGTGTCATGATGAATCGCCAAGATTGTATCCATAAAATCTCAGTGATTCTTCTGGTCAGATGAATCACTGAGATTTTATGGATACAATCTTGGCGATTCATCATGACACAACACCTCCACCTTTGTCAGAACAGCATACGATAATATCACCACTCTCTTTTAATTCTTCTTTATGTTGGTTGAAAGATTATTTGAGCTAGGTTTTGAATTAGTAAAGTAAACTGCTGGCAGCAATCAACAAGATCTGTTGAGTTTAATGAAGTGTTGGAATTCCTGCAGTGATGCTGGTATAAGGAGGAGGTCAGAAGTCTGGTTGATTAGGTTTTTAAATTGTATTCGAGTGTGCGATCTGTTGACTTTGGATACACTGTTACAGAACCTAGGGCCCAGTTACAGAGCTTGTAGTTGGGTTTCCGAAGGAGCGATAGAAAGATAGTTGAACACACATTTTTATTGGGATCAGTCGGAAATCGACTTTCTGCTACTACCTGCTTGAGGCCGTCAAAATGTTTGAGACCGATGAATCCGCACTTTGCATCCAATAAGCGTGTTCGACACCACTCATTGGTGCGTAAACAAGTTCTCTGGCTAGGACAAAACATAAGAGCGTCAAATGTTGAGGAGAAGAAAACCGCAGTACAGCCAAATAGACGTAACGGCGTAATACCACATAAGTAGGCATCCTGTCCAACAAGGATCAACAAGTTCTAGCGCCAAAGTGCAATTAGATACAACTGCAGCTTGTAACTATTTGCACTTTGGCGCTAGAACTTGTTGATCTTTGTTGGACAGGATGCCTACTTATGTGGTATTACGCCGTTACGTCTATTTGGCTGTACTGCGGTTTTCTTCTCCTCAACATTTGACGCTCTTATGTTTTGTCCTAGCCAGAGAACTTGTTTACGCACCAATGAGTGGTGTCGAACACGCTTATTGGATGCAAAGTGCGGATTCATCGGTCTCAAACATTTTGACGGCCTCAAGCAGGTAGTAGCAGAAAGTCGATTTCCGACTGATCCCAATAAAAATGTGTGTTCAACTATCTTTCTATCGCTCCTTCGGAAACCCAACTACAAGCTCTGTAACTGGGCCCTAGGTTCTGTAACAGTGTATCCAAAGTCAACAGATCGCACACTCGAATACAATTTAAAAACCTAATCAACCAGACTTCTGACCTCCTCCTTATACCAGCATCACTGCAGGAATTCCAACACTTCATTAAACTCAACAGATCTTGTTGATTGCTGCCAGCAGTTTACTTTACTAATTCAAAACCTAGCTCAAATAATCTTTCAACCAACATAAAGAAGAATTAAAAGAGAGTGGTGATATTATCGTATGCTGTTCTGACAAAGGTGGAGGTGTTGTGTCATGATGAATCGCCAAGATTGTATCCATAAAATCTCAGTGATTCTTCTGGTCAGATGAATCACTGAGATTTTATGGATACAATCTTGGCGATTCATCATGACACAACACCTCCACCTTTGTCAGAACAGCATACGATAATATCACCACTCTCTTTTAATTCTTCTTTATGTTGGTTGAAAGATTATTTGAGCTAGGTTTTGAATTAGTAAAGTAAACTGCTGGCAGCAATCAACAAGATCTGTTGAGTTTAATGAAGTGTTGGAATTCCTGCAGTGATGCTGGTATAAGGAGGAGGTCAGAAGTCTGGTTGATTAGGTTTTTAAATTGTATTCGAGTGTGCGATCTGTTGACTTTGGATACACTGTTACAGAACCTAGGGCCCAGTTACAGAGCTTGTAGTTGGGTTTCCGAAGGAGCGATAGAAAGATAGTTGAACACACATTTTTATTGGGATCAGTCGGAAATCGACTTTCTGCTACTACCTGCTTGAGGCCGTCAAAATGTTTGAGACCGATGAATCCGCACTTTGCATCCAATAAGCGTGTTCGACACCACTCATTGGTGCGTAAACAAGTTCTCTGGCTAGGACAAAACATAAGAGCGTCAAATGTTGAGGAGAAGAAAACCGCAGTACAGCCAAATAGACGTAACGGCGTAATACCACATAAGTAGGCATCCTGTCCAACAAGGATCAACAAGTTCTAGCGCCAAAGTGCAATTAGATACAACCTGCAGCTGTAACTATTTGCACTTTGGCGCTAGAACTTGTTGATCCTTGTTGGACAGGATGCCTACTTATGTGGTATTACGCCGTTACGTCTATTTGGCTGTACTGCGGTTTTCTTCTCCTCAACATTTGACGCTCTTATGTTTTGTCCTAGCCAGAGAACTTGTTTACGCACCAATGAGTGGTGTCGAACACGCTTATTGGATGCAAAGTGCGGATTCATCGGTCTCAAACATTTTGACGGCCTCAAGCAGGTAGTAGCAGAAAGTCGATTTCCGACTGATCCCAATAAAAATGTGTGTTCAACTATCTTTCTATCGCTCCTTCGGAAACCCAACTACAAGCTCTGTAACTGGGCCCTAGGTTCTGTAACAGTGTATCCAAAGTCAACAGATCGCACACTCGAATACAATTTAAAAACCTAATCAACCAGACTTCTGACCTCCTCCTTATACCAGCATCACTGCAGGAATTCCAACACTTCATTAAACTCAACAGATCTTGTTGATTGCTGCCAGCAGTTTACTTTACTAATTCAAAACCTAGCTCAAATAATCTTTCAACCAACATAAAGAAGAATTAAAAGAGAGTGGTGATATTATCGTATGCTGTTCTGACAAAGGTGGAGGTGTTGTGTCATGATGAATCGCCAAGATTGTATCCATAAAATCTCAGTGATTCTTCTGGTCAGATGAATCACTGAGATTTTATGGATACAATCTTGGCGATTCATCATGACACAACACCTCCACCTTTGTCAGAACAGCATACGATAATATCACCACTCTCTTTTAATTCTTCTTTATGTTGGTTGAAAGATTATTTGAGCTAGGTTTTGAATTAGTAAAGTAAACTGCTGGCAGCAATCAACAAGATCTGTTGAGTTTAATGAAGTGTTGGAATTCCTGCAGTGATGCTGGTATAAGGAGGAGGTCAGAAGTCTGGTTGATTAGGTTTTTAAATTGTATTCGAGTGTGCGATCTGTTGACTTTGGATACACTGTTACAGAACCTAGGGCCCAGTTACAGAGCTTGTAGTTGGGTTTCCGAAGGAGCGATAGAAAGATAGTTGAACACACATTTTTATTGGGATCAGTCGGAAATCGACTTTCTGCTACTACCTGCTTGAGGCCGTCAAAATGTTTGAGACCGATGAATCCGCACTTTGCATCCAATAAGCGTGTTCGACACCACTCATTGGTGCGTAAACAAGTTCTCTGGCTAGGACAAAACATAAGAGCGTCAAATGTTGAGGAGAAGAAAACCGCAGTACAGCCAAATAGACGTAACGGCGTAATACCACATAAGTAGGCATCCTGTCCAACAAAGATCAACAAGTTCTAGCGCCAAAGTGCAATTAGATACAACCTGCAGCTGTAACTATTTGCACTTTGGCGCTAGAACTTGTTGATCCTTGTTGGACAGGATGCCTACTTATGTGGTATTACGCCGTTACGTCTATTTGGCTGTACTGCGGTTTTCTTCTCCTCAACATTTGACGCTCTTATGTTTTGTCCTAGCCAGAGAACTTGTTTACGCACCAATGAGTGGTGTCGAACACGCTTATTGGATGCAAAGTGCGGATTCATCGGTCTCAAACATTTTGACGGCCTCAAGCAGGTAGTAGCAGAAAGTCGATTTCCGACTGATCCCAATAAAAATGTGTGTTCAACTATCTTTCTATCGCTCCTTCGGAAACCCAACTACAAGCTCTGTAACTGGGCCCTAGGTTCTGTAACAGTGTATCCAAAGTCAACAGATCGCACACTCGAATACAATTTAAAAACCTAATCAACCAGACTTCTGACCTCCTCCTTATACCAGCATCACTGCAGGAATTCCAACACTTCATTAAACTCAACAGATCTTGTTGATTGCTGCCAGCAGTTTACTTTACTAATTCAAAACCTAGCTCAAATAATCTTTCAACCAACATAAAGAAGAATTAAAAGAGAGTGGTGATATTATCGTATGCTGTTCTGACAAAGGTGGAGGTGTTGTGTCATGATGAATCGCCAAGATTGTATCCATAAAATCTAGTGATTCTTTCTGGCAAAAAGAATCACTGAGATTTTATGGATACAATCTTGGCGATTCATCATGACACAACACCTCCACCTTTGTCAGAACAGCATACGATAATATCACCACTCTCTTTTAATTCTTCTTTATGTTGGTTGAAAGATTATTTGAGCTAGGTTTTGAATTAGTAAAGTAAACTGCTGGCAGCAATCAACAAGATCTGTTGAGTTTAATGAAGTGTTGGAATTCCTGCAGTGATGCTGGTATAAGGAGGAGGTCAGAAGTCTGGTTGATTAGGTTTTTAAATTGTATTCGAGTGTGCGATCTGTTGACTTTGGATACACTGTTACAGAACCTAGGGCCCAGTTACAGAGCTTGTAGTTGGGTTTCCGAAGGAGCGATAGAAAGATAGTTGAACACACATTTTTATTGGGATCAGTCGGAAATCGACTTTCTGCTACTACCTGCTTGAGGCCGTCAAAATGTTTGAGACCGATGAATCCGCACTTTGCATCCAATAAGCGTGTTCGACACCACTCATTGGTGCGTAAACAAGTTCTCTGGCTAGGACAAAACATAAGAGCGTCAAATGTTGAGGAGAAGAAAACCGCAGTACAGCCAAATAGACGTAACGGCGTAATACCACATAAGTAGGCATCCTGTCCAACAAAGATCAACAAGTTCTAGCGCCAAAGTGCAATTAGATACAACCTGCAGCTGTAACTATTTGCACTTTGGCGCTAGAACTTGTTGATCCTTGTTGGACAGGATGCCTACTTATGTGGTATTACGCCGTTACGTCTATTTGGCTGTACTGCGGTTTTCTTCTCCTCAACACTTGACGCTCTTATGTTTTGTCCTAGCCAGAGAACTTGTTTACGCACCAATGAGTGGTGTCGAACACGCTTATTGGATGCAAAGTGCGGATTCATCGGTCTCAAACATTTTGACGGCCTCAAGCAGGTAGTAGCAGAAAGTCGATTTCCGACTGATCCCAATAAAAATGTGTGTTCAACTATCTTTCTATCGCTCCTTCGGAAACCCAACTACAAGCTCTGTAACTGGGCCCTAGGTTCTGTAACAGTGTATCCAAAGTCAACAGATCGCACACTCGAATACAATTTAAAAACCTAATCAACCAGACTTCTGACCTCCTCCTTATACCAGCATCACTGCAGGAATTCCAACACTTCATTAAACTCAACAGATCTTGTTGATTGCTGCCAGCAGTTTACTTTACTAATTCAAAACCTAGCTCAAATAATCTTTCAACCAACATAAAGAAGAATTAAAAGAGAGTGGTGATATTATCGTATGCTGTTCTGACAAAGGTGGAGGTGTTGTGTCATGATGAATCGCCAAGATTGTATCCATAAAATCTAGTGATTTATCTGACCAGAAAGAATCACTGAGATTTTATGGATACAATCTTGGCGATTCATCATGACACAACACCTCCACCTTTGTCAGAACAGCATACGATAATATCACCACTCTCTTTTAATTCTTCTTTATGTTGGTTGAAAGATTATTTGAGCTAGGTTTTGAATTAGTAAAGTAAACTGCTGGCAGCAATCAACAAGATCTGTTGAGTTTAATGAAGTGTTGGAATTCCTGCAGTGATGCTGGTATAAGGAGGAGGTCAGAAGTCTGGTTGATTAGGTTTTTAAATTGTATTCGAGTGTGCGATCTGTTGACTTTGGATACACTGTTACAGAACCTAGGGCCCAGTTACAGAGCTTGTAGTTGGGTTTCCGAAGGAGCGATAGAAAGATAGTTGAACACACATTTTTATTGGGATCAGTCGGAAATCGACTTTCTGCTACTACCTGCTTGAGGCCGTCAAAATGTTTGAGACCGATGAATCCGCACTTTGCATCCAATAAGCGTGTTCGACACCACTCATTGGTGCGTAAACAAGTTCTCTGGCTAGGACAAAACATAAGAGCGTCAAATGTTGAGGAGAAGAAAACCGCAGTACAGCCAAATAGACGTAACGGCGTAATACCACATAAGTAGGCATCCTGTCCAACAAAGATCAACAAGTTCTAGCGCCAAAGTGCAAATAGTTACAGCTGCAGGTTGTATCTAATTGCACTTTGGCGCTAGAACTTGTTGATCTTTGTTGGACAGGATGCCTACTTATGTGGTATTACGCCGTTACGTCTATTTGGCTGTACTGCGGTTTTCTTCTCCTCAACATTTGACGCTCTTATGTTTTGTCCTAGCCAGAGAACTTGTTTACGCACCAATGAGTGGTGTCGAACACGCTTATTGGATGCAAAGTGCGGATTCATCGGTCTCAAACATTTTGACGGCCTCAAGCAGGTAGTAGCAGAAAGTCGATTTCCGACTGATCCCAATAAAAATGTGTGTTCAACTATCTTTCTATCGCTCCTTCGGAAACCCAACTACAAGCTCTGTAACTGGGCCCTAGGTTCTGTAACAGTGTATCCAAAGTCAACAGATCGCACACTCGAATACAATTTAAAAACCTAATCAACCAGACTTCTGACCTCCTCCTTATACCAGCATCACTGCAGGAATTCCAACACTTCATTAAACTCAACAGATCTTGTTGATTGCTGCCAGCAGTTTACTTTACTAATTCAAAACCTAGCTCAAATAATCTTTCAACCAACATAAAGAAGAATTAAAAGAGAGTGGTGATATTATCGTATGCTGTTCTGACAAAGGTGGAGGTGTTGTGTCATGATGAATCGCCAAGATTGTATCCATAAAATCTCAGTGATTCACCCTAACTCAAAGACACTAAAACGTCACACACTGAATCACATCGACGCCATCCGCTCACGCATACCCGAACTTGAGCGAAACATATCACAAAGAACCCATGCTTTATATGAACTATCTGATGATGAACGACAAACATTCCAGGATTACGTATCTAGTGTCATACAAAAGCGCTGTGACGATACTACTTCACGACTAACAAAAAGCTTGAAACCATCTGAAACTTTTTCGACGTTTCCACAGAATCCGGAGAAATATGTATTCAATTTCTCGAATTTTCCTCTGACTCCTGTTCAAATGCAAGTCCTATCACTTGGCCCAAAATTTTGCCATGTATCGAGTAAAACCAACGAATTACATACTAAAGTGCAGTTTGAGAATTTAATGTCACAGACATCCGATTTGTCACCGACTTCCGAAAAAGACCTAGATCAATTCAAAGCTTCAATTCTTGACAGCTGTTACAAGTACATTCGTACGCAACCGAGCCACCGTTACCTACTAACCAAAGAACACAGAAGACAACTTAAACAACTTCAAGAAAATAAGGACATAATCCTTGTCCGTCCTGATAAGGGCAGTGGGATTGTAGTGATGAATAGATCCGATTATAATGAGAAATTGACAAATATACTATCAGACAAAACCAAATTCTTTGAATCACCCAACCAAAAAGACAACCGAAAGAACAGAAAACCTACTCACAAAATTGCTAAAAAGAATGAAAGAAGATTCAGTCATAACACAGGAGGTTTATGAGCAAATAAAACCATGTAGTTCAACTATTCCAAGACTGTATGGACTGCCGAAAGTGCATAAAGAAAATGTTCCACTTCGACCGGTCATAGACATGGTTAACTCACCGTATCACCAAATCGCGAAGTGGCTAGCTGATATCCTCGAACCAGTTAAAAGACATATGACAAAATATAGCCTCAAAGATACATTTGACTTCATCGACTCAATGAAGGATGTCAACGTGTATGAAAGACAAATGATCTCACTAGATGTCGCCTCCCTATTCACAAGTATCCCCCTGACTGAGACAATATGCAACATTTGTAATTACATAGAAACCAACAACATAGAAGTTCCCCTCCCCATAAACTACCTGAAGGAACTTCTTCTCAGATGCACGTTCAATGTCCAGTTCAAATTCAATGAACAGTTCTATGTACAGAAAGATGGAGTAGCCATGGGGTCTCCTCTCGGTCCACTCCTAGCTGACTGTTTCATGGCGAGTCTTGAAAACAACACCCTTGATCCCTTAATAAGTCAACTGAACTTATACAAGAGATATGTAGATGATACATTTATAATCTGCGATGAAAAATGTGATATAGATTCTCTCCTGAAAACCTTCAACGCAGCGCATCCATCAATAAGATTCACCTTAGAACGCGAATCGAACAACGCATTTCCATTCCTCGATGTATTACTCACCAGAAGAGACGACTGTACGATCCAAAGATCGATATACCGGAAACCAACATGGACTGGACAGTTTATCAACTTCCAGAGCTTTGTCCCACTGACCCGAAAGAGAAACTTGGTACGTACATTGTGCTCAAGGATTAGAAAAATCTGCTCGGAAGACACGGTGGAGAAAGAATTAAATTTATTGCGTGAAACCCTACTAGAGAATGGGTATCCGCCAAGATTCATCGACAAAAACATGAAGGAGAAGCCCCCGGTGCCAAATATCACAACGGTTCCTAAGAAGACTCTCTTCATGAACCTAGAATTCAAAGGTGACATCGCAGCGGAAATCCTCAGAAGCCGCCTTTCAAAAAGTCTGAAGAAGACATTCCCAACAGCCACTCTACATATAACATTCTCCTGCAGACAGTTAATCCAGTCTAACGTTAAGGACAAGATACCGCCTTTGGCCACTTCAATGTGTATTTATCAATTCACTTGCTCGTGTGGAGCAAAGTATATCGGCCGTACGCAACGTCAAGTCCACAAACGTATCCTGGAACACTGCCCAGCTTGGTTAGCCAGAGGAGAAAAGAAGAATACCAACAGCTCAATCCTCGAACACCTTGTTATCTCCGGACATCGAGCACCCCCACACGAAAGCTTCACAGTGGTACACAGAGTCCCTCAATATCGTACAAAAGGACTCCGGATACGACATCTGTACATAGCCGAGGCACTAGCTATTCGTGACATAAAACCGGACCTATGCATACAAAAACGATACATACATTCTCTAGCCCTACCATGGCCAGAGTAAATTTCTAACTATAATTTTTCTCCTCTCTTTTAATACGTAAGTTCACTGTTATTATTATTATTATTATTACTGTTCTTAATACTTTTATTATTATTACTATTCCCACCATCCATATTTTATTACTACTCTATGACTGTTTATTAATAACATTGCTTTTTCACACAGATCTTATACAAAACTACTGTATATCCTTTCCATTAGTTCCTGTCCACTCTACACTAGCTTATTGATTAGTCATTATCTCACACTTATTAAGTCATGCCAACTTCTGTCTCCTTTCTAACTTACAATTAGTCATCCCTTCTTACACCTCACACTATGTAGCAGAATTTTCAAGGACAAAGTTTACCAGTATCTGATTGGTCAAAAACTTATGTGTTTAATTATAATTACGATTGTACAGCTCATGAAAATGAATCGTCGAAAAGAAAATTTTCTTCGCTGTTTGTGCCTTTTCTTATGACACACATTTTTATTGGGATCAGTCGGAAATCGACTTTCTGCTACTACCTGCTTGAGGCCGTCAAAATGTTTGAGACCGATGAATCCGCACTTTGCATCCAATAAGCGTGTTCGACACCACTCATTGGTGCGTAAACAAGTTCTCTGGCTAGGACAAAACATAAGAGCGCCAAGTGTTGAGAAGAAGAAAACCGCAGTACAGCCAAATAGACGTAACGGCGTAATACCACATAAGTAGGCATCCTGTCCAACAAGGATCAACAAGTTCTAGCGCCGAAGTGCAAATAGATACAACTTGCAGCAAGTCTCCCCTGCAGCTGTAACTATTTGCACTTTGGCGCTAGAACTTGTTGATCCTTGTTGGACAGGATGCCTACTTATGTGGTATTACGCCGTTACGTCTATTTGGCTGTACTGCGGTTTTCTACTCCTGAACCCCTCTGCCTTTTCCATCCCGTCTTACTTCTGTCTATCGAAGAGAGACCTGTGTGGAAGCCTCTGGGTGACATTCGTAGCTCATGTCGAAGACACCGGGGCTGCTGTTTCCAGATGACGACACTCAATGGATAATGATCTCCATTGTGTAGAAACACACGCCGCCGAACCTCAGTATTACTCACGCGATGATACCATCGAATGCAAGCAATTCTGGGGAGACAGCGATGATCAAACACGCAGAGTCGCCGGACATCCTCAGCCTACTCGGTGAGGCCAGGTTTCACAGGCCTGGCGTAGAGCAAGACAGCCCACACCGAAGCATTGTATACCCGACCTTTGGTAGCCAGGCTAACATCGCGACGGCACCAGAGGTGGCTGAAGTTGATGTATGCCACCCTAGCCTTCATTATACGGTTGGAAATCTCATCCGTCACCCGTCCGCCAGCACTCACACAACTACCCAGATACACAAACTTATCAACAACTTCAAGCGGTTCACCCGCAAGAGTGAGTGTAGGTATAGGCTCCTTGCCAATCCAGTTGTTCTCTAATTGTGTAGTCAGTTCGCGATTAATCTTGAAATCGATCAAATTCCTGCAAATTTACACTTGAGGTATGAAATAATAAAAACTAGAGTAAGAGTTTTATGCATTTTGCCGGATGGCGCTGGCCCCGAGATTTTGATGAAGCAGGACTCCTGAAGTAATTCATCTATGCTTTTATGGTATTCATTTAATATATTCTTTTTTGGGCCAAAATATTTTATTCAGTTATATTTGTTAGAAAAATCCCTCGATGTTGTACAAATACCATGTACTACTTGATTGTCTTGTTGTGTTGTTGTTGCTTTTTTTTGTGAAGATTTTTATTGTTGTCTAAAACAAAAACACTGAGAGTTGTTGCAGCACGGAAACACAGAGCTCTGTATGTATTAAAAAAGGTTTTTTTCTTCTCTGTATCAGGCCAGATACACTCAAGCTTAATATATACGCTTAATAATGCTTTTTATTTACGAATAACGCTGACAGAAATCTGCATTCTTCTCCTTTGTGCTATCCAGTGTTCTCCATAAACCTTTCTATGCTTCCACTATTATATATATACATATATATAGCGCCATTATTATTTGCTCTCTGTTTGTTACTTTTTTTGTAGTTCTTTTATCAGAAAGCTGATGAATTGGATACCTGGGAAAAACAACTGAAGCGTCTCTACTCATCTCTTCTGGCGTTGGTATCTGGAGATAATGGTAGGCAGGCAGCTTTATACCCCTTATAGCCTTTTTCAATGCTTTCGTTATTGAAAATCATTTTTAGTTTCTGGTCCTATTGACTGACTGATTTTCAACGTGGAACTTTGCAGAGAAATGCAGCGGTTCAAATTGTGTAAGTATAAGATGCTGCTACGGGACTAGACTACGTCAACTCCTAGCTTAGTGATAGGGAGTGAAGTGATAGAACATGTTGACCACTTCACCTATTTGGGAAGTTGTATCAGCACCAACGGACTGATTGGTGACGAGATCTCAGCACGGATCCAAAATGCTCGAGCTGCTTTGGCTGACTTACGCCATCTCTGGCGTAGGCGTGACATCCAGCTATCAACCAAGGGACGCGTGTACTGCACTGCAGCAGTTCGTTTCGTCCTTCTCTATGGCTCTGAAACATGGCCAATACGAGTTGAAGACATGAAAAGGTTGACTGCTTTCGATCATAGATGTCTGCGATCTCTTTCTCACGTTAGGTGGTATAATAAGGTGTAAGTAATGTTGACGTTAGGCGTAGAGTGTTGGGCAAAGAGGGAAAATCAATCGACGAGGCTATAAAGTTACATAGACGGCATAGAGATGGCTAGGTCACGTGTTGCGCATGCCTGCCTAATCATCGCCTCCCCCGACGGGCATTACTAGCTGATAAAGGTGCAGGTTGGAAAAGAGTAAGTGGTGACCAAACAAAAACATGGCCTCATCAATCCATGAAATCCTTGACAGTTAAACTGAGTCAGGTAGGGTAGGAGATGCAGAATTCCGGGTTGGGGCCCTCGGGACTGACTCTAGGAATCAATGGCAGGAGACAATAGGTGTCATGGCTCAAAATCGTTGTCAATGGCCGGCACAGATGTATTCAATCTCTGTAATCTTTCATATTCCTTTCTACCATTACCCATTCTGTTTCACTCTTATACTTGTGAAAATCCATTGATTCTCTTCACTCATCTTCTTGTCTACCTCTGTGTGATATTTGGAACGTGGCGACTCGAACTGGTGCACTTCGGTGGGAAGTTCTATATTGAATCCAGACAGACAGACTTTATAGCACATAGAGGTAGGGAAAAACTTCAAAAGAAATGTAATCAGCAAAAATGTACAGAAGAAAGAACATGGAAAAACATGAGAACTTAATGGATATGGAAGGTTACAGAGAGCGGACGTATCTGCACCGTTGAGAATGATCCTGAGCTGTATCACCAATAGTATCAAGCTGTTGGTCCTTAGCATCCTGAGAACCCCAACCATGCAGTCTACACCTCTCTACGTGGCTTGCTAAAACTAACAGTAATGACCTTCAAGGTTCATTTCCAACCTAATCCTATGTTAGGTAACATTGCTCGTCGAGGAAGGTGATGGCTCGGAATGAGCAGTATGTGTCCTAACCATCTCAATTCATTTATCGACTTAAGCTGGATATTATTCGCCCCCCCTCCCTATTACACCATTTAAGAGAGATAGTAGACAAACGCCTGTGGTTTTCTACTTTCAATAGCCACACTCCTCATAATCATAGAGAAGAACAAAGTGAGCTGTTTCTCAGTACACACGTGCTTTAATCGATAGCCCATAGTATCGTTTACCGACTCTAAGTGTAGTAGGGACATTGACATCAGAATCTGTTTTCAATTTATAAGGTCATCCTTGGTCGTCTGATGATAACGTCAACCTTTTCAGTGATTTTTGTATAGGCGAAAGATTAAGAAGACAAAAGTTTATAATGTAATTTCTGTAAATGAGTTGGCCATTTGAAATTTTAGGCGTATATATTGTAATTAATAGTCGTTAAACTACAAAGCCAGAATCGGAAAGGCAGGAACCAGTTCGGAAGTCAGAATAAGGCACATGATTCTAATTTTCAACACAAACCTGAAGTCAGTCAATTCTTCTATACTGGACAGAAACTTGCACTGCGTGTCAGTCGCGGAAAGCATTTCCGACAAGTTACAGACTTTCATCAACAGTTGCCCACTTCGCTTGCTCCATACCGAAGATCAGATGGCTAGCCAGCCAAAAAATGAATTAGTAACAAGGAACTCTGTAGTGGAGCAAATCAACCAAGAGCCTATTGCCCAACAGATATGTAGGAGAAAATAGAGATAGGTTGGACACATACTGAAGACACCGTCGAATGACATTGCGCTCAATGTGCAGGCCATTGTTCGAGTGAAACCCGAAGGAGAAGTGACGAGTGGGTGGTGTGTGTGTGTGAGGGTGACATGGAGGATATCGTGTTAGGAGGAGAAGGAGGAGGAAATGAGAGATTATAGTCAGTCGTGGGGCTAACCAGTTGAAGAGGACAGCAGAAGATAGCAGAAAGTGGAGGTGTGTTGTTATTGAAGTCCTATGTCCCACTCAGAACCCAAGGGAATGATAAATAAAACTGAGATGCTCACTGGCGACTGGCCCTATACAGGTAGGTAGTTACCTGGGGTTCCAGTGGGAAGTCGTCGTGATCAATAGGGTGCAGCAGGTCGGGTGTGAGGACAAATACTCGCCGAAGACATTGGCTAGCGGTTGCACTATATCGTGAATTGGCAGAAGTTAGAATTCATGAGCTGACCATTGGATTGGGTCCCAGTGGCTTAATGATATACGAGCTCTCTAGCCTTGTAACCAGAAGGTCTTGGATTTGAACCCCGCAGTGTGGGTGCGTACTGCTGAAGAGTCCCAGTGGTTTTCTAACCAATGTCAGCTCATGATGAAGTCCTGTAACCCACCAACCAAATCCCTACAAACCAGTACTTGTAAACTACTTTTTTGTTAGTTTATTTTCTTAAGATATTCTTTAAAATAACTTCATGAAGGAAATTACTCATGTCATTTTATAACATGTATCATTTCATCTATATTACTTAGATGGAATAACTAACAACAACAACAACAACAAGTGCGTTAATCACATCATAAATGTCTTATAAAAGAAATAATTGATTTATTTTATCCTGTCTTCTGGACACAAAATACATGTATGTGGTCTGTTGATTGATCCCAACAACCAACTTTCAGTTAAGAAGTTAGTAAGTCACAGATTCACAGATCGACCTGTCTACCAAGATTATAGCGAACAATGGGTGTGGTTGGTTGGTTGGTTAGGTAGGTAGGTAGGTAGGTATATTCAGTAAACAGGTGTGTGTACGTGATTGTTAAGTTGGACTCATAGTTTCAGAAAATGAAATGAAATGAAAGTAACAATTAGAATGTCTGTAACAGTGGAGAGAGCTGTTTTCACATTTTTTATCTTATGCGGAAGTGACACTTGTTTCTCAAGAAATAAAGTTATATATAATAGGAATCGAACTGAAAATACCTACTAAATTATGAGTATGCGAATGGGTCACGATTAGTAAGACCCATCAAGTGGGGGGTGTGAAGACGTATACTTGCCGATGACATTGGCTTTCAGTGACACTAGAAGCCATGAATTAATAGAAGTTAGAATCGGCGAACAGTTGGATTTCATCCCAGTGTCTAAATGTAATCAAACAGCTCGGCGCCTTGTAACTGGAAGGTCCTGGATTCGATCCCTGGTGGGGTCATGTGTGCGTACCAACGAGAAGTCAGTCCCAAACTAGGGTGAAGCAACTGTCCAGTACTGTCTGGTTTTCAGTAGTTTTCTACCTGAAGTCATTTCGTGACCAAACGTGCTACGTATAAAATCCTGATATTTGAAAATACAGAACTGCTGAAGAAGTAAGATATATACCTCAGTATTGTTTATATTTTAAGAGGATGATGTACCGTTATAATTGTGAAATATAAAATATTTATAATTTATTTTTAGACTTAGCAAACGCTAAGGTTGGTTTATCCCGTTCAATTCTTCTTTTGGCCAATGTGGAAGAAAATACCGGTTTAGCTCAAGCACTTCATCAGTTAGCCGACACAGAAGGACATGTTGCAGAGCTGCATGCTTTACAGGCGGAAGCGCACACGTGTCATTTAGCGGAGTATACGAGAGAAGTGTTGGGTATGGTTCAAGCGTGTAAAGTGAGTCCTGCTTTTGACTTTATATATATATATATATATATATATATATATATATGCCTGACATATACATTTGAACTTTATTTCCGAAAAACCATTTAACAACAGTTCTTCTTACTGGAATTCTTTATCATTGGTAGAACCCAGTTACCTGGAACAAATTTCTTATGTATCTTATGTATTTCTGGACGGGTTGCAGGTGATGGTCGGTTCAATAGTCCTTTGAAGTGATCCGCCCATTGTTTAATCTGTTTTTCTTCCTTGTTAGTTGGGTTCCCTTGGCTGTCTTTTATAGGTTTCGCTTGTGTTGATCTCTTCCCGGATAGAGATTTGGTTATCTGATATAGTATCCTCAGGTCCCTTTTGCCTGCTGCCTTCTCAGCTTCAGTGGCCAGGTTGTCGTAGAATCGTTTTTTGTCCTTCCTAGTACTCTTCTTCACTTCTTTGTCCAGTGCTTTGTAAGTTGAGCTCATCGTCTCTTTCTCCTGTCCGTCCTTGTATTGAATCATTTTCTCTTTCACCATTCTCCTCTCTTCTATTAATTTCCAAGTGTCCGTTGAGAGCCATTCCTTGTCTTGTCTCTTCTTTCTTTCTAGAACCGTTGAACACGTTTCGTTGAGAATCGCCTTCAGAGACTTCCAGTGGTCTTCCACGCATGATTCTTCAGTGATGTCGCGTAGTGTTTCCTGCTTTGCTCTGACAGTTGCAGTGAAAGTGTCTTTTGTGGTTGTGTCCTTCAGTAATTGAGTGTTGAACTTGCATTGTGGCCTATCCCCAGCTATCCTCGAGGCCTTTAGTTTCACCTTGAAAGTACCTTGTACTAGATAGTGGTCTGAACCCACATCTGCTCCTCTCCTTGACCTTATGTCCAGTAGGCTCCGTCTCCACTTTCTTGAAATTGAGATGAAGTCTATTTGGTTCTTGGTGTTTCCATCTGGTGAAATCCATGTCGTCTTGTGTATATCCTTGTGTTTGAACACACTACCACCAATCACCAAATCATTGAAGGCGCAGAAGTCTAAGAAGAGTTCACCATTGTCGTTCATTTCACCGAGGGCCTCACGACCCATGGTGAGTTCTCTTCCTGTGTTGTCTCGTCCCAGCTTCGCATTCATGTCGCCCATCAGGATTTTGATGTCGCCATTTGGGACGTTGTCCATTATTGCTTGTAGTTGTCTGTAGAACGCCTCCCTCTTCTCTTGTTCTGAGACGTTTGTAGGCGCATAGCATTGGATGATTGTAAGCTTCCTTCCTTTTGAGTTGAACCTGGCTGTCATTATCCTGGAGGAGATCAGTTCCCACTGCATGAGAGCTTTGGTTGCTATTGGTGATATCATGATGGCCACTCCCTCGGTGTGCTCATGGTTGTTCTCTGGGTGGCCGGAAGGGATTACTGTCTCTCCAGTAGGTAGTTGGCACCTTCCAGTTGCGTTCCATCTGCTTTCTCAGATTCCCAACACTTCTATTCTGTACCTTCTCATTTCAGCGGCTACCTGGGCAGCCTTTCCAGTTTCGTACATTGTACGAACATTCCAGGTACCCATCCTTACTTTTGCTTTCATCGAAAGAACGAAGGCACATCGGCTGACTGGCTTCCCGAAGGCTAGCTTTCACCAGCCTGCGCCATTTCACTTCCCCGATTCCAGCGAAAAGTAAGGCTATTGCTTATGTTTTTAGAGTTTTGAATATATTTATTCGTTGAAGTTTCTGTAGCGATTTGGTTGTTTTACAGGGGTGGAGTCGCTAGCACCACGCCCCAACCCTCCCTCTTTACCCGGGCTTGGGACCGGCTAGAAAGCTAGTAAGCTAGTAGCCAAGCAAGCTAGTATCTGGCGAGGTTAGGCAGGACGAGAAGTCAATATGAAAGGTTATATGCTCGAACCACTGAGTACAGATATTCTACAATACCCTATTTAGCCCGTATTTTAATGTGATGAAGACTCTGTTAGACATGAAACACATAAGTTACTATGTAATTAGCAAAGTGAATCGACCCTTTTATTGCTCATCTTTCTGTAATTTTATGATGTCACACTTTCTATTTTTTAATTATAACCGCTATATTATTTTAGTTGTTATTACTATTATTATTACAATTTTATACTTTACGCATATTTTTCTCCTTACTGCATACAGTAATTTGCTACGTAGCCGCTATAATAACGTTTTGTTATTATTATTATTATGTAGTGTTTATTTTTTTGTCGTTTTGAGTAAATTAGATGCAATACTGTACTGAATGCTGAAAATTCCTTGCTGTATCATTAGTACTGTTTTTGGAATAAAGCAAATTATTATTATAAAAGCAGGAATGTGACTACATTGCTATGGACAAAGTTGCGTTGAGGAGAACAGTCGAATTAAAAAGTAATGAAGAAAAACAGATGGCCAGAAAAGATTAGCAACGAGGAAACGAACCAAGCAACAACCTATTGCCCAAAGAATATTCCGAAGGAAATGAACATGGATAGGGCACACACTGAGAGGACAGCAATGAAGGCCCTCTAGCGGAACCCGAACGGGAAACGACGAGTTGCGCGTTGGTCCGACAAGGACATGAAATAGGTCGTGTGAGGAGATGACATCTTAGAGGCAGTCTTGAAGCCATTTAAACAAGACTACAGAAAAAAGGATGAAATGGACTTATGCTGTTGAAGCCCTATTTTCTACCTGGAACTTAAAAAGTTAGTAATAGTGATAAAATCGCAGAAGTTTATAACTCCGTAGATAATAAAGACTCAATGCATGTTTCCCATCGTGGATAACATCACATTATAATAAAAATCTCGATAATTAATTCTTAATGCTTGAAAGATTTCAACCTGGTTAATTATTACACTCTTAAACTATTTATTTTACCTTCTTTCCTCTAGAAGAGTGAGTGTCGTAGTCCTGTGGTGCCAATTCACACAAGCAAAAGATGTGTCAGAATATTCAGACAATTTGTTCACAAGCTTCAATGGTGTTTGTCGTTGGTTTCATCCAGAAAAAATATGCAGTCGGCTTATTTTCTATCCAAAAAAAAATATTTAAAAGCTAACTGGTGGATGGTAACTAGCAGTGGCATCCAGGATGCGCATCTCGTCTCATTTTTGATTCATCAACTAGATGTACCTGCATTCCGCAGTCAGTGATGACGTTTCCACCGAGGTTCAAGCCAACATGTCAACCTGCGACCGAGTACTTCGGTCCAATCAATCGATAGAAAAATTTAAGATTGATTTAAACAAAAAAAATATTTAGTTGGAGGATTTCATCATGAGCTGACATCAGTTAGAGAACCATCGGAAAACCTGCAGGTAGTAATGGACAGTCAGCTGTTTCATCTTAGTTTGAGACTCCAATTCAGCAGTACGTGCGCACCGCCGGGGTTCAAACCCATGACCTTCTGGTTGCCAGCCGGGCTTGTGGACAATTAAATCAGTGGGACCCACCCGATCCAATGGCCAGTCCATAAATTATAACTTCTGCCAATTCACAACATAGCGTGACCATTTCACAATGTCTTCTTCAATGACCTACTGCCCCGCCTTCAACCAACTACACCCTACTGGTCATGGCTTCCCACTAGAACCCGAGGTTAACCACCTGAATAGGACCAGTCGCTAGTGAGTGTGGGTGCGTAGTGATGAAGAATCCCAAATTAGGAAGAAACAGCTGTCCAGTACTCCCAGGTTTTCCAACTGCTCTAACCAACGCCAGCTCATAATGAAATCTTGTAACCAATCAATTAAATCCCTACAAACCAATACTTGAATATGAGTTTATTTTATTCTATTAAAAGTATAGTCTCTAGTGGTAGTCTCTACTCTCACAACTAATCAAAATACCTACAACCTACTGATTCACAAGTTTCTAACAAACTTGAGTAGAAGCAATATCATCACTGACAACGTATCACAACACATGAGATGACTCTTCTTGATATTCTTCGTGTAAACTGCCACTGCTTGAGAAATGAAACGAATTACCCGTAGTCTTCAATTATCCAGACATTACTGTGTCCTTCGGTCGCAAAATGTACTCCTACACCTTATATAATTATCTTTCCACCAAATGTTGTACATTTCTCGAAGAAGGGAGACAAAGAAGAAGTGTCCTAATGGACTGGTTTGAGTTTCAGATCAGACAACAATATGTCAATGGGTTTACTGTCAATTGCTATTTTACTTGAAGATGTTGGACGAAGAGGAAGTATTATGCAATGGATCTCCCTTTAAGACTCTGTATATTATCCATATAAACTGTTCACAATAAAGCTATTGTTGTTGTTATTATTATTACTATGATATGTCCTACATCTCAGGTTGTATGCAACTGATAAAATCCTTATAAGGGAAAAAAATGAAATCCCATCCTGCTAAACTTATTCTCATTGCTTCAATCAAGTTTATCAAGGCAGATAATTGCATGAAGTATATTCATTCATTTGTCATTATTTCTGTTATCTGTCGTTTTGAATATACGAGATATCTTCAGAGTGATGTTTAGTTTTAATTGCAGCTCAATTCTGAGTTGTGTTGTTTTTTCGCTTTCTCTCTTTCTTTCTTTCTTTCTTCATTTATTCTGATATTCTCCTTATTGCAGAGTGTCCTATTTATCACTGATATCATCATTGGAATTAGTATTATTATATAATATTACTACCATTATTATTATTATTACCATTATTATCTAATGCTCACAGATATACTATGGACGATTATCTCATTCTCTTCATCTTACAGATATTTCAGTTTATTTTGATTCTGTTTAACTTCTTAGTTTTCATGTGATCCTTATGTGAACTTTATCAATAAGTGTATTCATGATTAGAAGGGAATATGATCAAGTTAAACTTTAGGCACCAATAACTACCAATTGGGGGTGTTACCGCACTGATGATCTTGAAACACTCACTGGGCAAATTAGTGAAACCTGGCAAATAATGTTTTCATCATCAATCAGTAAAATAATGCTCATCGAAGTGTTATTGTCATTAAATGGGATATCTGGAAAGTTTCAGGTTAAGTTTGAGAAAGATTAAGTCACAGTTTAAGCTAAGGAGAGGTTAGGGTTAGGTTAATTTAATAAGGCCGACTTTAGGGTGGATTGGATTTAGATTACAGTTAGTTTAGGGATATTTTCACGTTACGGTTGAGTTCAGGAAAGATTAGAGTTATTGTTAGGGTTAGAAGACCTAAATAATTAATAACATGCACAGAATGTGGTTAAATTACTCTGTTTATATAAGAATAGTACTTCTGCACTGTGGTACAGTATAATTCCATTGTGAGTAAAATTTATTTTGATAAAGTCTCACGGTTTTATACAGTAATATTTACTGGTGACCACGTTTCGAGCACCATTTATTGCTCCGTAAATATTACTGTATAACACCATGAGACTTTATCAAAATAATTTTTACTCACAATGGGATTATACTCTGTTGATACTCCAACCTCAAAACTGTGGGCTATTATCATCACATTTAAGAGGAAGGTATCCTCTGTAGTACGTTTTATACAGTTTTTATGCATTATTTCATAAATATATATGTATTCTATAAACAGAAATGCCTCCTTGACGTGATTGGTGCGTTCGAGGTCATTTGCTGACTGATACTTAATGATGCTTAAAGTTTAACTTATTCATTCATTCACTATAATGTATATATAACAGTAGAGCCTGATGATGAATTTATCGAAAAGAGTACTCTTTGTTCAGTATCCATTCTTTTAAATTTATTTTTCAACGACAGCAAATTCACAAGCGAAGAGAGGAATCCGAGAACAAAATCCCATTTGTGGACGTCTTAGTCAAGCGAACAACCACAGGGGGATTAGAAACTCAAATTTATAGAAAATCATCTCACACACACACACCAAATACTCAATCACAACAGCAACAGTCCAATAAAGCACAATAGGAATTGTATACAAACACTATGCAAGAGGTCCAGAGCTCATTCCAACACTCCCAAATTAAGGAAAAAAGGAGAAAGATATCTCATGAACGTCTTCCAAAAGAATGGATATCCACAGAATTTCATCAAAAGACATATACTTTCAAGCCAATCTACCAAATCAAAAGTTCCAACCAAGAAAATCGTCCTACCATATATAAATGACATCTCAGAAATCACTACAAGACTCTTCAAACTTTTATAAATTGATGCCATACAAAAACCAACAAAATCACTTCACTGAGTTCTGTGTCAACCGAAAGACTCAACAGTGAAAGAAGATAAAGCCAACATCATCTACAAAATAATTTGTAACGACTGCAAAAGTGGACTTCCCCTTCGCCTTCGTACCCATGAACATAAACTATTTGTCAAAAAAATGACATCTACTCGCTAATATCGCTGCATACCAATAACCATGGACATAAAGTTGACTGGGATAACCAACGTTCAAATATTAGACAGAGGAAACACCAAGAATGCTAGGGAATTTTTAGAAGCCTGGTATTCCAGTGAGTCGTCGATCAGTAGACACATCGAGATAGATAAAATTTACCAATCGATAAGAAGGAAATCTAACACACAAAGGGTCAAAGTTCAAGTAAACGAAACAATCAGTTCCAATAAAAGTAACCCAGAGAGTGTGAAACACGCGAAAACAATCAATCACGTTCAAGGTCACCAGGAGAGATGAATAATAAACTCGTGTAGAAATCGAAAAGCTCACTTCAATGCGAATTGAAGTATGGCTGAAGATGTTGCCTAGTAGGGAGGGGGCAATGAAAGCTTGGCAAATTAACTATCCAGCTCAGAGAACAAAACTACAACGAAATCATCCACCTGAACTACAAATCTCTTCCATCACATCTAATTTTATTTTTATTAGTAATCACTTTCAAAACTTCGTTTTCAAGATTTAGATTGTAGGAATTTAATTTTTTAAAGCTTGATCAGGGACTGATATCAACTGGTGAGAGAACTACCGAAAACTAGAGAGCATTACTAGACATTTAATTCGTCCTAGTTTGGGACACTTCATCTGTACTCATCCACTGCCGGGTTTTGAACTCACAACTTTCAGATTACAAGGCAAGCTCGTAGAGCATTCTGCTACTCGCTACTGACTGACTACAGGACAAAGTTCCTTGACATTCTAGTTAGAAATCGTGATCAATGGGTTCCACCAGGTCGAAGGTGGCCGTGCTAAAATCACAAATTCGTAGGAGCTGAAATTCAAGAGCCACTGGATAGAATTCTGGCGACTAAATGGTCCACGAGCTTGCTTTTTAACCTGAGTGTTCTGGATTCGATATCCAGACAGCGACTCCAGTGAAGAGTCTCAAACTGGGACGAAACGATTATCCATTACTCCCTTATTTTCACTGAGTCTTCAACTAATATCACTCTGTGATGATCAGACTTGAAAGAGTTCACAGCAGTAGGTTAATAATCAGTGTGCGTAAGCACAAGATGCGATTCATTCGTATAACCGAGGATTAAAATCATATGAAATGAAGAGAATTTTATGTATTACAATGGATAGAAATTTAGGAAAGTCAGGCGAATCATGTTCTGACCAAATTGAAACTCTACTTATCATCATCACAGAACAAAGCATGGAATGGCAATCAAACCTCTACCTCAACTTTATAGACTTTGAGAAGGCCTTCGACAGCGTTGATCGTGAAGTAATTTGGAAACTACTCGAGTACTATGGCGTACAGTGCCCCAAATATTCATCAACATTAATCAACAGCTACTGTACGACAACGGCACATGTTAAGTGATCCACGACGGAAAACTCAGCAAGGCGTTTGGAGTAAACACAGGAGTCAGACAAGGGTGCCTGCCTATTATCACCAATGATATTCCTAATTGTGGTGGACTGACTGGATCATGCGTCAGACAGTGGGAAACGAGAAGACAGGAGTATCCTGGACAGACCAACGTGAAGAACCTAGAAGACCTGGATTTCTCGCGTGGATGATTTATGTTCGATGTCACACAAAATTGAAGACCTATAAGTGAAAACCGACAAATTAGTCGAAGAAGCAGCCGGCGAAGACAGGACTCCAGGTGAAGATAGACAAGACTGAGGTTATGAAAATAACCAACCAACAACAACATCAGCAGCAGCAGCGACATCCAGCGCCAATCACCATCAACGGGAGGGATTTGAAAGAGGTTACTTCATTCACTCACTTATCTGGCGTTGAGCATTATCTCAACTACAGGAAGTCGGAACGGACGAGGATGTCAAATCGAGCGAGAATCGGGAAGGCGAGCGAGAAACACATTCATCAACCTGAAATCAATCTGGAAATCTTCGTCACTCAGCCAGCATCAACCACAAAATTCGGATTTTCAATACAAACGTCATGTCAGTCACTTCTTCTATACGGATGAGAAACTTGGCGGGTCACAAAGAATATTTCCAACAGCCTGTTGCAGACCTTTCTCAACCAACAACTCTCTTCGCTGGATCTATACTGAAGATCAGATGGCCTGGCCGGAAAGAATCACAAGAAACTATGGGAACAAACAAACAAAGCAAGAACCAATCGCCCAAGAATTATGCAGGAGAAAGTGGAGATGGATGGATCGGACACTCGCTGAGGAGGCCGCTGGGTGACATCGCGCGTCAAGCCCTCGAGTGGGACCCGAAAGGGAAGCAGCGTGTGGGACGTCAGTGCAAGGGTGACATGGAGGAGATCGTGTAAAGAGGATTTGAATGAATATAAACTAACATGGATGCAGGCGAAAAGTACAGCAGAAGGAAGACAGAAGCAAGCGGAGACGTGCAGTTGAAGCCCTATGTTCCACTAGGAACCCAAGGGAACAATAATGATAATAACAATCTTTATTTGAATAAAGAAAAAACGAACATATTCACAGGATACTACGAGCTCATTCTACTTAGTGGATTCTCTTCATCTGTGCACATCCTAAACAAATCACTTACGTTATAAACTCCCAGACCGTAGGTTTTACGAACTTCCTGAAATAATTTGAGCACCTAGTCAAACAAGATTTTTCTCAACGTTTGGATTCCGAATAAATCTGCTGAAGAAGCTGCCTGTGGCTTACACAGCGAAACGTTCAAAAAACAGATCTTGTTTTGATTTTTTTTCTTAAACACGATGAGATTAATTTTAAATAATTTATAATGAATCAATTATATGTGGCTAAGTGCTGTCTGAACATACTTTTTGCAATGATTTCAAGTTACAGGTAGAAAGTCAAGAAAACATAATTTCAAAAACGATACAACCAGATGAATTATTAAGTGTTAAAAGAGTAACTATTTATATGGTATAATTAGACACAAAAAGTAGAGTTCAGATTTCGCTTGGAGACAGACTGCAAGATAGAACAAGAGAGTTAAGTTACACATATTATGGTGGGGAGTTAAGAAGGGTGTAGGTGAACAGTGAAGTAAAATTATAAAATAGATAAAGTAATTTAATTTAGTAAATTTGGAAACTTGATAATGAGTTCAACTCAGTAAGTAGAAATCAAAACCAAGCGAAATGTTATGCAACAGATAAAACACAAAAGCAAATGATTACGGTTACCAGGGTAGTGAGAGATTAGTCACACACTGTCTCTCAGTATGCATACGCTGTGTCGAAGTCTTTTGATGGCAATGGATTCTGCAAACAGATGTAAGCATGCTTTTCTTTGTGTATTGATTATTTTGAAAGCCTGACTAATTTCCGCTGTATTTCCTGTTGTGGTGAGAACAGGTTGCTAGTCAATTGGTAGACATTAATCTACGTCAATGTCTGGGTCACTAATATTGGCCGTGAGAAAATATGAACAAGGCTGATTCAACAACCGATCACATCAGACTTAACGTGGGCGAATATGATTCGCAGATAGATGGCTCCACTTTCCGAGAAACCAGAAACAACCAATTAGAAGACTGTGTTTGTCTACTTGAATAAGCTATAATAATGTACAGGAAATATATATAAATACGTGCTGATTTCCGTAATAAAAGGAGATGTTGCCGGCCCTTGTCTTCTATTGCTACACCGTATCAATCAATTAGGTGTCTGGCAATTTGTATCTAGCTACTTTTTCATAATTCGATTATTTATTCATCTTAGACATCATTATTTTACAGATTGTTTGTCGCTCAATCACTTATTTAACAAGTTCACTCCTTCAAACTGGGATTTTCTTTCTAGGTCATTCGAATTTATCAGAGTAATAGAGAATTATAGACTCAACGACAAAGCTTGCAAATGAATAGGAATTTCATAAATTTTTTCCCTTAATGAATTTGAACAAAGCAAGAACTACAGTTTTAGCAGAATAAAGTCGTATCATCTTTTATTTCGTTGCCTTCTCGTCAGCTGCTTATATGGCAAAGACATTAATAAATATATCCACAAAAACAATTTTAACGTACTTGTACAGAGTTCATGTTAAACAAAAATCAATCGATCTATATACGCATACACTAAAAATATATACATATATAAATTATTATTATATCCTTTAATTCCTAGAGGAATATAGGGCTTCAGCTGCGCATCTCCATCGCCTTGTGTTTTCTGCCAACTTTTTCACTCCACTCCAAGTCTGCCCACATGCTTTCATCTCCTCTTCACATGACCTCCTCCAAGTCACCCTCGCACTAACGACCAACTCGCCGCCTTCCTTTCGGGTTTCACTTGAGCAATGGCTTGGCGTGTGATGTCACTTGATGGTTTCCTCAGCGTATGGCCAATCCATCTCCATTTCTGCCTGCCTATTTGTTTCACAATCGGTTCCTGATTGGTTCGCTCATTGACAGAGATCCCTGTTGCTGATCTTTTCTGGCTGGCCATCTGATCTTGAGTGGTATTTAGCGAAAACAACTGTTGATGAAGGTCTGCAGTTTGTTTGAGGTGCTCTTTATGACTCGCCAAGCCTCTGATCCGTATAGTAGCACTGGCTTCACACTGAAGTTGAAAATCTGGATCTTATTTTTGATGCTGAGTGATGTTGACCTCCACACCGACTTGAGAGTAATGAAAGCTTGTCTTGCTTTTCCGATTCTGGCTTTGATATCCTCGTCAGTTCCGCCTGTAGTTGAAACGATGCTTCCCAGATGTGTAGGTAGGTGAAGGAGGTTGTTTCTTTCAGGTTCATCCCATTTATGCTGGCTGATTGTTGTCTGTTGTTGTTGTTGGTGTTGGCCAGGAATCTTCATCACATAACTCTGTTTTCTCTATGTTCACCTGAAGTCCTATCTTCTCTGGATGCTTCTTCTGCCAACGTGTTGCTTTTCACCTGCATATCTTCCAGTTTGTGGGAAATCAGACATATATCATCGGCGAAGTCCAGATCCTCCAATTCTTTTGTGTCAGTCCATTTTATGCCTGTTCTCTCGTTGGTTGCCGTTGTCTGTCGCATTATCCAATCTACTACATATATAAATATGCAATATTAAACACTATTCCGAACAATAATGATCATACACAATGGAAACTTTTAGCATTACGCACTAGGATGAAAGAGAGGTGAAAATATCCAATTACTAGACACGGCAAGGAAATACTGATAACCGCTTCTTTCTGGACGCATAAATCAGGTTTCAGGCGCTTGATGGAAACAGCTTTAGCAAACTTGATGAGAATTGAGCTCTTTTGCCTATTGATAATTTTGAAGAACTTTTTGACGTCCACCTCATGACTAACCCGTGTCAAGGAGATGTCTGGTGATGGCACTGTTTAAAGCATTTGTTCCCTTTAGGCGTAAGCTTATTGGTACACGTTCAGAAAATCGTAGATATGTCCTTCTTTCTGTCCTTCCAATGTAACTGCTCCCGCAGATACATGTAAATTGATGATATACTGGAGTAAATGAAAACGTATTTGTCTGGTGTAGCAGGAAAACGCCAATGAGTGTCAGCTGCTTTAAGATTACTTGCATGTTTGAGATTTGCATCTTCACAACATCAACTCGAAATTGTATCGATTTAGCTGGCCGTCTTCTAACAGTTGGAATGAAATGTTTTATCCTATCGCTTGTATTCGAGATTTTATTCATCAATTACATTCAGCGTTTAACTTTCGTAAAAAATGAATATTTTGGTAGATATGATTGAACCGAAGACATTTCCTCTTATGCTTGTGATACATTTTCCCTTGTCCTAGTATAACCATTAACTCTTATCCAATTTCAAGCTTTGTCGTTGGGACCAAAGTTCTGTGACATCACGAGAATAAATTGCTGCTAATCCCCATAGATTAAGAATTCTGTGATTATTTTCACTTCTCTATACCACCAGATTTCTTCTTCCTGTTGACTAACAATCTGTTGATAATTTGCGTTGATTTTGTGTTTTGATGACTTTTAATCAATAATTGTCATCCGTCCTATACTTAAATGCTGATACTTCTTACTGACTAGCTTAAATATTCGACCGGTATAGTTTTGATGTAAGAATATATGTGTTATTGTAGAGCCACTGATGAGGTACCAGTTGAAGAAAGGAATATATTTCTTGATATTCAAGTGAAAAACCACTTTTCCAATGGTTCTCAGGTCATGATGTCAGCTCATGATGAAATCCTGTAACCAACCAACCAAATCCCTACAAACCAATACTTGTAAATCAATATGATGCTCATTGGCGACTGGCCTATTCAGGTAGGTAGTTACCTGGGTTCTAGTTGGAAGTTGTGACCAGTAGGGTGCAGCAGGTCGGGTGTGAGAACAAATACTCGTCGGATGCATTGACTAGAAGTCAGGCTTTGTCGTGACCTTGCAGAAGTTAGAATTCATGGGCTAGCCATTGGATCGGGTGGGTCCCAGTGGCTAAATTGTCTTCGAGCTTGCTCGCCATGTAACGGGAAAGTCCTGGGTTCGAACCACGGTGGTGTGTGCATACTGATGAATCGAATTCTCAAACTAGGTCGACCAAACATCTGTCCAGTACTCTCAGGTTTTCCAGTGATTCTCTAACCGATTTCAGCTCATGATGAAATCCTGTAACCAATATAATTCTTGGTTATTTTTAAATAGGAAAACATGAGAATTTACAGTTTATTCAAACAAATCTTTTCGGTTGATATCCTATTGATTAATGACACTAAAATTTTCAGTATTATTGCAACATCAAGATTTCTTTGAGTTCTGAGTGGAACCTAAGGCTCCAACAACACATCTCCACTTTGTCTTATCTTCGGCCTTCCTCTTCAGCTTGGACCACGATTGCGCACAGTCCCTCATCTCCTCGCCACACGATCTACTCCGTGTCACCCTCACACCGACGAACTACTCGTCGCTTCCCACTGGGATTCACTCAGGCAATGGCCTACATTACGCGCGATGTCATTCGCCGGCCTCCTCAACGAGTGCCTGATCCATCTCCATTTCCTCCTACGTATTTGTTGAGCAATCGGCTCTTAGTTGGTTTGTTCCCAGTCAGAATTTCTTGTTACTTATTCTTTCTGGACATTTGATCTTCAGTATGGAGCCCGCCAGAGAAGTGTGCAGCTGTTGATAAAAGTCTGCAGTAGGCTGTTAGAAATCCTGTTCACTACATGCCAAGTTCCTGACGCGTATAGGAGGACCGAATCGACATTGGTGCTGAAAATCCGAATCTTGTTCCTTATGTTAGCCGTAGGGCTAGCAAACCTACACCAGTGAACTTATCAAACCGCTAGAAAAACGTCAGCACACAAAGTCTTACTTAATGAATCCGAATTCAAGAAAGACAAATTGGTTTTCACCTATTTACAAACTGCAACAATCAACTTGTTCACCTACTGAAGTTCTGTGGCATACTAAGTTAAGAATATTCCAGCTTTCATGGTAATTTTTCTCCGTAATTGCAGGCGAGATATATGTTTAAATGAAGCAGTTCGCTCTACAATAGGCTTCTACTTTATTCTTGTCTAAAATTTTCATTTTTGAAGTCTTAAAAAATCCAGTTATATTAGTGACAAAAGCTGTCTGAAATGTATTCAACAGTAGAGGCATTAGAGAGGGAAAGATACACACGTTACTCCCAAAATTTTCAAAACCAGACAATGAGAAGAATAAGACAGAGCAGATGGAACAGCGACTGACAGATGTTCTTAGGAGAATGAAGAACGACTGCCTCATAACTGAGGACCTATTTGCACGTCTGAGACCAACAGGATCAATTATCCCTCAACTCTACGGTCTACCAAAGTTACACAAAGCAGGTCTACCACTTCGACCAATTTTAGACATGGAGGGATCACCGTACCATCAGATTGCCGAATGGTTGTCCGAGATGCTGGAGCCTGCGAGACGACAACTCTGTAAGTACTTCCTGCGTGATATTTTTGAATTTATTGAGTGCATAAAAGACTTGAATGTAAATGACTAACGAATGTTATCACTGGACGTGGAATCTCTATTTACGAATGTGCCGCTCACAGACACAATTTGTTTCCTTTGGAAGTATAGGGATGACAAAAATCTGAGTATCGGAATGTCGACCTCATACCTGAAAGAGTTGTTATTAAGATGCAAACCCAACGTACAATTTACTTTCAATGACGTCATCTATATACAGAAAGACGGGATTGCTATGGGCTCTCCCCTTGGCCCACTTTGGCAGACTGCTTTACGGCCAGCCTGGAAAACGGCATCTTAAAATCGACAATGGACAAGTTGCTTCTGTACAAAAGATACGTCGATGACACTTATAGTTTGTCAAGATGACTCCGATTTAAATTGTATCCTACAGGAGTTTAATAACTGCCATCCTTCAACTAAATTCACAATGGAAGTTGAAAATGAATCAAAGATTCCATTCCTGGACGTCGAATGCACCAGAAGAGATGATGGAACTCTGAGAAGATATATCTAAAGAAAACTAACATGGAACGGCCAACTGACAAACTTCTACAGTTGGATACCTATCAGCCGTAAAAGAGCTCTCATCATCTCGCTAGCCCACCGTACCAGAAGAATTTGTAGTGATGATTGTTTAGAAGAAGAGCTCCTATTTCTCAAAAGCATCCTGGTTCAAAATGGATACCCACCGCGTTTCGGGGAGAAGAACATGAAACCAAGGCCAAAAAGAGAAGAATGTGCTTCAGTGCAGAAGAAGAATCTGGAATTCAGAGGAGACCTAGTACCAGATATCCTTAAAAGGTGAATCTCCAATTCCTTGAAGAAGACTTTTCCGGCAGCAACTCTAAGAGTGATATTCTCTAGCCACCCACTACTTCGGAGAAACGGCAAGGACAGACTTCCGCATATAACCACTTCAATGTGCATATATCAGTTCACCGTCTCTTGTGAAGCTAGGTGCATAGGTCGTTCTATGCGGGTTGTATCAAAACGTGTCAGAGGAGATCATCCAGCATGGCTGCAAAGAGGAGGTACTGGTTCAATCAGAAGCGCAATAACTGAACATCTCGTCGATACCTGTCACAGAATCTCAACCGACTCATCATTTAGAGTCATTTACACAGTAAACAAAAATCTACCAAAGGCAGTGTGTTTCTGACTTCTTTGTACTGCGGAAGCTCTCGCCATATGCATCGAAAAGCCGGAGCTATGTGTTCAAAAGAAACCAGTCCGGCCTTTACAACTACCATGGACCTAGTTCGGTATATTCCCTCACCCTTCAGGTTTTTTTTGTTTTGTAATCTGTGTGTGTAATTTTTTCTCTTTGTCTTCATTCAATTCATCCTATTTTTCAGTTATAAAATCAGTTATTTTAAGTTTGTTTCCATGCTCCTCCTGATCACACTTATAACCGCGTTTAGAATAACCATCTTACACTTATATTCTAATCCTGTGAAATTTTTTATTTCTATGCCTCTTGTAATCTATATTCACACCTCCTAACTTACATTTTAAGTTGAAAATTTTTGATTTCGATTTGTTTCCATGCTCATTTTGTTCACACCTGTAATTCCTTCTATCCCTGTGTCTCTAAGCCTCTTGTAATTCATATCAAGTTGAAAATCATTGTCACCACTTTTATTCGCCTTTAAAACTATTATTTCTCCAGTTATCAAATATTAATTTTGCATTCGTTGTAACTGTTTTCTAATCCTATGCAATCTTGTCTCTAAGCCACTTGTAATCTATATTCGTACCTTCAAAGTTTCATGTCACGTTGAAAATTATTATCACCTTCCTTACTATGTGGAATTAAACAAATAATAATAATTGTATCCATGTAAACTAATCTATATAAATGCGATTGTACAGCTGCTTTTGAGAATGAAATCGCCGAAAAGATCGTCATCTTTGCTGAACTTGTTCTTGTTCTTTTCAATCTTATGTTCCGATGGGTAACTTCCAAAATGATTGAAATCGAAAGTCGATTTTTTCTTTCAACTATACTCCCTTTATTGTATCAAAATCAAATGGACAAGAAATCTAAGTGGTCAGGATACAACTTTTGTTTGATCCAATTTTGCTAAGATACCAATATCTTCAGTTCTCACTGCTCTCTCATGACGAAATAATGGACGAGAATAAATTTTGAAAGGAAATGAATAACACGTATCCGTTGAAAGTCCAATTGTTCTTTTATGTGAAACAAAGCGTTCATTTGCATACATCCTTGGTAATCCTCGTCTGTTTTTAGACTTCCATTGGCATGGAAGAACAGAACTTGACCACTGTGGTAGAGTATAATTCCACATGTATGATATTTGTACTGATAAAAACAGTATATTACACAAACTACTAACTATTAAAAAAGTAGCATATATTGAAAATTGAATTTTACACTTATTAACTTCTTTTTTATACTCTCCTAAGTTATTGATTTCCCAAGAGACAGGTAATATGAATAAGACAATTCCAATTGATAAGTTACACATATTTACAAGTGAATCATATAAAAACATTGAAATTTTAATAAACATGATATGCTTGCAAGTTGTGTGGCGGCCACCAGGCCAATAAAACATACAATATATACAAGCATAACTCAAATTAAAGCATAAAGAAACCGTATTTATGATAAGTATAATGAAATAAATTTTATTCTCAACAGTATACTTCCATCCTCTTATATAAAATAATCGACTGACCACTGTTTGAAGACTATAAATGGTAGGTGAAGGTGAACTTACACTTTGAAGTTGGTCAGCATCACGCCTGGTGTAATTGTACGCGTAGAACGATATTTGTAAAATGAGTAAGGTTAGGCGAATTGTAGAACATATGGAAGCACAATTGTATTTCCACAGTGAATCCATTTTACTCAGAGTATCGAAAAATGTCATGTTACGCAATTTGTGAAACGGTAGTAGGATTTGTGTCAGTGTTGTTAATATTCATTTCTAAATAGTGACCATATGACTGAAATCAATATCTTTTAATTCAGTAACGATTTTATGTTAGGATATGAGCTCTTCATGAAATATATGTATATATATATGATAAAAATAAAATAATGTGTGGTTACAGGGTTTCATCATGAGCTGATATAGGTTAGAGAAGCATTGGAAAACCTGGGGGTGCTAGACAGATGTTTCGTCCTAGCGACTGGCCCTATTCAGGTAGGTAGTTACCTGGGTTCTAGTTGGAAGTTGTGACCAGGAGGGTGCAGCAGGTCGGGTGTGAGAACAAATACTCGTCGGATGCATTGACTAGAAGTCAGGCTTTGTCGTGACCTTGCAGAAGTTAGAATTCATGGGCTAGCCATTGGATCGGGTGGGTCCCAGTGGCTAAATTGTCTTCGAGCTTGCTCGCCATGTAACGGGAAAGTCCTGGGTTCGAACCACGGTGGTGTGTGCATACTGATGAATCGAAGCCCGTCGGTGGCACAGTGGTTAGTACTCTCGCCGACCATGCATTTGGTCCGGGGTTCGAGCCCACGCCGACGCACACCTGATATCTATGGTCGGCCTCCGAAATTTGGGCTACCGATATCCACGCTGAAAATTCCATACTTGTACCAAAAGTACAGTGTGGAATCAAGCTGTAATCAAAAATAAATAATAAAAATAGAAATAAATGGAAAATAAATAAATGGGTCCCAAACTAGATCGACCAAACATCTGTCCAGTACTCTCAGGTTCTCCAGTGATTCTCTAACCGATGTCAGCTCATGATGAAATCCTGTAATCAATCAGTCAACTCTCTACGAACCAATACTTGAAAATATAATGTATATCTGCATAATATCTAACAGAATCATGCCACCGTTCCATCAGTTCCCCAATCCAAGTTTTAGAAAATATAGAAAAAATTCAGTTACATGATGATGAAATAGTGGTGTCCTTCTATGTCAGAGAAATATACTCACCAACTGGTCCAAAACTAACGAAAGGAACCATGCAGCAACTACTCTATAGTGATGAAAACACAAAAACAGAGTGTTCAACTTGGATAGAACTCATAGAATTATGCCTTACAACATAATTCAAATTCAGTAACCTGATATACGAACAAAATAAAGGAACACCAGTGGGATCTCCCATATCAGGATTAATGGTTGAAACCGTTATTGCTAGAGTTACTAGCCCTACCCATAATTAAATCAAAGATCTGGCTACGTTATGTTGGTAATACATTGATGGTGATTAAAAGAAATGAACTGGAATACACACTCAAATTAATAAACAACATATCTGAAGATGTTAAATTCAAGAGAGAAGAGGAATTGGATAACAAAACTTCATTCTTAGTTGTCTTAATCAAAAGAATTAACACAGGCAATTTAGAAATACAAGTTTACAGAACATCAACTCATACCGATGAAATACTCAGCCATAGTAGTAATAACCCAATTACTCACAAAGGAGACTGTGCGCAAAGATTTTTTTAAAAGAGTCCAAAAACACTTTAGCAATCTGATACTGAAGAGAATAGAGGAGAAGTACCTACTAACTGCCTTCAAAAATGATGAATAACCACACAATTTCATCAAAAAGTGTTTAAATTTAGGTCATATTACCAACAAAAAACCATCAGCAAAAACCGTAAGAAAGATCACTCTACCATATATCAGGAATATCTCTGAAACAATTGCTAGAATACTAAAATTGTTTGAAGTAAACATATTGCACATGGCGACACAATCATTTCACTCGACATTGTGCAGAACAAAAGATCCAATAGAAATAGAAGAAGATATTAAAATTATTCACAAAATAAATTGAGTGACCTGCAAAAAAGAATTACATTGGTCAACGTGGGCGTCTTTTCGTGTCCGAATCAAAGAATATGTATATATACACACATCAGTTGTGGAAAGACACGATATGTATTTGTAGCGGCAAATAATTCCCCAAACTTATTGACCATAGGAATAGATTTTGTCTAAGAGAAGAATTACATCGTGACAATACGAATCATCAGCGAACATTGGATGCTGACCCTTAGAGTTTAAGTCGACTTGTTTAGCTGAAGGCTTCCCGTCAAGCATCCCCGCCATTTGGTACTCTGTCGTGTCACTTTCGTTCACGATAACTAGCTAGCTTAGCTTCCACTTCAATCCGCGATTCGGTTCCGAAATATATCTCGTAATTTGGACAATCAATTGTGGTGTTTCGCTTCGCCTTCGGTACACGAGAAACAAATAAGATAGAAGCTGTCGGTATAAGATCTTGCGTTAATATATCCCGTACAGTTCGCGAACACCTATACCGTCAACCTCTTAATATTCTTTCATAATAGTGCGCGTTGATAACTACGGGCTGGGATGTGTCCCCAGGACAAGACACCATAACTAACTGACCACCTGAAAATACTCCCACCCGAGAGAGTCACGAAAATCGGACTGTTAATCATGACGACAGGAACGACAACTTTCACTAAACAGAATACATGCTACATTATATTTTCAAGTCATCTGAAGTATAAGCCACGAAATAAATAAATCGGGTTGGTTGTATGACATCGAAATCCCTCAGAACACTGAGCCATAAACAAGCAAATCAAAACTGTCCAATATTGTCAGCATATGTATAAATTAACGTAGAAGCCTGTCCGTCCTGACAGTCACATTTTGTGTTATGGTGAGAGCTGCCTGCTGGCTAAATCGGTAGACATCAATTTACGTCAATGTTTGCTTCCCAAACCTTGGTCATAAGAAAAAAACCAGAACGAAGACTAAGGCAACAAGCAATCACAGCAGACTCTGAGTGGGCGGATACGATTAGCAGATACATGGTCTGACCTTCAAGGAAACTGCCACAAAGAGATGACAGATTAACTTTCAGAGAGAAAGCGACCAATCAGGAGACGCTGTTTCTCTGTTAGTAATAACGAATAATGATGTACATAAAAATATATTAATATCTGTAGATTTCCTCAGTAAACTACCTGTTGCTTGGCCCTTGTCTTCTCTCTTTACAGTAATTTTCACTTCATATTTCCTTCCTATCTCTTTAAACCCATTTTTAAATGTCACCAATATATATATATATATTTATATATTTCTAGAAACACTTATGATGAATTCTCACATAACAAATAACCATTTCACTCATTACTATCTATCGAAGCAAGTGGAATTGAAATATTTATCGTATTCTTATACCATCATTTAGCATTTTCGAAGTTTGTCAGAAATATCAATACAGATATCCAATATCGTTTTTATGAGCTAGTATAAACCGATTTGATTTCTTCGTGCTCACCTCTTAATTGTGACGTATAGGTTCCTGATCTTCAGTAAACTTCTGCGCAGCTCGTCCCGCCACTCGACTGTCTTAGGTTTGCTTGACTCCAAAAGGATTAGTGCTGGGATTAATTATATGTCGCTTGCAGTAGGAGGTGCCTTAAGACTGTTACTACTGTGAATGGAGTTGATCCTTCCATCAGTTAGTCCTCCGGTATCATCGTGAAAAGAAAAAATAATAATACTAGATATAATTAGTGAAGTTATTCAGATAAACAGACAGAAAAAGAAATAAAGAAAACGTAACAACAGCCAGCTGACTAAATTTGAAGAATAGTATGAAATATATACATATATATATCGGTAATAACGATAATAATTACAATGGGTGTAGTTAAATTTGTCAGGAGAGTAAGACAGAAGAGAATGTAAAGAAGAAAACGACGCACATATTAATCTACCTCTGAATGGTAAATGGGATTTCAAGGGGATAGGCCATTTGGATGCAGTCCTTGTGTCGCTGCGTGATTGTCCAGCCTTCGCTAAAAGGCGTCATAGCTACATATGGCAATAAGGAATTCCAGGGACGGCAAACCCGCAGTGAAAAGAAGTGGGAGCGCACTCGGGTCCTTGCCCTCTGGTGAGCTGTCCTTCTGCAATTTCCACGAGGAAGCCTATACCTACCCAGCGGCAGAACACCTTTGTTTGGGTGATTCTGGTCATTTTTTGTTTTGTAGGCAATAATCAAATCTCCCTAAGCCGACGGTAGCTAAGTGTGAACAGGCCTAATTTCTTCAGCCTTTCATCATATGGTTTGTTTCGGAGACCGACCACTCCTTTTGTTGCCCGTTTTTGAACTCTTTCCACGAGGTTGGCGTCTCTTCTAAGCATTGGGGGCGCAATAATATTATGCACCTCAAGGTGTGGTCAGACGTACGTTTTGTACAACCTTAGAAAGAGCTCAGGAGTGAGTGCACCTAACTGTCTATGTGTAAAGTGTATGACCGCATATGCCCTCACTACATCCCCCGTGTGATTTACGCTTGTATCCACTTCTTCCTTTAGGACTAGGCCTAAGTCACGTTCCGACGTTGTGCAGGATAAGTTTTCTCTTTACAGGGTGTAACTTGCATTCTGCAGTCTAAAGGCGTGTAGCTTCACTGCTTTGCACTTTTTCAGGTTGAAAGTCATGCCACTGGCCACCACCCAGTCTTCCAGAAGGTTTACATCTTCCTGCAGCCTACCTGAGTCCTCCAACACTATATCACCCTCAATATCTTTACGTCGTCAGCGTATAGAAGAGTCAGGCAGCTTAGACGGCGTGATGGATCATTGATAAAAATCAAAAACATCAGTGGTCCCAGGATAGAGCCCTGTGACACTCCTGATGACGAGCTGTGCCAAGATGATCGGACTCGACTGACCTTAGCGCAAAATTGCCTTTCAGCTAGGTAGTCCCTGAACCATGACAGAAGCGGTTCATCTATACCTGCCTGGCTTATTTTGTGTAGGAGAAGGTCATGGTGAACAGTGTCAAATGCCTTCTCAAAGTCTAGGAAGACCACATGGACTGGAACATTCATATCCCAGCATGATGTTCAATTGTCCCAAGCTGATAGTACGTTAGTAACGCAGGATCTGCCTTTCCTGAAACCGTGTTGGGCTTCATGGGGTATATTAGACCTATCGAGATAATCCCTGATGTGATCGTCAACAAAAATTTCCAGTACTTTTGATACCACTGGGAGTAAAGCCACTGGCCTATAACTTGTGGCATTTTGCCTATCCCCACCCTTGAAGATTGGAGAGAAGATGGCTCCTTTACACTCGCTTGACAGTTTCCCGAATCCGTTGAGTGTTGGAACAAGTCGCAAAAAGGCATACAGAGAGCTTCGGTGCACTGTTTCAGAACAGTTGGCGAGATGTCGTCACAGCCTGAGGACTTCCCAGGTGTGAGTCGCTGTAGCTTCCCTAGTACTGTTGCCGGGTTTATTTGGGGAGTAGCCACTAGGTCTTCCTCCTGTGAAATAGTAGTGCCACCATTTTGGTCCGTACCGGTAATACCCACATTGCTGTTTGGCGAAGGCTGAACTGAATCTTTCAGCAGTCTCCAGACTAGTGAGATGTTGATTGTTTGGGCCCACTAAGGCTCATGCCCCCTGGTTGGTCGGCCTTCTTTCCGGTATGAATCGGTACAAGTTTTTGGGGTTTGCTAGGAGTTTTTTAGCAAGGTTGACCTGGAATGACCTCCCGTCACTCCTGATTCTCGCGTTATACCGGTTCCTGAGTTCCAGGTATGCATCGTGGTCTGTTTGACTCTTGGGTACGCGCCGAGTAAACCAAGCCTTCCGCGTTGCTTGCGGAATGCGTTGCGTGCCTCTCTTTAACCATTATGTCTTTCTTTTGGGCTGTGCTGTGACTAAAGGGACGTTATCCGAGATTGATTTATGAATAATCTTTTTTACCACTTCCCAGTGTTCACCCACAGATAGGTCATCCCATGTGAAGGGCCAGTCTGCGTCGGACGAGAGCCTCCGCATTTCGGCATAGTCAGCCTTGCTGGAACACAGACATGGCAGCGTAACATCCCACTGCAAAGGCTCACGGAGAACAAGTCGAAACCTATGACTGCATGGTCACTACTTCCTAGAGGAGTCGTGATCTGGACTTTTTCGACGAGTAGTTGGTCACTAGTTAGAATATAGTCTAGTTTTGATGACTTTCCATTAGGGCCCAACCTAGCGTAGTCTCCAACATTCTCAGTCAGTCCCGTGTTTCGAATAGTTAGCAGTAGGTTTTGGCCAAATTTTCCCTTAGCATACCCCGAGCCAAGGTTCGGTGATGGGCATTGAAGTCTCCAGCTATGATGATTTCTTCGTAGCCCAAATCTCGTATCCCCGTGATAGTGCTGAGCAGTAGCTGATTGTGCTCTGCCCCACAGGTGGGAGATCGGTAGATGCCACCCAGTAAGTGCTTGGTGTGGCCTGCGGTGAAATGACACCCTATGGAGTCTGGGAGTTCAATAAGTGGTGGGTCCGTCGCGCGCACACACTTAAGTTGCCTATCAAAGTATATACCAACTCCCCCTCCTTTCTTATTATCCCTGTCTCTCCTGACCAGAACCATATCACCTATACTGATTTCATTGTCGGCGATAGTGGGATTTAGCCACGTTTCAGTGAGAATGATCATTTTTAGTTTTCGGTGTGCTTGGAGATTTCGGAGTTCATCCACTTTCCCTCTCAGCCCCCTCACATTGCTACATAAGCAGCTGACAGTGGGTCTAACAACCTCAGCGCGTTGTGGGGTAGTAGACGCGAAACTGTCTGCTGGTGGGGGACTTAATGTTGAGACTAGTTGGCCGATTCCGATAGAACCGGCCCGTCGTAGTTTTTTCTGTGGATTTAGGCAGGACACTTGGGTGACGCAGACTGTTATTGTCAGAACTGCATCGCTCTAGTGTCACTGAAGCTTGGGGGCGTATTAAAGCCTCAGTTTGCTGCCTCCTTATAGTTCGGGGTCTGCTTTCGCATCATCGGATGTGTCCTCCTATTTTTCCCTTGGTCTCATACCACCGTTGAAGTGCCATGGAAAACTGCTCCGGGGAGTTGAATGTGACACTTGGCAGCTTTGGAGAGCTAATCAGTGTGAGATGAGCGGGGCGAGGTAGTCGGGAAATGGAGATGGCTCCAGAAGCGCCAAGGGCCATCTGAGATGACAGCCATCTCCATTGCTATACGTCGTGCATGTGTTTTTCACAAGCAGTGCCAGTTTCCAGCTTCGGAACACCGTGCACCATCACAAAGCTAGAAGGCATCAGTTCCGGTGACTCCCTCGCCATTTGTCTGATAGCCCATGGTATGTCTTGTCTCACCCTTATGTTCGAACTTCTAACCATGGCTAGTACCTGAACCATTAATAGTACTTTTTCGGCCTCTTCGGCAGAGTCCAGTGTAACCCTTAATGGGGGTGGCTTACCATGAGGTGTGTGGACACCCATGTACAGCCTGCACAATTTCGCTGAATTAATGGTCTGACCTAATTTATTGCACAGGTTGGGCAACTGTTCCTGATCAAACAGGGCCCGTTGTTCAAGTAAGCTATCCTCGCTCACAGGTACGTTAAAGAGGATAAGAGAGTTAGACCGACTAACCTCAGAATTGGGTTTGGCCTTTTGCTCCTTGTATTCCTTTGCATCATCAGCAACATTAGGCTTCTTCGGTGTCTGACCAGCCATTTTTGTGTTGCCAAGCTTGCTAGTGGATGCAAGTGGTGCTTTTGTAATTCTGTCCATCCCTGAAGCGGGTGCAGCCTTGCGAACCTTCATCTTGTGAAAATTGGCATTTCCAGTCAGTAGGACTGGTGTGTCTTTCTTACTGTCTTTGCCAAGTTTTGGCAGTGTGATGCTAGCAGGTGGGGGGCTGCATGAGGCTGTGTTGGGACACAGGAGCCGCGTGTCGTTTCTGCTCTCCGCAGACACACTTTGTGGGGCTATGCCAGGGTGACAAAGTGAACAAATGTACAAAAACCATGGGCATGGGCTGTCTCATAAACTCGTAGTATGCTTTCGGTACCTCTTTGTCACAACGACAGTGCTCCCACCGTTTGCAAAAATTGCATTCAAACTCTGAGTCACTTTTAGAAACTATGATACTGCACGCCTGACATTCATCTCCCTACCTTGATGACGCCTCCTAGGTTTTATGACGTCTTGAACGTTTCCTTCTAGGTTTGCTGTGTTTCACACACTGCCTTCAGTTGATGCAGGTGTAGTATCCTGTCCCCCTGATATTGTCTGTCCCGATTCAGCACTGAACTGTGGCAATGCAGGCATAGTATCAGGACAGACGAAACCTACACGAGTCTTTAGGATCGGTATGCGGAAAGGGGCTGAAGTCCCTGGGTCTTTTCCTTCTCTGACTTGTGACTACAGAGTATGGAGTTTTAGTGGCTTTTCTAAGGCTACTTTTGACAACCATATTAGCAATCAGTATGGCTTGTGCTATAAACGAATAAGAAAGCAACATTATCTACCCAAAAGAACAATAATAAGACTGAAAAAGTAAAAGAAAAGGAGAAGAAAAGGTTTTCGACTTTACCTAGTACTTTCTGGATGATCGGGTTCACAGCAGTCACGCGGTAGACCAACAAGTCTTGTTTATCTGAACGAGTGAGGAAGATGATGCTACAAAAGTAGCACCTGAAGCTTTGACATCAGTTCGAGACGGCTGGACTTACCACACAGAGATTTATTATATAAGGCAATAGGCTGCTTTAACTGAAATCAGCCAAGTAGTTGGTATACTCTTGAGTCATAAGTCTTCTCCCACCTCACAACCAGGTGAAACGTAGAGATTCTTCTATGAGGCGATGTGTGTGAGCTGAGGAATGCTCAAACCCAGAAGTCTACACTTCCATTTGGGTCTGGAAATCGTAAAACTGACGTGAACGTGGCTGCTCCCTACATTTGATGACAGTGAAGCGTATATAAGTTTTGTTATACTGCTCAGGTAGGTTAAGAGCTAATAAAAAAATACAGACTTGCTATAACGTCAGCAACCAATAAAAATTCACACCAGCTGTGAAATAGCCACTCACTGAAGTCCGGAATCGATACGATAGGGACAGAATAATCTGCCACATCCGTTCGTCATGGTGGAGTTCCTTCTCTGCGGTCTCACAACACAAGGAGGCAGGGTGGCGCATGATGATCAGCAGATATGGTAGTGGTCACAAATGTGAATCGCTCCGGTCTGTGGGACAGCAACGTGCATTTTTTGACAGATCGAGAATTAAACATTAGTCTCAGCCCTCAACAAAAAAGGGGTGTATAGATCTTAATTGTAAATAAAGTGCTTTTGATCCTACCATCTATAAGCCTGTTCAGCTTCTTGTTAAGATGCTACCCGTTGGGCCCTACAGAAATTCGTGAGACAACCTACAGGTCAACTTGTCCTAAAGGTTCTAATTTTCCAGATCTTTGAATTCACTCCTCACTTAAATATCACTTGCCTACCTCACAATAATCTTTTTGTTCACGCACTATTTTACTCTTCTTTATGTTAACTACCTAAGCCATCATTAAAGCTAAAGCTTGCTCTTTGTTCATATTACTCAAAGTCTGGTTGCTTTGATTAAAAACGCAACATCGTCAATATTTGAGCATAGTTATATCTTCATCGAAAACATCATATTTTCCATGCTTAGACCAGTACAGTTAGCGTTAAACATTGCAAATGTATGCTATCATTTCAAGTACTATATAGATTCTCCTTCTTATATTTATCTTGTCAGTATACATCCAATAATGTATTATTTATAATTGCATTTTATACCATTTCGCAGCTGTGCAGAATTTCCTTCTCTTCCTGAAATAGCGTTTAATCACGTGGCGGCATAGCACTCACCCAGATATACGCTGTTCATAGGTCGACCATAACTATCAGCAGGAAACGTAACGAAGTTCGGGTTGTCGCCCAACTTTGATGGTGACATTAGAAAACGGTTTACAATTTAACATTTATAAGAACCTGTTCTAATTGCTCGTACAATAATTGAACAATCGAAACTTTTCAAAAAGTATTAATTTATGATACTTCAGGATTGTAATTTATAACTTTATTGACCGCACCTGTAAAAATCGCATGCATTTTTCGTAAACTTACCAGCTTATACGAAATATGATTTCTTATTATTATTGAATATTATGGGGCTTAAGTTCTTCTTACGTTTTAATCGAATAAAGATGCCCATTACCAACTTCAGGAGTTACTAGGGAAGAAAGAATATACCTTCTTCATCAAGCTCTAAAGTAATATATCCGTAGCAGTTACACGATAATTGTTATCGAGAATACTAATGTTTTAAGTAACACTGATATCAACCACGTCTCTTAAACCGTCAATGCCAAGCTCTTGCTACGCTGGGCCTCACGCTGCTCCTTGAAATTTCTCAGAAACGCTTAGTAATAACAGACGCAAAAACCAAAACACCGATTGGCGACCCCAGAATTCTTTATTGTAACACCAACATATAACCAATATTGTAACTAAGGTCTGTGAGCAAATATTACAATAATAAATCACAATTTTACTTGTGACGGTTTTCTTCTGACTTCCTTCTGAACAGCGACGGATGAGACGGTGACTGGTGTATTGATGCCTCCGCGAAAATTGGGGAAGTTGGTTTTGAGCAAACAACCATGAATTGATCGTTCAATCTTCAACTACATTGTGTCGGCGGTACGTTCGAAATTGGTGACATTTTTGCACGTGTTTGCTCTGAAATTTATTTACTGCTTATTGTCTTATAATTCTTGAAATTATGGTCCAAATCTCTAAAAAAACGTGTTTGTAGAAACACAATTGTTTTAGATAGTGGCTCGAATTCGGTTATAACTGCATTACCGTCGTGTAATACAGTATCAACTACTAGCTCTCAAAATGGTTTGAGTGCAGATCTCACTCCTGTGATACAAGTGAAAGATGTTCTGTTAGAGAACTCTGAGTTCTGTAAACTAAACCTCCTTTTGAAAGATATGCAGAGGCAAGTAAGTTAAACTCAGAAAAAATTAGATCAGTTTGATAGTATGTCACTGCCAATCTCAAATACCACGGAAAGCCGTTCTGATATTGGCCAGCTTAAGTCTTTACTGGATGTAACTCAAAACAAGCTTTCGGATTTAGACCCAATAGCCTGTCTGTTAAAACGGCATCCTAAAATATCTCCAGACAACCTAAATAAAGCTGAAAATCTGATTGACTGCTTGGCTACGGAGGTGATGAAGCGTATAACCTCTTCTCACCAAGCTATAGTTTACAACGTCTCAGATTCTCTGCCCCTGAAAACTGTAAAACACAAAATCCTGATTTGTTGCGGCATGGCTATTGTTCCATGTGAATGCAAAAGGCTTCGTAAAAAGTCTAACCAGGCTAATTGCCCCATCATTTTTAAATTCAGTAATTCCCTTGATGCTAGTAAGTTTACTAAATGTCAGGATCACTTAAGACTGAATAGCAGTTATAAGGCTATAACCGTAGCTCAGGATAAAACACCGTGTCAGCGCAGAATAATGCGTAGTAATAACCTGGTCACCTCCTCTAGCTTTGATTTACCAAAAAAGGATCGTGCACAGCAACAGACACCTAGTGCTGAAACTGGCATTCAGCAAACTACGCAACAAACACGCTTGCCAATGGAACTAGGAACTGATTTAGATACCAGTACCCCTGTAAATAAAGCCTCATCGAAAGATGTTAAAATGGCTAGAACTCCTGCAAGTTGTTCTAAGAAATTTCCCCCCAAACGTAGTAACCTCACCACGATGAACAAATTTCGCAGGGTTGAGACTAATGATGGGGAAGAATACTTTGTATTCAATAAGCCTGCTGAGAGTAAGAATGCCAACAAACCATCACTTGTTACGAAAAACTCCTCTCGAAACATAAGTATATCTGGAGGTGTTCCGCATGCTCCACCTTATAGAAAGTCAGGCTCCAAGACTCCTAAAGTCTTGCAGCCAAAGCACCTTCCTTCACAATTCCCTTTAAGTTATAAAAACAACCCGAAGGTGTATACCGGTATGACGAATAGCAGTTGGATGGGTAGACCTTTTGATGCTATGCCTTTTAACCGTCAACCTAGGCCCAACCTCTACTACCCTTATATCCAGGAACACATGGTAAATTTTCCAGGTGTCCCGAATCACTGGTACGACCCATGGCACCTAGGACCACCTCATTGCACACCAACTCCGATGTGCAGACACCCAGTCCGACCTCCTTTTCATTCATAAATTCTTGCGGTGCTGACGCACAAATAGATTTAGGTTATGGTGACATTTTAAGCCAGTTTGTAGTATCCCGTGACTTATTCACGATATTGCTAATTAATGCACGTTCCTTAATCAATAAGATATCTGAACTAAGGACATTATTATTAGTCGCCAAGCCTACTGTAGCTCTGATTACTGAGTCATGGTGTTCATCCTCTGTACTTGATGTGCATATAGGTATCGATGATTACACTGTACACCATGCAAACAGAGATTGCAAGCGTGGTGGAGGATGTCTCATATATATACATAGCTCATTTGTAGTCAGTAAGGTGGAAGATGAAACAATGAATAATGTACCTGACTCACTCTGGGTTGTCTTACATGGAGATAAGTACAAACTTCTCATAGGCTGTGTTTATCGAGCACCAAGCTCAACAAAAGAAACTGATGCGTTATTAGCTAAATCGTTTGCACACGCATCCTCGTTTAGTGCTAATTACAAAATAATTGCAGGGGACTTCAATCTTCCAGAAGTCAATTGGCTAACTAGTTCCGGCCCCCAACGCTTCGACGAATTACTTGCCACTATAGACTGTTATGGATGGCAACAACACGTCCAGACACCTACTCGTGGTGACAACATGTTGGACCTTGTTTTTTGTCATGACACAATCCCAGTATCCACGTATGTTGGTAATCGATTTTCCAGTAGTGACCATAGAATGGTACTCTGCTCTCTGCCTTTCTCACCACTAAATACAGGAAACAAACAAGATTCAGGAAGCACAATATGTCGTGGTTACAAATATACAGACTGGGGATTAGTCCAAGAACTTATTCGACTCTATCAATGGGATGACTATTTTACCACTGACTCCCCGGAGGCCTTAGTAACCCTGTTTTACAGGAATGTTACCCTTTGTCTAGATACAGTTGCTCCAAAGAAAATAGTGAAATTAAGTAGACACCGAACTGAATATATTCCAAGGGCACACCGTAATAAGTTAAGGAAGCTGAAGAAACAGTACTATTCCACTAAGGACATATCACTACTGCTCTCAATCCACGAGTCTCTTGAATCTCTCAAGCGCCTAAGCTCTCAAAAGGACCTCGACGAAGAGTTAACGGCACTTGAAAGTACCTCCAAAGTTTATAACTTAACGGCACTTCTTAAAAAACGAATTCAGTCGGCGAGGGAAATCCCCTACTTACTTCACGACAAAGTAATCTACAATGAACCTGCCACTATCTGTGAACTCTTCAGTGATTGGTTTGCAAACTTTAGTTTAGAAACACATATGCCTGGTGAAACCGCTCCCCTTACTATCTCTTCCCTTGAAAGCATTGTGTTCACTAATCAGTTAATAGAACAAGCAATTAAAAGCCTTAAACCTTCCACTAGTACGGGACCGGATGGCCTAGCTTCGATAATTTTCAAAAACAGTGTGTGTGATATACCCTTGTTACTTCTTAAATTCTTCTCAATATCTATGGACACTGGTACTTACCCTAGTGAGTGGAAAACTAGCTTCATAATTCCACATTACAAATCTGGTGATAGGGCAAACGTCCGCAATTACAGACCCATAAATATAACCCCAGTTATCTCACGAATCATGGAGAAAGTTGTAAAAGATCAATTGTCAGACTACCTAATTAGGGAAGATCTTGTTACAAGGTCTCAACACGGATTTCTCAAAAATAGATCCTGCGTTACTTGCCACTTCGACTTTTTCAACTGCATCACTAGTAGTCGCGAAGCACGTAAGCTAGTCGTTGTTCTCTACTTCGATATATCTAGGGCATTTGACATGGTATCTCACAGTATTCTCTTTGAGAAGCTGTACTCTTGTGGAATTCGCAACCCATTACTGAACTGGTTAAAATCATTTCTTAGCAACAGGGTACAAATAACCAAAGTTGGATCTGTATTGTCTCATCCTAGGCAGATCTCAAGTGGGGTCGTGCAAGGTAGTGTCCTAGGTCCACTTTTATTCACAGTCCACATTAACAGCATTTGCAAGTGCTTCACCTCAGGTAAACCATTCCTATATGCTGACGACGTCAAAGTCGTCTACTCCTGCTACACTCATGAATTAAGCGATATGGTTACTAAAATACATCTTGAATTAAGTAGCCTTCCAACGTGGTGTGCTGAATCCTGTCTAAACTTTAACATTGACAAATGTGGCTGGATTTGTATCGGCAACAGTAAGCTTGATCTAACTCTTGAAATAAATGGGCGAAAACTAGCTAAGCTCAACTCAGTCGTAGATCTCGGTATTAGATACTCTAGTAACCTAACGTTCGCTGAACAGACTGATTATGCCAGACGTAAAACACGAAGGCTGATAGGATGCATAACACACAATTTCTTTTGTTGTGAAACTAGGGTTTTATTATACAAAGTATGTGTCCGACCTATCTTAGAATACTGTCCGTTTATTCTTAGCGGACTCAGACAAAATGACAAGCTTAAATTAGAGGGAGTGCAACGGCAGTTTACCTCAAGAACTCTTGGTTTAGAAAGTGGTCTGGAATACCATGAGCGATGCGAAAGACTAAGATTAGAACCCCTCTGGTAAAGACGTCTTAAGCTAAACCTTATCTTTTACTACAAGCTAACTAATCTTCTCTTGCATTCCTCCGAGCCAATAACTAAACCTACCGCTGTCACCAGTTACAATCTTAGAAATCATCACAACCTAGCTGTTATGGAGCACTGTCAGACTTACGTGCGGTACAACTTCTTCTTAAATAAGTTTTCAGTCATTTGGAATAGACTACCAGCTAATGTGCGCGATGCAAACACACTTCCAGTGTTCATCTCCTCAGTCACCAGACTGCTCAAAGATGACAATGCACTTTTGCGCCTGACTCTTACACCTTTTTCACCATACATAGATATTTTAAGTTCTTTAAACGTGTAGTTACAACAAACTACAATTATAAATTTTAATATTATTGGAACTAGATGATAAACATTTCTACACAGGACAGTAACATTAGTTCACACATAATTTGAAAGTTAGCGTAACGGGACTAGTTAGTTAATGAACAAAAATAAGCATAGTTGCAAAACAGAATATATATGTATATATTTATTAATCACTCCTTAAGGACTCCCGTTGCTTTCTTTTGCGTTGCTGTTGTTTGTCTTCTTTTTTCTCTCACCATTTCAGTTTCCATTTGACTTTTTGAATGAGAATGAATAATGTGGATATTTGACCATTTACAATGACAAATGATCTGCAAACATTATTGGTCCCGTATCTTTCAGTTGCCTGGTTAATAACGAATTAACTTTCTCCACGACGCAACCTGGATTACATTTGTGGAATATACTCTTATACCAATGGAAAAGTATCTATTTGTAATAAAACGTCACGATTGTAGCTTATAACATAACTGATCGTATCTGTAAAATAGCTTCCTTATTACCCAATTTGGATATGAATCAAATCAAAAATAAGATTCGGATTTGTACACACCCAAGTTATATTGAGGAATTACTTCAAGCTTTATTTTTTCCCAAGTATTTTTAATCCATCCAAAACATACTTGGGTTTTTTTGTTAATGCGAAGTTAATATTTCTATATTTCATGACGTGCTCCATTGAATGACTGGTTATCATATTGTTCCCACAAACCAAAGACAAAAACGCCAGCAACCATGTAACTTAACCATAAACCGAATTTATGAAATTTAAATAATGCTTACCCATGCCTGTATATTTGGTGTGTCCTACACAAGTAGGAAAAATGTGTATTTTATTAAAACATTATTATTAATTATGATTGCTAATCGTATATGTAATTTATCATATTGATGATGCCTGTAAACTGGCGTCTCTCATGTACAAAATGAGAATATACTATTACTATTATTATTACATTGACAGACTTCTTTGACAGTCAGTTATAGATTAATGTCGGTAATTCCGTTACGGATAACAATGGTAGCCTCACTAATTCATAGGAGGAATACCTAGTGTCTACTCCTCAAATAAACCTCGCATTAGTACTAGGGAAGCTCCAGAGACTCAGACCTCGGAAGTCCTCAGTTTTTGACGACATCAGGCCATCGGCTCTGAAACATTGCTTCGAAGCTCCCTGTAGATTTGTTGAGTGAGTTGAGATCACTTAATTAGATGACAAATCAAAATCGAAACTCTACCAAGGGAGTGAGAGGTTAATCACACTCTCTTTCTGTATGCATAAGTCTGGTTTGAGTCGTCTGATTACGATTGCTTCGGCATATCGTAGTAAATTTTCTGTCCTTTGTCTATTTAATATTTTGAAGGACTTAGAAATCCTACGAGATGTCCGGTATCAACAATATGTCTGGAAATTGCACTCTGGGAATATCTGCTTCCTTTCAGGCACAGGTTTTTGGGAATATGTTCAGAAAATCGGATTGAAGCCCTTCTTTCTGTCCTTCCAATGTACTTGCTCCCGCAAGTGCGCGCGAATTCATAAACGCAGTTGTAGGTGACATCAGCAGGGTATTTATCCAGTTTTGAGTGGATTAAAGAAGGAGTGGTGCTGTATTCTGTTATGAGTTTTGCTGCCGGGAAGCTTCTATTTATTGCACCTTTCAATCCTCTGTCAATCTTTTGTGACACTGAATCTCCTTTGTATTCATGTCATTTCCACCATTTTTTAAGAGGACGGAAGACATTCCATCTGGGCCGGGAGTATTAGTAAGCTTAAGAGTTGTGATAGCTTTATCGATTTCTTGGGCGTTTAAGACTACATCGCTTAGACACTTTTCTGTTTTACGAGGGAAATCTATATCCTGGTCATTTTCTAGAGTGTACAGTTTGGCAATGTGCGTGCTAAACACCTCACATATATCCTCAGCACTTTCGTGAGTAATGCCGCCTAAGTGTATTATTTTTGGATATGTTGGTTTGGAGTTAGTTAGATGCACTCACTCCTGAGCTCTTTCTAAGGTTGTAAAAAACGTACGTCTGACCACACCTTGAGATGCGTAATATAACATAGGTACAATCAATACATCAAATGTTGTGGATTCTGCCTTGACGAACTACACTTGAAGAACTGTAGGACTTACAGCAGTACGCCTACATTCCTTCTCAGGTTAATGATACAAGTGGGAGACGTCCAAACACAAAGAAAATTATCAACAGACAGATGAAAGATGATACAAATTCAGTATATACAACATGAACATATGTACAAAATCACACACCAAGCACATTAGACTGCTCATTGATGCGCTACCCTTTGAAGAATTGTAGGACTTACAGCAGTACGCCTACAACCCTTCTCAGGTTGACGCTCTAGTTTGGAAAATCGTCGCAGAGTTCATTTGCTAACTTCCTTCTATCAGCTATATCCTCAAATCTGAACGGCAACACGCCCATGTCATTGTGTCGTAGAATATAGATAACGAAAAAACATACGACATATCTCATCAACCAAGCGTAGGCACAGAGTAATTTACACCAAAGATAATAACATTCAAATAGTAACTTGAAACTAGAAATGCCTTTATTCATGCAAGTCAATTTAACAATTACTCTCTCCTTTACACTTGGCTTATTCTCACTAAACTGACCATTGATATTCGTCCTTTCAAACGAACTGATACTAGCATAGTCATTGCACAAGATACTTGAGTTGATGGGCATCTGTCTCATTGTGGATGAAAACACCAACGATGACTGAGTGACACAAGGTGATGAACTTAGCGGTGGATCAGAAGCTGTTCTTTTTCGGCTTTCAGATAGTTGTCTAACTGCAAGATTACCACTACTGCTGTCTTTCACTACTAGTTCGGGTTTAGCACTATCATCTGATGATAGGTGGGCTACACGCTGATCAATTACACTGGCGGTCTCACAAGTATCCATACCTTCTGCAACTGCATCTGCATTTAATTTTACTTCACGTTCTAGTTGTACAGAACCTTTGTTCAACTTAGCAGTAATAGGCGTTGCCCTCATCTCATCATGATCAACCAAAGACAAATCTGCACTATCATCATCATTATCACGAATATTCACTTTACCGTCAATTTCATCGTTTTCGAACTCTTTATTAACAGCAGTAGACAATTTGGTTCCTCCTCACAAATCATTAAGTGTTTTATATCTTCACTCTGACTAGTAATACCTTGTAAACTTGTAGGGTCAGAACTGGACTCTGAAGCAGCAACTCTATTCTGTGACACTCTATTCAACAATGGCTTACCAGTTGCAACTACAGACTTCTTCACCGCACCGTTGTCGTCACACAATTCGGAGTAAGGCCTGGAGTTTACATTTAGCTTATCACTGAACTTGCTCACTGGTTCACAGTTCATCTTTCTATGCACTTCTTGCAAACGTGTAAAACACAGCCGTGTTTGTCTTGCATCTCGTAACTTATCTGTTGAGGATGTACTACGAATGCTATTACACTCTCTAAGTCTATATGCATTACTAGACACCATAGAGCCTTCTCGATATCCACCTCTCTGAGACTCTTTCGCCATCAATGCTTGCGTTTTACCCTCAGACTGTTCTATTCTAGGGGTGGGATGCAATATACTGGCAGACTTGCTCATCGATTGATTGACACTATCTTTTACCAGTTTCACAATATCTTCGAACATTTGCTCGATGCCTTCATCCTCTATACGGGAGCTCATCTTCACCCACTTCCTTTGCAGTCGAGTAGGTACGCGTTTCGCTATTACCTCTAGGACTGAGCTCGAGTTGAGGTCACTCATGCAATTCATCGAAATCAATGCATTCTTGTAAGTCAACAGATTATCCAAAAACTCAGTGAGTGCCTTGGATTCATTTCCTGACGCCAGTCAGATCCATCGATGTGTACATTTTGACACGGCGGTCCGTAAATATTATCAAGTGGTGGATGTATCTCCCGGAAGGTCGAACGCCTGCGCGCGAAGCCATTTGACGGGGAGACGAGTGTGGTGAGATGCGGCTGCTAGCTTAATTGGTAGACATTAATTTACGCCAATATTTATGTCCCAAATATTAGGCATGTGAAAACAAGGACTAGATTGACAGCAGACTGCGTAGGCGGATACAGTTAACATATAGATGACCTGACATTAAAAAACAATCACAGAGAGATGCAAGGTTTACTTTCTGTGAGAAACAAGCAATCAGAAGACTATGTTTTTCTGCTAACAGTAATCTATTATATGCACATGAGTATCTCTGAATATGTGATGATTTCCTTAATAAACAATCTGTTGCCTGACTCTTGCCCTCCGTCGTTACATACCCATGTATTAGGCTCTTTTATGTCATATGCAACACGGCTATTAAAATAACAAAGGAACAGAATATCAAATAAACTAGTAACATTTCCTGTGCCTAACTTTGTGCTTTACTTTTTTCCAGTTGTCCATATTGTTCTTAACTTTTTGTTACCTTCATATGGAGAACGTAATCATAATTCGAAAATTATTTCCGAACAAGGCCGTATTGAAAACAGACATATTTAGAACTAAAATGTCAGGAACCAATGAAAGCTTAATCTTGAGACTTCATTTATGTAGCGATTAGGAGTCCCAGAAACCTATTTACATGTCCCAATTACACAGTCGAGCGAGAAACTCAGGTCACAAATGAATCATGGATTGGTATTTTCTCAAGTGGCGAGTGAAAAAAATAAGAATTAGACGTCGTACCTGTTTCCGACGTGGGGTTAATGTCTATCTTGAACTTGTATTTTCACCAGACAGTTCTAAGTGAATTCTTACCATGGTGCTCATATATTATTATTACTATCATAAGCTTTAAAATTCACTTGCGAACTGAACCAGACTCGGTATCTGCGTTTAACGTCACGAGGTTTAAATCTCATATGCTCGGTTGAGGAATTTCAAACATTTCACCTGACGCCTTTCAGACAATTGGGATGAGCGAGTAAATTTCTCCTACAACTTTTTAATCTCTTGATGCCACTTCATCTGTAGCCACTTTATCTTATGCGGGAAGCTTGAAGCGGAGACTGGATGACCATACAGCAACATAACGATGATGTCTAAATGGACTATCGCCTAGGACTGATATACAGCAGTCTAATAACAGGCACTGTCAATCACGTCTCATAAACCGTTAATGCCCAGCTCTCGCTACGCTCGGGCCCACGCTGTTCTTCGAAGATTTCAGAAACGCTCAGTTATAACGGACGCAAAAACCAAAACACCGATCTGCCGCTTGATATTTGTTTATTGTTACACCAACATATAAAAGGAATAAGCGAACTAAGGTCTGAAAACAAATATTACAATAATAAATCATTGTATTACTTCTGACGATGTTTCACTCTTCTTTCTGAACAGCGACCGATGAGACGATGACTGTCGTATTGATGCCTCCGCGAAAATTGGGGAAGTTGATTTTAAGCAAACAACCAAGAATTGATCGTTCAATCTTCAACTCCATTGACACTCCCCGGCAAAAAAGGGATCCATCCCTTTTTTCCTTCACGACCAATGCACGTTGACTTGGATGCCATTGCGAGAACCTGGGTCACACGGACAGAGCTGAAATGGAAAACAAACAGAAAAGCCAACACACCACAAGCATACCCACAGCACAATCTCACACATCGCTGACGACCTGCGCCTCCAGACAGAGACCTCCTCTTGACATCTTGCAACACAATCGCCATTTGCTAGAATGACTCTTGCAGAATGCAAAGTGACCATGGCAGCACCTCACGATACTCTACGCACATCCTCTTATCTACTCACTACCAATTACCACTGCAATCGCTTGTCACTCATTCTGCCTCAATTCTAGTAACGGTGACGTATGCGACTCGCAGTCGTCTACACTCTTTCTCCCAGGCGTGTGGGACCGCAGCTAACAATTATCTCCGTGTGCATTTCATTCTCAGCAATAGCCTAGCCTCCCCGGCGTATACGACCCATCTGCTGTCCTTAACATCAATCAATTCATTCATGGATGTAGAAGACTCGAAACAACTTCAGAAATAATCACGACGAAAATTTTAACAAAATTACGCAATAACAACAAGACACGAAAACAACAAGTAAACACAATGAATCCAAAATACACCAATTGCTATGACACACCACACGTATATACAAATAGTACAAACAACCTCGCCGATCATGTCTTGGTGGAATTCCTTTGAAGAATTGCAGGACTTACACCAGTACGCCTACAACCCTTCTCAGGTTGACGATTGTAATTTGTGGAATGTACGGACACAAACAAGATTAACCAACAGCTAGATGACAGGTGATATCAATTCAGTATATACAATATGAACATATGTACAAAATCACACACCGAGCACATTAGACTGCTCATTGATGCGCTACCCTTTGAAGAATTGTAGGACTTACAGCAGTACGCCTACAACCCTTCTCAGGTTGACGCTCTAGTTTGGAAAATCGTCGCAGAGTTCATTTGCTAACTTCCTTCTATTAGCTATATCCTCAAATCTGAACGGCAACACGCCCATGTCATTGTATCGTAGAATATAGATAACGAAAAAACATACGACATATCTCATCAACCAAGCGTAGGCACAGAGTAATTTACACCAAAGATAATAACATTCAAATAGTAACTTGAAACTAGAAATGCCTTTATTCATGCAAGTCAATTTAACAATTACTCTCTCCTTTACACTTGGCTTATTCTCACTAAACTGACCATTGATATTCGTCCTTTCAAACGAACTGATACTAGCATAGTCATTGCACAAGATACTTGAGTTGATGGGCATCTGTCTCATTGTGGATGAAAACACCAACGATGACTGAGTGACACAAGGTGATGAACTTAGCGGTGGATCAGAAGCTGTTCTTTTTCGGCTTTCAGATAGTTGTCTAACTGCGAGACTAGCACTACTGCTGTCTTTTACCATTAGTTCGGGTTTAGCACTATCATCTGATGATAGGTGGGCTACACGCTGATCAATTACACTGGCGGTCTCACAAGTATCCATACCTTCTGCAACTGCATCTGCATTTAATTTTACTTCACGTTCTAGTTGTACAGAACCTTTGTTCAACTTAGCAGTAATAGGCGTTGCCCTCATCTCATCATGATCAACCAAAGACAAATCTGCACTATCATCATCATTATCACGAATATTCACTTTACCGTCAATTTCATCGTTTTCGAACTCTTTATTAACAGCAGTAGACAATTTGGGTTCCTCCTCACAAATCCTTAAGTGTTTTATATCTTCACTCTGACTAGTAATACCTTGTAAACTTGTAGGGTCAGAACTGGACTCTGAAGCAGCAACTCTATTCTGTGACACTCTATTCAACAATGGCTTACCAGTTGCAACTACAGACTTCTTCACCGCACCGTTGTCGTCACACAATTCGGAGTAAGGCCTGGAGTTTACATTTAGCTTATCACTGAACTTGCTCACTGGTTCACAGTTCATCTTTCTATGCACTTCTTGCAAACGTGTAAAACACAGCCGTGTTTGTCTTGCATCTCGTAACTTATCTGTTGAGGATGTACTACGAAAGCTATTACACTCTCTAAGTCTATATGCATTACTAGACACCATAGAGCCTTCTCGATATCCACCTCTCTGAGACTCTTTCGCCATCAATGCTTGCGTTTTACCCTCAGACTGTTCTATTCTAGGGGTGGGATGCAATATACTGGCAGACTTGCTCATCGATTGATTGACACTATCTTTTACCAGTTTCACAATATCTTCGAACATTTGCTCGATGCCTTCATCCTCTATACGGGAGCTCATCTTCACCCACTTCCTTTGCAGTCGAGTAGGTACGCGTTTCGCTATTACCTCTAGGACTGAGCTCGAGTTGAGGTCACTCATGCAATTCATCGAAATCAATGCATTCTTGTCAGTCAACAGATTATCCAAAAACTCAGTGAGTGCCTTGGATTCATTTCCTGACGCCAGTCAGATCCATCGATGTGTACATTTTGACACGGCGGTCCGTAAATATTATCAAGTGGTGGATGTATCTCCCGGAAGGTCGAACGCCTGCGCGCGAAGCCATTTGACGGGGAGACGAGTGTGGTGAGATGCGGCTGCTAGCTTAATTGGTAGACATTAATTTACGCCAATATTTATGTCCCAAATATTAGGCATGTGAAAACAAGGACTAGATTGACAGCAGACTGCGTAGGCGGATACAGTTAACATATAGATGACCTGACATTAAAAAACAATCACAGAGAGATGCAAGGTTTACTTTCTGTGAGAAACAAGCAATCAGAAGACTATGTTTTTCTGCTAACAGTAATCTATTATATGCACATGAGTATCTCTGAATATGTGATGATTTCCTTAATAAACAATCTGTTGCCTGACTCTTGCCCTCCGTCGTTACATACCCATGTATTAGGCTCTTTTATGTCATATGCAACACGGCTATTAAAATAACAAAGGAACAGAATATCAAATAAACTAGTAACATTTCCTGTGCCTAACTTTGTGCTTTACTTTTTTCCAGTTGTCCATATTGTTCTTAACTTTTTGTTACCTTCATATGGAGAACGTAATCATAATTCGAAAATTATTTCCGAACAAGGCCGTATTGAAAACAGACATATTTAGAACTAAAATGTCAGGAACAAATGAAAGCTTAATCTTGAGACTTCATTTATGTAGCGATTAGGAGTCCCAGAAACCTATTTACATGTCCCAATTACACAGTCGAGCGAGAAACTCAGGTCACAAATGAATCATGGATTGGTATTTTCTCAAGTGGCGAGTGAAAAAAATAAGAATTAGACGTCGTACCTGTTTCCGACGTGGGGTTAATGTCTATCTTGAACTTGTATTTTCACCAGACAGTTCTAAGTGAATTCTTACCATGGTGCTCATATATTATTATTAGTATCATAAGCTTTAAAATTCACTTGCGAACCGAACCAGACTCGTTATCTGCGTTTAACGTCACGAGGTTTAAATCTCATATGCTCGGTTGAGGAATTTCAAACATTTCACCTGACGCCTTTCAGACAATTGGGATGAGCGAGTAAATTTCTCCTACAACTTTTTAATCTCTTGATGCCACTTCATCTGTAGCCACTTTATCTTATGCGGGAAGCTTGAAGCGGAGACTGGATGACCATACAGCAACATAACGATGATGTCTAAATGGACTATCGCCTAGGACTGATATACAGCAGTCTAATAACAGGCACTGTCAATCACGTCTCATAAACCGTTAATGCCCAGCTCTCGCTACGCTCGGGCCCACGCTGTTCTTCGAAGATTTCAGAAACGCTCAGTTATAACGGACGCAAAAACCAAAACACCGATCTGCCGCTTGATATTTGTTTATTGTTACACCAACATATAAAAGGAATAAGCGAACTAAGGTCTGAAAACAAATATTACAATAATAAATCATTGTATTACTTCTGACGATGTTTCACTCTTCTTTCTGAACAGCGACCGATGAGACGATGACTGTCGTATTGATGCCTCCGCGAAAATTGGGGAAGTTGATTTTAAGCAAACAACCAAGAATTGATCGTTCAATCTTCAACTCCATTGACACTCCCCGGCAAAAAAGGGATCCATCCCTTTTTTCCTTCACGACCAATGCACGTTGACTTGGATGCCATTGCGAGAACCTGGGTCACACGGACAGAGCTGAAATGGAAAACAAACAGAAAAGCCAACACACCACAAGCATACCCACAGCACAATCTCACACATCGCTGACGACCTGCGCCTCCAGACAGAGACCTCCTCTTGACATCTTGCAACACAATCGCCATTTGCTAGAATGACTCTTGCAGAATGCAAAGTGACCATGGCAGCACCTCACGATACTCTACGCACATCCTCTTATCTACTCACTACCAATTACCACTGCAATCGCTTGTCACTCATTCTGCCTCAATTCTAGTAACGGTGACGTATGCGACTCGCAGTCGTCTACACTCTTTCTCCCAGGCGTGTGGGACCGCAGCTAACAATTATCTCCGTGTGCATTTCATTCTCAGCAATAGCCTAGCCTCCCCGGCGTATACGACCCATCTGCTGTCCTTAACATCAATCAATTCATTCATGGATGTAGAAGACTCGAAACAACTTCAGAAATAATCACGACGAAAATTTTAACAAAATTACGCAGTAACAACAAGACACGAAAACAACAAGTAAACACAATGAATCCAAAATACACCAATTGCTATGACACACCACACGTATATACAAATAGTACAAACAACCTCGCCGATCATGTCTTGGTGGAATTCCTTTGAAGAATTGCAGGACTTACACCAGTACGCCTACAACCCTTCTCAGGTTGACGATTGTAATTTGTGGAATGTACGGACACAAACAAGATTAACCAACAGCTAGATGACAGGTGATATCAATTCAGTATATACAATATGAACATATGTACAAAATCACACACCAAGCACATTAGACTGCTCATTGATGCGCTACCCTTTGAAGAATTGTAGGACTTACAGCAGTACGCCTACAACCCTTCTCAGGTTGACGCTCTAGGTTGGAAAATCGTCGCAGAGTTAGCAATAATAATAATATATATTTCTTCCTGTTTATGCAGGAACATACCAATTGTACAGTCATGGATAAGTTATTATATAAATTACACATAATTTGATGTATGATGAATTTACAGTTTGGTTGTTCTCTCTGACATGAGAGTCAGTCGGAACAGTCTGCTATAAAGTCTGTGTAGCACATAAAGAGATATAGAAATATTGTCTTCGCATTAAAAAAACCAGACATCAGATGAATGTAATACGGATATCTGGGAAAAAAAGCTTGAAGTCAATTCTCTTATATAACTTTGTTGTGAGCAACACCCTTGGTTTGAAGTTTATTGATGTATTATGTTGAGATCAGTGATATATTTATTCCACTTTTTCAGCAGTCTTATCTTAGTTTTATAACAGGAAAGAAATTTGACCGTGGATACGAAAACTAGATAAGGTCATATTAAGTTGTTTTACTGCATCAAATGGTGTCGAGGTCGATTCCAGAATTCTCCATTTGCTCCATTTGTGTCTGCATGGCGGACTGTATTCGTAAGTTCAGAAAAATGTTGAAAACTGTTTGAAAACCAGTTGCTTCTTCATTTCAGATCATGAATACTCATTTACAGCATGTTCGCCAGCGTCTTCAAATGGTAGATTTGGATCGTTCATGGAATTTGAGTGGTTGTGATATAGATGGTTTGGAATTAATCCTCATTTCAGTTTAGATGCAGGGTTGTTCGACCTCGACCAGAAGATGAATAAGAGCAGCAGAATACCAGAAAGAGAAAGTATGTGAACATTAAAAGGATATTAATGTATATGTATAAATGTTTATGTCAATTTTATAACATATAAGTAAAAAATTACTTTTTAATTATAGTTGCATTTTCACTTTATTTATGCGAAGTCTTAGAGTTTATTTAGTGTCATAATGTGTATTAATGAGTCTGAGCGTTTTAGTGTTCTAATGACTGATGCGTTTTAGAAGTAAGTAATGAGTTCTGGTAGGGATAGACTTTGGGATAAAACAGTTTATATAGCAAGCGTTTGAAGGTTACAATAAAGTGACACGTCCTATTTCTAAGGGTAAACTAATCCTGTATGTTCCGTACTGTCTTTATGCATCCATGCTGCTAGTTTATTTATAGTTTAAAGATTGCTAAGGGTGTTGGAGTGCGTCTTTTAGGTGCTGTGGTAGATTAGTGATTGATTCGTTCTAGGAGTAAATAGTTTATTAATATAATCAGTAGAGTGAAACAGTCTGTATAGAGAGCGTTTGAAGCTTGTAACTGAAGAGCAAGTTCTGATATCTATAGGCAGGCTATTCCATATTTTAGAATACATGACTGTGAAGAAGTTTTCACGGAGTGTTAACCTAAAAGAATGAGTTGTCACTGTGGAAGTTTGGTTACGTAGATCGTAAGAACCTTCCTGTGCGAATTGTATGTCCCTGTTACCTGAGAATGATATTTTGTGAAGGACCTTAAAGAAGAATATTAGGTTTATAATAAGTCGCCTTGTCCAAAGTGGGTCAAGTTTTAGGATCATACACCGTGAGATGTAGTCTTTCTTACAATCATAGCCAAGCAGTTTTGAGGTAAAATATCGTTGGATACTTTCCATCCTTAGCTTGTCACGTGTGCGAGTGCTGCTTATAATAAATGGACAGTATTCTAGTAGTGGTCTGACACATGTTTTGTACAAAATTAGCTTGGCTTCATTGTCGTGAAAGTTCCTGAGTATGCATCCTAAGAGCATCCTCGATTTTCTAGTCTGTGATGCTACTTGCTCAGAGAATGTCAGGTCACTAGAGTACCTAAGGCCTAAGTCAACAACACTTCGGAGTCTTGTTAGGTTAGCAGATTGGAGCGTTAATTTCAGGTCAATTGAGGGTGCGCCAAAGCAGATCCAGCCACATTTGTTCAGATTGAATTGGAGATTCCATAGGGACGACCAAGCAGTCATTTTATCTAATTCCTTCTGCACTACATTCTCGAAGTTCCCTAAGTCATCACTTTGGAATGTATAAGCTACTTTTAGGTCATCCGCAAAGATGAATGGTTTCCCGTGCGTGAAGCAAGCGCATATGTCATTGATGTATAGCGTAAATAGGAGGGGTCCAATGACACTACCTTGTACTACACCAGAAGTGATAGGGCTAGGTTTGGAGGTTGCAGACCCGAGTTTAACTATTTGGGACCTATTGTTAAGGAATGATTTAAGCCATCCTAATAATGGGTCACGTATTCCTAAGGAGTTCAGCTTATTTGTTAGCAGTAGATGGTCAACACGGTCAAATGCCTTAGAAATGTCAAAGTAGATGACAAGTACTAGTTGCCGTCTGTCACGACTGCTGGTTACGAAATTGAAGAAGTCTAGGTGACACGTTAAACATGATCTGGATTTCAGGAATCCATGTTGGTTCGGACTTATAATATTGCGGCTAAGCATATGTTTGATTAAGTTATCTTTGACTAGTCTCTCCATGATTCTAGATGCTATAGGTGTGATATTGATCGGCCGGTAGTTACTGACTTCAGTTTTCGAGCCAGATTTGTGTTTAGGCATAATGAATGTAGTCTTCCATATGTCAGGGTAAGTTTGAGTTTCTAGGGACATTGTGAATATTTTAAGCAGCAGTAGAGGAATGTCAGGGCCACCGTATTTATAGAAGTAAGATGATATACCATCGGTACCGAAACCTTTTGAACTTTTGAGGGTTCTTATAGTTTGGTTAATATTAGCATAAGTGAATTTTACAGTACTAATTTGGTTTGGTGTGAGTGGAGATGGTGTTTGTGCCATATTATTAATAGGGTGTATATCGAGTAGCTGGACTGAGGGCTTAATGTAGTTACCTGCAAACGTTTTGTTGAATAGTTCACATATGTCTGCAGAGTTAGTGCATAGCCTACCTTTGTCTATGAGGAGAGAAATGCTGTGGTTTTTGCGATTCATTCGCTTCCTTAAGATTTCTGTGAGTGCATACACTCTAGCAGGACTGGCTACTGCGATGCGTTCTTCCTTTCTCATACGGAAATCTCGAGCTTGTGAGATGGAGCTAAGGGTGTTAAGTATTAGACCTAGAGTGCCAAAGTCGTGGTGTTTGAAGTAACTTGTTGAGAGTTTCTTCAGTTTCATACGATCCTTTGGTTTTATGAATGACTTTCTGTGTGGGGAAACCTTTAGTGTTTGGAGTGGAATGACAGCATCTAAGCATGTGTTAGTGTTATGGTAGAAGATGGTTAGGGCTCTCGAGAGGTCATCAGTAGTGAAGTATTCATCCCATTCGGAGGATCTTAGCATTGATTCTACCAAGGCCCAGTTTGCCTTACTATAGTTCCTATATATTACTTGTTGTGAAGTGGAGGTATGAGATGCATTGCTACTCAGCGGAATTGGCAGTGCACACATCACTGTTTTGTGGTCGCTCCCTGGAAACTCAGAACCTACTAGCGTTGAAAGGGGGCTTATATTGTGGCAGAAGATTAAGTCTAGTACGTTGTTACCTCTTGTGGGAGTAGTGACAGTTTGTTTCCAGCCAAGTATATCCAGTGTGCCTAAGAACTTATCAAATTTAGTTGGGCCTGTGGGTATATCCCAGTTGATTTCAGGTAAGTTAAAGTCCCCACATAGGATCTTATGGTCGTATTGTAAGTCGGATAATTGCTCCAGAGTATTAATAAGTTGGGTCTCGTAATTACTAAAGGTGCCAGGTGCTCTGTAGGTGCATCCAATTAATGCTGTTACGTTATTTAAGTGTACATTAACCCATAGAGTCTCAGGCATGTTAAGTGTACTACTTTCTAGCTGTGATACAGTAAGTGCATTCAGAAAGTACATGAGACAACCCCCTCCCTTACCACCTTCCCTGTCACACCGAAAGTGTGTGTAGTTATCTAAGCTTATTTCTTCATCCAGGATGTTCGAATGACACCAAGATTCAGTGATGACAATTACAGGGGGTTTGTATATTACTGTGAGTGCTCTGAGCATCGGCAATTTATTTAGAACAGATCTAGCATTTATGAGGATTAGGTAAAGATGAGAGTTGAAGTAGCATTTGAAGTATTTAAGTTCGTTAGTCAGCCCCGAATATGGTTCAGCACCCAGTAGTTCTGCTTGACATGATGATCCTATGTTAAGAGGAGTTCCAGCATCATGCTCACCTATGTCTATCGAGTTGTTGTGTGCTGTTTTCGGTGGAGAATTAGGAGTTGGAGTACTGGATTTGCTATAGACCAAGGAATTTTTATTTTTAGTTAGGTTACAGAAGTGGGTAGGGTTCTTTATTTGACCTATATTTGTGCAGGTGTCAAGTGTGCCTAATGGATACGGGTGCACTAGACCGTTCCTGTTTTCATGCAAGGAGGGAGCCAGCTCTAGTGGTTTAGGAGTGTTAACATCCCTACCAGCTGTTTTTTCAACGCTGACAGGGACGCGGGGGATAAAAAATGATTGGATCCTTGTGATGACCATGGCTTATTATTCCACCTATTGTTTGATGCTAGTTGTGTCCTTGTGTGGGTTTCATGTGTACTGCATTGTGGGTTAGTTCCCAGCAGACTTGTACCATATATCCGGTCAAAATTTGTTTGTGTGCCATACTCTGAAGACCCTAAGTTGTTGATAGCCGAGTTCTGACTATTACCACTTGTACTATTGAGGGTGACATTGTTGTGACATTGGATATCAGTGTGTGCCATGGTGCGATTAAGCACGTTGTGGGTGCTAGTACTATTGACCGTGGGAAGTGTGGGTTTATTTAAGCTGCCACTGTTTTTGTTGGTATGATTTAGGGGCATATTTTCCTTACCTTTAGCAATGAAGTTATGGCTAGGAGATGACAAAGTCGAATTTCGGGGGTTTTGACTTTTTTTCTGGGGTTATTTAATGGCATTTTAGATTCTGCGGTGATGGGTGGTGTGGTTCTGTTATTTATTTGGTTACAGTCTAGTGGCCTTTCGGCTGGTGTTGCACTCTGATGGGATAATTCTGTGTGTTTTGAGAGGGGTGATGCGGTGGGGTCTACTGTATCTTTCACAGGGTTGGGAATAATGGCTGCTTGCAATGTCCTATTACCTATTTCACAATTAGTCTTAGTGAGATAGTTGTGTGCGCGCCTCTCTATGACTGTTTTGTCCACCCCGACCTTTATATGTTTGTAGTTTTTGGCTTGCGATAGGGTGTGTTGGGAGTGGATGAATTTTCTGGTCTCTGCCGGTGTTTCGAACTGAAAACGAATAGGACAACACTTTTCATGTTGACTCTTCTTCAGCCTATAGCACTTAGTCTTGGAGTTAGGCATTTTCGCTTCACTAAGTAAGATGCGCTGTACCTTTTTTAGTGCCTCATTGTCCGGAACGTTGTAGACAATAGCACTCAGTTTTGCGTCGAGTCGTTTTGTTACTTCTGTGGTAACAAAATTAATGAGGTTATCTACCTTAGTTACCGATTCTGTGTCAAGCTTGTTAAGGTTTACAGTTTTCATGAGGATAGTTAGAGGTGTCAATTCACAGACCTGCGATCTGATATCGCTGATCTGATCTGATAGTTTGGATATCTCGGTATCGGTTTCGATGTTTCCAGCATTTACTGACTTACTGTTTTTTATTTCCCTTAACTCAGCCTTAAGTTCACCTATAGACAACTTTAGAAGTTCTATTTCTGAAGATAGTGCTGAAGAAGAGCTTGATGGCTGGAGTTTTTCGATAAGCACATAAGGTGAAGGGAGGGGTTCTGTATGAGCAGAGGGTACTGAATTTTTAGGAGTAGTGCTAATACTAGCTGTCAGTACAGTTTTATCCTCAGTTCCAGCTCGACGCTTACGGCTTACAAGTGAGTTATGTGACTCATTATAGCCGTTTGTAGGGGGTGTGTTGCTTGATGTAGCTATCAAGGACGTTATATTAGACACCAGTTTTACAGGGGAATGGGTTCGTCGCTTTTTACTTTGATTAACCATAACTATTAGAAATGAAAGTTAATGGTTGCAAGTATGGAAGTGGTATAGTACTTGTGCAAGTATTACAACAAGATAAATTTTATGTAACGAATCACGTAAAAATGTAACGCAAACGTTGAACGTACCGCGATACATACGGGAGCTCATCGTCACCCACTTCCTTTGCAGTCGAGTAGGTAGACGTCTTGCTATTACTTCTAGTATAAAACTCGAGTTGAGGTCACTCATGCGATTCATCGAAATCATTCCATTCTTGTAAATTAGCAAATTATCCAAAAACTCAGTGTGTGCCTTGGAGTTATCCTGTAATTGACCACCATTACCCTTAACAGCCTCGAATAATTTCCCTGCAATCATCGAAGGTCTTCCAAACCTTTGACGTAATATGCTCATAGCCTCGTAGTAGCCCTCTTTTGGCTTCATAAACTTACAGCACTTTATAGCTCTTGAAGCATCTCCAGTGCAATATCTCATCAAATACATTAACTTCAATTCATCACTTAATAGAAAACCACTCAACATGATCTCAAACTCCTTTACAAATTGTAAATAATCAGCCGGGTTTCCATCAAAACACCGTGGTTCAAATTTAGGGTGTTTGATGTTCCTATTATCCCTGAACGGCGAAACAGTAACATCAACCATGTCATGCTTAACATCAGACACGTCGATACAATTAACAGACAAGTCACCATGACTTACTTTCCTGTTTGCATCCAAGACACTCTGTCCCTTCTTTGACCCAGGCATTGTTGAACTTGACCCAATTCCAAAAAAGTTCCAGATATTGCTTGTTCAAAGAGGAATTGGCCGGCACCAGGAAAAATGAACGGCGACTATCCAAACTTTCACCAACTGTCTGAATCCGCCAGATCTGTTTCTATCGTCAGAAACTGTCAGCCAAGTCTCATAAACCGTTAATGCCCAGCTCTCGCTACGCTCGGGCCCACGCTGTTCTTCGAAGATTTCAGAAACGCTCAGTTATAACGGACGCAAAAACCAAAACACCGATCTGCCGCTTGATATTTGTTTATTGTTACACCAACATATAAAAGGAATAAGCGAACTAAGGTCTGAAAACAAATATTACAATAATAAATCATTGTATTACTTCTGACGATGTTTCACTCTTCTTTCTGAACAGCGACCGATGAGACGATGACTGTCGTATTGATGCCTCCGCGAAAATTGGGGAAGTTGATTTTAAGCAAACAACCAAGAATTGATCGTTCAATCTTCAACTCCATTGACAGGCACCATCTAGAATCGTTCCTCGCATCCCCCCAGCCTCCTCTGTTTGACTCTTCTGACTATTCTGTCAATTCATTCACCTAAACCTTAGTGAGAAGTTCTCATTTCCCACCAGTTTTTTTCTGGCTTTCATTTTTAAGTCTCAGTCGTATCCATCAATTGTATTCTTTATCATCTCCCTTTCTAGTCATACCGGACGGCTAACGAGTGAAGACATTTAGTTCTTATATAGCAGTCACAAGCCACGAACTAGATTGCCATACAACTACCATCGCAGTCAACCAGAGCTTTGACTCTCGAGCGGCGGGACAAAATACGCAGAATTTCACCAAACATGAGCAAACTTTACCTTCGAAACCGAGATTTGAGCTGAAAAAATCAATTTGGTTTACCTTGGGTCTCAAAACGTATATTGGATATTGGACTTCAGGCTGGATTGGACCGCCTTTTTGAAAGTGGACGGTGCCAAACAATGGTGTAATGCAATAGAAACCGATATAATGCCACTAAACAAGTTTTTTTCTTCTTTTTCAGAAAGAAACGTTGATGTGGCATCACTAGAGCAAGAGGAAGATCGATTATCCAAACTTGTTATAAATGATGAGAACTAGCTTGTACCCGGGCAATTCAAGTCTTGCTTGCTTGAAATAAACGCTTCTTCCTCGCCGTCTTTGCCTTCTTTCTTCATCCGTCGTGCTTGTGGTCTGTGTGCGTTATACTGGTGTCGGAGGTGTTTTCTCTACGCAGAGACATGGCAAACTACCCTGAAGATGCTCTTCCCAAGCTTTTTCCGGAGGAATGTGCCTCCACATTGCCAAGCATCCCGCCACTTCCTCGCCTACCCATGTTCCAGCTCTCCTCAGACTATCCACGTTGGAAGAAACGCATGCAGGCGTACCTCGACATTGCTCCCGCGAGCCACCATTTCATCCACGTCCTTAACAGTCTGTCCGACGACGCCTAGGCTCGAGTTGACGCGGCTGGGTTCAGCAACACCAACTCCATGCGCACCAACTGGGAGATACTAGACCAATGTTTTGACTTGGGGCAGAACTCGCAACACACCATGCTCAGATTCTACTCCCGTCGACAATTATCAGGGGAGAGTTTCCTGGACTACCTCCATGCCCTCAAGCTCCTGGCAGCTGGCCTTGACTGCCACAAAGACCTCCCCAGCCGAGATCAGGCAGTATGCACACGCTTCGTCGAGGGAATGATGCCAGGAGAACTGCGCACACACCTACGACGTCAGGTCCCAACCAGCACAGTCGAACCACAGCGAATTATCCTCCGTTTCATGAACGCGGAGAACGATTACATGCCTACACCCAGCAGCTCTCGATATCCACGGCCAACAGCAGCAACCGTGACTCCCGTGACCCTCTAAAGTTCTCTTAGATACTGGTGCGTCGGTTTCGCTCGTAAAGGCGGCCTTCCTTCGACGCGTGCCCCAGCACTCACCCCCAGTAAACGCACATAATATCTTGACTACGACTAACGGCGCTAAATTGGAAGCTCGATCTGCTACAGATCTACACCTGCGCCTGGGAGACTTAAATGTGCATCATCGGTTCCTTATTTGTACGCAAATAACATGGGACCTTATCCTCGGAGTGGACTTCCTGACGTCCCACCAAACCCTGATAGATATTCCCAATTCTCGCGTCACAATTGACTCTGTCCCTGTAGCATTATATAGCCCCCAACAACAGACCTCTTCGGTGTTAAGGGTACCAATATCTACCACCTTAAATCAAATTTCGGTTGACCCATCCGCTCCTGCGCCTCTCCGAGAGCGAATGCTAGAATTAATTGGTGAATACGCGGATGTGTTTGATGATGGGGTTAATCCAGGACGAACTGGAGTGGTCAAGCACCGTATCGATACCGGCAGCCATCCGCCGGTGCGCCAGCTACCCAGACGCATTCCGGTGTGTTATCAGCCCCAACTAGAACGTTTGCTACAGGACATGCTGGATAAAAAGATCATCGTACCTTCCTCGTCCCCATGGGCGTCACCTATTGTGTTAGTTAAGAAGAAAGATGGATCCCTCCGTATGTGTATCGACTACCGCAGGTTGAACGCCGTGACGAGACGTGATTCCTTCCCGATCCCTCGCATTGACTCTACTCTCGACGTACTGAGTGGCTCGAAATGGTTCTCCACGTTAGATTTAGCATCTGGGTACTGGCAAGTTGAGGTACACCCTGACGACGGCCCAAAGACTGCCTTCATCCTTCCGACTGGGTTGTATGAATTTCGCACCATGCCCTTTGGTTTGTGTAATGCCCCCGCCACTTTTCAACGGCTGATGCAAGTTGTCCTGGATAGGTTAGTTCCACAACAATGTTTAATATATCTTGATGACATCGTTGTCCACGGAAAATCCCCAGAAGAGCACATAGATAACCTACGTACGGTCTTTAAACGCTTACGCACGGCGGGCTTGAACTTGAAACCGTCTAAGTGCACCTTTCTTCAGCGAGAATTTATTTTCTTGGGTCACCGCATTTCCCCAGATGGCATCCAGACAGATCCAGCGAAAACTCGCCTCATCGCCGACTGGGCCGTACCTCAGTGTAGTTAGGACGTTTGCAGCTTCTTGGGTTTCGCGTCGTACTATCGTCGCTTCGTCCCCGCGTTCGCCACCCTAGCATCACCCCTACATCGCTTAACGGAACAGGGTCGAAAATTTTTATGGACTAGTGAGTGTCAAGATGCCTTTAACGAGTTGAAGAAACGCCTCACGTCATCACCCATCCTCGCATTTCCTGACACGTCTCCATCGGCTGGCTCCTTCATTTTAGATACTGATGCAAGTGCCACTGCCATTGGTGCCGTTCTCTCCCAAGTGGCACCCGATGGTCGAGAACGGGTTATTGCATATGCCAGCCGTAAGCTTGACAAACGTGAAACCCGGTACTCCACGACACGCCGAGAGATGCTGGCTCTCGTTCATTTTCTCAAATACTTCCGTCATTATCTTCTTGGGCGCCCGTTTCGAGCACGCACTGACCATCGTGCCCTGCAGTGGCTGCAAACCTTTCGCGAACCTGAAGGCCAGGTTGCTCGCTGGCAGGAACGGTTGCAGGAGTTTGATTTTACCTGTGAGTACCACCTTGGACCCCGCCACGCTAACACTGACGCCCTTTCCCGTCTGCCGTCTGATGTTTCCCCGGTGAATCCTATATTAAATACAGGTCTAGATGTTGATCGGGCAGCACTGCAGGCGTCTGACGCCGATATTCAACTTGTCTACTCCCGACAGCTTCACGGGAACGATAAACCGCCGAATAGAGAACTACAGAGTCTGTCTGATGCAACCAAATGCATCTGCGGTAAGTGGGGGATACTACGCCTGATTGATAACGTTTTGTGTATAGTCGAACCACCATCATCGCCTCGCCTTCTCGTGCCACGTTTGAAAGTCCTGGAGGTAATACATCTTGTACACCAGCAACTGGGTCACGCTGGCCAACGAAAAACCGAGCACGCCGTCCGTCAACGCTTTTGGCGGCCACTTCTTCACCACGACGTGACTGAATATTGCTGCAACTGTGCTACGTGTGCGCAGATTAAACAGCCCAAAGCATCCCCCCGAGCACCGTTAGTACCGATGCTTACCGAGGCGCCTAATCACCGAGTTGGGGTAGACGTAATGGGGCCAATAACAACGTCGAGACGCGGCAATCGATACATACTTGTCATGGTCGATTACTTCACAAAGTGGTGCGAAGCCGTCCCCTTGCAACAACAAGATGCCTTGACGATTGGCCGCGCGTTCATAGACAATTGGGTGCCCCGTTTTGGTGCCCCTCTTTATCTACACTCTGACTAGGGCGCTGCATTCGAGAGTCATCTTCTTGCTCACATCTGCAATACCTTTGGCATCCGGAAGACACATACTACGCCATACCACCCACAGGGTAATGGACTCGTCGAACGTACCAACAGAACTATTAAGAACCTCATCAGTGCCTTCCTATGCAACGCACCGGAGAATACCTGGGATGAAGTCCTGCCCCAGTGTTTGCTAGCATACCGCTCTTCCATGCATTCATCTACGGGTTTTTCTCCAGCCCTGCTATTGTTCGGACATGAACTCCGTCTTCCAGTCGAGATTCAAACTCCGCTGTTACCACACGAGAAAATCGACTGCATTCCCTATGTCCGACATCTTCGCCACCACCTAGAGGTCGCCTACAACCTGGCGCGTCGTCATCTTCAGTCCTCGTCCGACCACCAGAAGACTATTTACGACCGATTTGCCCGCGGCCCCACTTACTCGCTTGGCGATTACGTCTGGCTTCATCGACCATCCGTTCCGGCCGGTTCCTGCCCCAAATTCTACGCTCCCTGGCAGGGACCCTATGAGATCGTCCGGCATCGACGACCGACTACGTATGTTCTGCGGCATCTGCTACGGCCTCAAGAGAAGCTAGTCACAGCGCATTATAATCAACTGAAACCACATCATCCAGCAGCCGTCACGGAACCGTCTCCACCCGCGCAACCGTCACCCGCAACCAGCTACGCCGAGGTGCCGCCCGATGGAGGCATTGCATACCCTACACCACCACTGGGCACTGAGGACAGTGCCTCCAGAGGGGAGGAGGCGATGTAATGCAATAGAAACAAATATAATGCCACTAAACAAGTTTTTTTCTTCTTTTTCAGAAAGAAACGTTGATGTGGCATCACTAGAGCAAGAGGAAGATCGATTATCCAAACTTGTTATAAATGATGAGAACTAGCTTGTACCCGGGCAATTCAAGTCTTGCTTGCTTGAAATAAACGCTTCTTCCTCGCCGTCTTTGCCTTCTTTCTTCATCCGTCGTGCTTGTGGCCTGTGTGCGTCATGATGGGAATAGGATAGACGCACAAATCAGCTGATTGCTGCAGTTTTAAGGTGTTACCATGGCGTTGTGTTTTGGCTATTCAATGTTGTTTTTAGTAGTTTTTCGACAGAAATGGACTTTAAAAGTCGCATTTTAACGAAAAAACGTGTAAAAAGTGAGAAAAGTGGTCTTTTTCAATGTGTTCACAAAATGCTCTCTTTTTACGGAATTGACATACTGAGGTGCATAAGAAATGTCAGAATTTGTTTGAAAATGTCAATTATGATATAAAATGCAAAATAACTCCAATTGTTTCAGTGTATTTTACGTAAATGATTAGGAGAGAGTTAAATATCTAGGTAATTATGATTTCATTATGTTTACAAATTTCACAGTAATAAAGGAAACTGAGTTGGTAATTTCGTCAGATAACGGTGAATAAACAGTCATTTAACTGGTAGGTACTGTGTTTCAAGTTATTTATTTCGCCCATCATTTCCTGACTGAATTTTTGTCATTTTTAATTTCCAGGTTATGGTCTTCAATTCCGCAATCACTCAATACATTTAGACATTCCAGTGGGGTTAAAAAGGATAATATTTGTGTACATGATGAAATATTTGAGATATCACTAATGTATTTACCGAAATAAATATTGTTGTAAAAGTTCTGCTCTATTAATACTTAGTGTTTGACGAGTTGCAAAGTGATACCAGTGTAGAAGACGTAATATTCGTAAAATGGCATATTCACACGTTGCCGAATTTGGTCACGATGGGGTACTGTTATCGCTTTTAAGTAATTGCTTTCGCTAGTAAATCTTAAATAGACGTTATGCACAACAAAAGCCTATTTAGTGAATCACAGTATTTCATGATAACAAAATAATCAACGAAGTTTAGTGACGTAGTCAACTAATGCACGAGTCTAAGTGTTGGTGTGATCATGTAAGAGCCTTTTGATACGAAATGATAACACAAGAAGAGTAATGTAGTCTTCCCTTTATTGCCTAATGATACCCTTTGAGATAGTGGTGTTAAACGCAACATAATAATAACAGAGTATTTGTGATAAATGGGATATACGTTGCATTGTGTACTTGAAGTGCCTAGACTACTAATACAAGTCGTGTGCACATAGAACCTACGTTTGCTAAGTTGTGTTTCGTTGCTACAGTACGAGCACATGTTTGACGGCTACTTTCTTAACAATCTTGAATATTAATCTTATTATTATTATATTATTATTTATTATTGTATCCTTTAGTTCCTAGAGGAACATAGGGCTTCAGCTGCGCACCTCCATTTACTTCGGTTTTTTGACAACTTTTTCACTCTGCTCCAGGTCTGCCCACATGCTTTCATCTCCTCTTCACATGACCTCCTCCAAGTCACCCTTGGACGACCAACTCGCCGCCTCCCTTTCGGGTTCCACTCGAGGGCTTGTCTAGTGATGTCACTTGTTGGTTTCCTCAGCGTATGGCCAATCCATCTCCATTTCTTTCTGCCTATTTGTTTCACAATCGGTTCCTGATTGGTTCGCTCCCAGAGATCCCTGTTGCTGATCTTTTCTGGCCATCTGATCTTGAGTATTGAGCGGAGACAGTTGTTAATGAAGGTTTGAAGTTTGTTTGAGATGCTCTTTATGACTCGCCAAGTCTCTGATCCGTATAGTAGCACTGACTTCACATTGGAGTTGAAAATCCGGATCTTATTTTTGATGCTGAATGCTGTTGACCTCCACACAGATTTGAGAGTAATGAAAGCTTGTCTTGCTTTTCCGATTCTGGCTTTGATGTCCTCGTCAGTTCCGCCTGTAGTTGAGACGATGCTTCCCAGGTAGGTGAAGGAGGTTGTTTCTTTCAGGTTCTTCCCATTTATGCTTATTGTGGTCTGTTGTTGCTGTTGATGTTGGCAAGGAATCTTCATCATCTCTGTTTTATCTATGTTCACGTGAAGTCCTATCTTTGATGCTTCTTCTGCCAACTTGTTACTTTTCATTTGCATATCTTCCAGTTTATGGGAAATCAGACATATATCATCGGCGAAATCCAGATCCTCCAAGTCTTTTGTGTCAGTCCATTTTATGCCTGTTCCCTCGTTGGTTGACGTTGTCTGTCGCATTATCCAATCGATTGCAATCAGGAAGATCATTGGTGATAGTAGACAGCCTTGCCTCACTCCCGTCCTCACTTCGAAGGCTTCCGTAAGTTTCCCGTTGTGGATTACTTGGCATGCAGCATTGTCGTATAACTGTTGGATGAGGTGTATAATTGTCGATGGGACCCCGTAGTAGCGAAGTAGTTTCCAAATGACCTCTCGATCGACGCTGTCGAAGGCCTTTTCAAAGTCGATGAAGTTGAGATAGAGAGGTGACTGCCATTCCAAGCTTTGTTCAATGATGATCCGTAGAGTGGCGATTTGATCAATACATGATTTGTTTCTCCTGAATCCAGCCTGTTCCGGACGAAGTTTTTCATCTAGGGCTTGTTTGATTCTCTCCAGGATGATGCGACTTAGTATCTTGCTTGGAATGGACAGAAGCATAATTCCCCGCCAGTTTTTACATTGACTTAAGTCTCCTTTCTTTGGAAGTTTGAATAAGTAACTGTTCTTCCAATCCTCGGGTACTTTGCCCTCTTTCCACACCTTCTCCAGTAGTGGTGTCATCAAGTCCGCTGTTGTCTCTGGGTCTATTTTCAAAGCCTCTGCTGGGATTCCATCTGGTCCCGGTGTTTTCCCAGTTTTAAGCATCTTGATTGCATTCAGGACTTCTGATTTCGTCGGGGGGTCAGTGTTCACTGGTAGTTCTGCTTCCGTTGTTGGTATTGCTGGACGTGTTGTAGGTGGCGGACGATTTAGAAGTCTTTTGAAGTGTTCAACCCAGTGCTTTCTCTGTTCCACCTCTTTGGTGATTGACTTTCCATTGTCGTCCTTTATTGGCTTAATCTGTGTCGAACGTTTGCCCGAAAGGTTCCTAGTTGTTTGGTAGAGTGTGGCGAGGTCTCCTTTGCCTGCAGCTTGTTCTGCTTCGTTTGCCATGGTTTCATAATATTTTCTTTTGTCTTCCCTGGCACTTTTCTTCACTCTTTTGTTCAGTGTATTGTAGCTTGCATTCAGCTCCTGTTTTTGTTGCTCGTCGGTGCACTGGATAATCTTTTGCTTCACTGTCCTTCTCTCTTCTATTAGTTTCCAAGTGTCCGTAGTGAGCCACTGTTTGTCCTGTCTCTTTTTTCTGCCTAGAATTTCTATACAGGTTTGGCTCCACACCGTTTTCAAGTTGTTCCAGTGCTTTTATACGCAACTGAAACACTTTACACAAGGCTTGATGACACATTGAGGAAGTAATGATAGTTTAAGACTGACGCATTTCACATAAGTATTAATACGTTGCCTATCATTCTCGTTAACTCTGCAATGTCCTCAAAATGATAAGTAAAAGAGACAAAGTAAGTCGACATAAATGCATATATTTGTAGGGAAACAATAATCAATCAAGTTGAAAATGACTCAGAATAAAAGAGTACATATATACACTAAAAAGAGTTAATAATAATAATATATTCTCATTTTTTACATGAGGGACGCCAGTTTACAGGCATCATCAATTCGATAATTTACACATAATATTAATAAGCATATTTAGTAAAGATAATATAATAAAGTACATTTTTTTCCCTAGCTATGTAGGGTACACCAATTGTATAGGCATGCATAAATATTGTTTGAATAATAATATTTCTATAGTTTGGTTTGTAAGGATTAGTTATGTTTTACGAGTTGATCACGGATCGATATCAGTTAGAGAACCATTGAAAACCAGGGAGTACTGGACAGCTGCTGTTTCATCCTAGTTTGGGAATCATCAGCAGTACGCACCCACTGAGTTTCGAACCCAGGACCTTCCGGTTACAAGGCAAGCTCGTATACCATTCAGCCACTGGAACCCGATTCAATGGCTCGTGAATTCTAACTTCTACCAATTCGTGATTTAGCGCGACCCCAACCATCGTCGTTGGTGGGACATCCATCCATACACGTGACATCTAATTGGACCTCACTGGTCACGACTTCTCACTAGAACTCAGGAAACTCCAGCCTGTAGCAAGTCACTAATCCTTACAAACCAAACTATAGAAAGTTAATCTGATGCTCGTTAGTGACTTGCTACAGGTTGGAGTTTCCTGAGTTCTAGTGAGAAGTCGTGACCAGTGAGGTCCAATTAGATGTCACGTGTGTGGATGGATGTCCCACCAACGACGATGGTTGGGGTCGCGCTAAATCACGAATTGGTAGAAGTTAGAATTCACGAGCCATTGAATCGGGTTCCAGTGGCTGAATGGTATACGAGCTTGCCTTGTAACCGGAAGGTCCTGGGTTCGAAACCCAGTGGGTGCGTACTGCCGATGATTCCCAAACTAGGATGAAACAGCAGCTGTCCAGTACTCCCTGGTTTTCAATGGTTCTCTAACTGATATCGATCCGTGATCAACTCGTAAAATTAATAATAATAATAATATATTCCTTACTGTTTATGCAGGAACATACCTATTGTACAGGCATGGATAAGTTATTATATAAATTACACATAATTTGATGTATAATGGACTTACAGTTTGGTTGTTCTTTCTGACATTAGGGTCAGTCGGAACAGTCTGCTATAAAGTCTGTTTGTGTAGCACATAAAGAGATATAGAAATATTGTCTTCGCATTAACAAAAAACCCAGACATCACATGAATGTAATACAAATATCTGGGAAAAATAAAGCTTGAAGTCAATTCTCCTATATAACTTTATTGTGAACAGCACCCTTGGCTTAAAGATTATTGATGTATTATGTTGAGATCAGTGATATATTTATTCCATTTTTCAGCAGTCTTATCGTAGTTTCATAACAGGAAAGAAATTTGATCGTGGAGGCGAAAATTAGATAAGGTCATGTCGGGTTATTTTACTGCATCAAATGGTGCCGAGGTCGATTCCAGAATTCTCCATTTGCGCCATTTGTGTCTGCATGGCGGACTGTACTCGTAAGTTGAGTAAATTGTTGAAAACCAGTTGCTTCTTTATTTCAGATCATGAATACTCATTTACATCGTGTCCGCCAGCTTCTTTAAATGGTAGAATTGGATCGTTCCTGGAATTTGAGTGATTATGGGATAAATGGTTTGGAATTAATCATAGCAGTTAGAATACAGTTAAACATGCAGAGAAGTACTTTTGATTCAGCAACCGGTGAATTTTTTATTCTTTTCGATCTAGTACCAGAATAACTGCGAACCATTCCATTCAATATGTCGAATAAGGCACGCAGGAGGAGATCATTACCATGGAATGAGTCAACTTGATCTGAGATGCAGCTTTCAGCATGTTTTCGTTATATCATAGATATCCAGGTTTATTGGCGCTGTAGAGGCAGTGATTTGGATTATGACGTATTCTACAAAGTCTCCGTGCCCATTTGAAGTATACATGTGCTTTGAAAGGATTACTTTGTTGGCTCCTACCCCCACTGAGTGTTAACAACAGCTGCTGTGGGTTTATGTATTTCCTCGCCTTTTTGGATAAAACATCGCCGCATTCTTTTTGGGTAGGAGACCAGTTGGTGGATTATAAATGATATCCAAGTAACTTTTATCTTTTCATGTTGTGTTGCGGTAAGTTTCTACCTTGTTTTCTCATATTTCATTCGTATGTTGATTCTGGTTCTCCCTTTGTATCAGGTAGACATAGTTTGATCGACTCTTGGTTGAATGGGTGTTATTGTCATGACTGCCGCTTTTTTGTCTGGAATTATAAATAGAGACAAAACAAACAACAGGTGTAGTCTCTGAGTTCATACATTAAATGGGCCTATGATTTCTGAAACTCTTACATGGGAATTACCATTGGTATCAATTACAAAAATTAATAACAATCCAGCGAAAAAATCGCAGTTGTAGAGTTTTTTAAAGCTGCATTACAGTCATCATAAAGTCCACCAAACACTCCATCCGCAACATCTGTGTCAGTTTGCCTCCATTGTAAGTGGTGTTGGACCAGCCTTTGCAGTTTTCGTCACCACCAGTTCCGTTCGCAGAAACTGGATGTGAACTTTCCAAGCAGCCCAATCGGACAAATGTGGGGACAAAGTGGGGACATTTTGGGGAAAATGGGGGCAGAATGAGGACAACATTTTGAAGAATGGGGACAAAATAGGAATAATGGGGACAAAATGGGGATAATATCTGAAAAATGGGGACAAAAAGGGGACAATATTTAAAAAGTGGGGACAAAATGGGGATAATGGGGACAAAATGCGAATAATGGGGACAAAATGGGGAAGTCTTTGAAAAGTTTTACCTCGGTAGACTACTGAAAAATTGTAAGTAGTAAAATGTTTAGGTCGGAAATACTTCACCGAGGCTAGAAATGTATAAAACGCATGAATTAACTGCTGCATTTTTTGAAAATCAATGAAATCTACATTTTCCTATTGAATAATTTTTAATCTTACTGACCAATCAGTTCAGTTAGTGCCAAATTTCTTCGCTAAACGTTAATTACAGCGCTACATATGTCAGGGTTTGTTTTATTACACTTACACATATTGCGCGCACTTTTAAACCGTTCAGCATGCAGGTAGGTGGTCGCTGTTCTCTCTTTTTTACTTTTCTCCTAGTCTAACGCTAAATACCCTATACTAAGCCTGAAGAGATTACGTGAGCGTAATCTACAATTGACCTGCCATTACACTACGTTTTACAGAAGGTATAAACGTAATTATGCGCAGATAATGGCCGAGATAAATGCAGCGTCGACGTCAACGGAGGCTGTCTCACATGCTGTCCTTCCTGTTGAGGTCGAGCCCTCTTCAGTGAACACTGATAGTATGACTAATGAAATCGAGGTAGTGCCATCGACACCGTGCACCAGCGTAACACCATGTGCTAGTACTTCGGAAATGTGCACACAAGTCTCTTCTGAACGTGATGAATTGACAAGTCTGCTTCTGAATATCCTAGTCACCACGAACATTTCACAAGCAGACGCTAACAGAATCTTGGAGATATTCCGTGCGGAATTGCCTCAACTACAAAAAACTGTTAGAAGTGTACTGAGAATGTGTGGGTCGTGTGATTCTAGACTACTGGGAGAAGGAATGTATTGCCACATCGGTCTCAAAAAAATGTTTGCAGCACTACATGAAGATGTCGTCTGTGATTGAAACTCCCAGCAACATGATTGACCTGCAGTTGAATGTCGACGGTTTGTCCATCTCGAAGTCTACTAACCAGCAGTTATGGCCCCTGTTAGGTAGGATTACGACACCGTTTTTAAGCAGTGTTTTCTTGATAGGTATATATGGTGGTCCTAGCAAGCCCAGCAGTTACAAAGAGTTATGCATTGACTTAGTCTCCGAACTGAAGGATATATTAAGTCTAGGCATACACATTACCAGACTTCATAGGCATTTCAACGTTCGTTTAACAGCCGTCATCTGTGATGCACCGGCTAGAGCGGACTTGAAGTATATAGTAGGTCATAATGCTAGTTCAGGTTGCGACAAATGCACAAAGTTGATGAAAGAATGATATTTGGAAACGGCTTTTTCCCAATAAGAACTGATGACAGCTTCCATCAAAGGATGCAGTCAAGTCACCACCGTGGAGACTGCATTTTTGAGGAATTAAACATTGATATGGTTAAGTGCATCCCTCTTGATCCAATGCACCTAGTGTACTTAGTGGTAGTTAGGAAGCTTATAAGTCTCTGGCAAGACTTAGCTAAAAAAAATGAGATGCACGTGGACCGTCTTATGCTAGGAAATATTGACGGGAAGATATTAGACTGTGCTGGAATGACACCCAGGGACTTCCCGAGGAAATGTAGAGGGCTAACCAAAGTTAGTCTGTGGAAAGCCACAGAATGTCGCCTGTTCCTCCTGTACCTAGGACCAGTTGTACTTAAGGACATAATGCCACTGGCAATTTATCGCAACTTCCACAGATTAAGTCTAGCAGTTTACCTTTTGTCTCACCCTAGATTTTATAGGAATTACTTAGAAGGTTGCAGAGTTTAGTTAATCAACTTTCTTAATGAGTTTGAGGTTATATATGGTAGGAAGCACCTAGTTTATAACATCCATTGTCTGCAACACTTGGCTGAAGATGTCAATCAAATGGGACCGTTGGAATCTTTTTCGGCCTTCCCATTTGAATCTTATATGCAGACAATCAGGCGATCGATGCATTCAAACAATGCAATTGCTAAGCAAGCGGCAAACCGTTTTGCTGAAAAGGTGTTCCACGACTGCAAATCAGGAGGAGTACACAATGAAGTTTTAAATGAGTGTGAGGTGGATGCACGTAGGCAAACAGTTAACACTAGGAATACACTTATTACTTCCTCTGCACCAGATAACTTAGTTATAGCTCACGGTAGACCTTATGCAGAGTTTAGTGACTTCTTCGAGGAACCGTTTAAGTCATCCCACATTGGTATATGGAAATGCTCAAAAGTTAGCCCCTACAAGGTAGAGATTCGTTCGTCAGACATTACTTGTAAGTGTTTCGGAATTCGTACAGATAGGTATGCAGTTGCGGTGCCTTTGCCTCATACTTTTCCATAACCTGCTTAGACAGTTGTGTCAATCGTCGGCATTCCTGTATTCAATTGCCAAGCGGACTATTAAGACAGTAAATTTTGTTTTCATCATATTTATCATTTCTTACAGAAAGAAAAGAAGAATTATGCTGTATTACGGAAACCTGGTTCCCAAGAATTATTCATAGCTGCCAGAAGTTGGATGCTATCCGAAGACCTCTGCTTGTATCACAGCAGTGTAACAGATAATGAAGTTGAGGCTTGCGTAAGACCTCGACCAGAATGGGTGTTAACGGATTGTCAAATGTTAGCTGAACTAGGTAACTATTTACGTATTAACTACATTACCGTAATTAGACTCCTTCGTGGAAGCCAAGAATACTTTGCAGGCTACTAAACGAATACACAGTGTACTCTCCAATTCAGATAATCTGGAGGATACATTACCTCTTACCAATTCAAAACGTCAAAGGTAGATTCCTCTTATTGCTTAATCACAGAATGCAGAGTTGAGACAAAGAACTCCTCTTACGCTTACAACTCATTGGAACTTGAAGCAGTGGAAGCACAGAAAGTTTGTTTGCCTCGAAATACCCTTCAATAAATTTCATGGAAACTGTTGTCACTGATAGCCAGGTAACGCATTCCTTTAATATCATTACTCCTTCAGCGGCATATGGTAAAATGAAATCGTCATGATGTTAACACTCTTCGTCTAAATGACCAAGTGATTTGCTTATATCCCTTCATCTCCAGTGGTAAACAGTTTCAGACCATAAGACCTACTTACTGTGTGTGTGTGTGTGTAAGGTCTGCCCAGTTGCTTTGGTTGATGAGTAGCTGGGGCAGGATTGGAAGCGGGACCCACTGACTGGCTGGCTGACAGTTGAATGAATGCTCAAGTCAGTTGACCATATCTCCAGCCTTATCTCTCTAGTGTTCTTTCAAGTTAGAGTTCATGGAAAATCTGACAGCTTGAGGTAATCCTTCCGGGTGAAACGCTTCCAGACGCACCTAGGAGAGAGATCACCACAGTTAAACACATCTTCGCCAATAATAGAAAAGATTTGTAACTCAGGTGGATGATTTGCGATTAATAGTGTTCTCAGAAAATTATGGACATCAGTTTGATTGGGATAATGTCAAAATCTTAGACAGAGGAAACACCAAATGTGCCAGGGAATTCCTAGAAGCCTGGTACTCAAACGAAAATGCATTAATAAACACGTTAATATAGATGAAATATATCAACTGATAAAAAGTAAAATCAGGTGATCAGAAAGTGTGAAATCCCAATCAATAGAAAACGGTCAATACATATGTAAAGATGGTTGGTCACCAGGAGACGCAATTGTATCATCAATCATGGAGATTTTCAATCATTTGTTATGCTAAATACTGCGCTGAAGATGTCGTCCAGAAAGACGACGAAAGCTCCGCAGCTAAACCAACCAGTTCAGAGAACACTATTAATTGCAAATATCTTCGCCAAATTAATATCCTACGTTACCCTTGAAAAATCTATTATATAAGTATTAGAACTATCAATCTCTTTTTAGTTTAATCTTTTTCCAACTCAGTACTAGTTGTTCATATGCTAACTAATTGCTTTAGGGTTTAATCTTCTTAACAAAGTATATTCATTCATCGAAGAGACACTTCAACAAAATTATTATCAAGCGGCGAAATCGTATACATAAAATAAATAAGGAGATTTAAACTAAGCTGGTATGAATACTTGAAGTAAAAATCATATGAAAGGCGATTATAAATGTTTATAATTATAAACATAACTGGACATCAAGGCCAAATATAGAATACACCATAGGATGTTGATATGTTGGGAGGCAGCGTATTTTATTTTTATTTATTTAAACGCAGAAAAAACTTGGTACAATATGGCACCAAGAAGGATGCGCCACACAATAGTAATAAAACAACATAGATCAAAAAAGAAAAAAATATAAGTAGAGAACGGATAAAGAACTTCATCTGGAAGGAAGACAGTCATGCTTAACAAGTTCAACAGTGTTCGCTAACTATCATCGGGAAGGGAGGAAAGAAGGAAATCGCAACACATTCGCCATTGATTACGATTCTTGGCCATATCCGATAGCGTTTCGAGCCATGGATTTGAGCTATCTCTCGGACCCCAACCAGGGAGTCGTGACACACCAAACGATGCTAATCTAGCACAAACATCCTTCGTCCCACGACACCACGTCATGAACTAACCACCCCTCTGCCTTTTCCATCCCTTCCCAGGGTTGGCTAGCGAACAGAGACTTGTACGGAAGCCTCTGGGGTAACATTCCCAGCACATGTCGAAGACACCGGAGCCGGTGTTTCCAGATGATGGCACTCAATGAATGATGATCTCCACTGTGTTCAAACACACGCCGCCGAACCTCAGGATTACTCACGCGATGATACCATCGAATGCAAGCAATTCTGGGGAGACAGCGATGATCGAACACGCAGAGTCGCCGCCGGACATCCTCAGCCTACTCGGTGAGGCCAGGTTTCACAGGCCTGGCGTAGAGCAAGACAGCCCGCACCGAAGCATTGTATACCCGACCTTTGGTAGCCAGGCTAACATCGCGACAGCGCCAGAGGTGGCTGAAGTCGATGTATGCCACCCTAGCCTTCATTATACGGTTGGAAATCTCATCCGTCACCCGTCCGCCAGCACTCACACAAGTACCCAGATACACAAACTTATCACCAACTTCAAGCGGTTCACCCGCAAGAGTGAGTGTAGGCACAGGTTCCTGCCAATCTTGTAACAGTACTTTGCATTCACACGGCGCAAAGCACATACCATACTTACAGACACTGATCGCCAACTGATTAAGTGCGATTTGGGCAGCCTGCATGCTATCGCAGAGTAAGACGATATCGTCTGCATACTCGAGGTAGAAAAGTCTATCTCCAGGTAGCAGACATACACCACCTTCACAGACATCCTTCAGGGTTACACTCCAGAATGTCATCGATGACAAAGTTAAAGAGAAATGGAGAGATTAGGCAACCCTGTCTAACCCCACTGTTGGTTGGGAACAGTGATGATAGTTGGTTGTATGCCCTCATCCTACCCGAGGTGTTTCTGTATACGGCTTTCAAGATGTTAACAAACTTCCAATAGACACCCTTCTCTAACAGACAGTTCCAGAGCACAGTTCTGTCCAACGAAACGAAGGCAGCCTTAATATCAAGAAACACAGCGATCGTTGGCCTACAATACGTGTGGCAGTGTTCCAACAACTGACAGAGGGTGAACACTTAGAGACCCGCCTTAAATTCATGAATGACCGATGCCTTCAATGTCTGTAGAAGTTTGTCACAAAGAAAACGCAGCCAGTTAGCACGAATTCCACATGTCATCTTCATATCATGGTTAAGGAGATTAGTACAATGACAGAAATCGATAAAGCGCTGTTCTGACAAAGGTGGAGGTGTTGTGTCATGATGAATCGCCAAGATTGTATCCATAAAATCTCAGTGATTCATCTGGTCAGATGAATCACTGAGATTTTATGGATACAATCTTGGCGATTCATCATGACACAACACCTCCACCTTTGTCAGAACAGCATACGATAATATCACCACTCTCTTTTAATTCTTCTTTATGTTGGTTGAAAGATTATTTGAGCTAGGTTTTGAATTAGTAAAGTAAACTGCTGGCAGCAATCAACAAGATCTGTTGAGTTTAATGAAGTGTTGGAATTCCTGCAGTGATGCTGGTATAAGGAGGAGGTCAGAAGTCTGGTTGATTAGGTTTTTAAATTGTATTCGAGTGTGCGATCTGTTGACTTTGGATACACTGTTACAGAACCTAGGGCCCAGTTACAGAGCTTGTAGTTGGGTTTCCGAAGGAGCGATAGAAAGATAGTTGAACACACATTTTTATTGGGATCAGTCGGAAATCGACTTTCTGCTACTACCTGCTTGAGGCCGTCAAAATGTTTGAGACCGATGAATCCGCACTTTGCATCCAATAAGCGTGTTCGACACCACTCATTGGTGCGTAAACAAGTTCTCTGGCTAGGACAAAACATAAGAGCGCCAAGTGTTGAGGAGAAGAAAACCGCAGTACAGCCAAATAGACGTAACGGCGTAATACCACATAAGTAGGCATCCTGTCCAACAAGGATCAACAAGTTCTAGCGCCAAAGTGCAAATAGATACAACTGCAGCTGTAACTATTTGCACTTTGGCGCTAGAACTTGTTGATCCTTGTTGGACAGGATGCCTACTTATGTGGTATTACGCCGTTACGTCTATTTGGCTGTACTGCGGTTTTCTTCTCCTCAACACTTGGCGCTCTTATGTTTTGTCCTAGCCAGAGAACTTGTTTACGCACCAATGAGTGGTGTCGAACACGCTTATTGGATGCAAAGTGCGGATTCATCGGTCTCAAACATTTTGACGGCCTCAAGCAGGTAGTAGCAGAAAGTCGATTTCCGACTGATCCCAATAAAAATGTGTGTTCAACTATCTTTCTATCGCTCCTTCGGAAACCCAACTACAAGCTCTGTAACTGGGCCCTAGGTTCTGTAACAGTGTATCCAAAGTCAACAGATCGCACACTCGAATACAATTTAAAAACCTAATCAACCAGACTTCTGACCTCCTCCTTATACCAGCATCACTGCAGGAATTCCAACACTTCATTAAACTCAACAGATCTTGTTGATTGCTGCCAGCAGTTTACTTTACTAATTCAAAACCTAGCTCAAATAATCTTTCAACCAACATAAAGAAGAATTAAAAGAGAGTGGTGATATTATCGTATGCTGTTCTGACAAAGGTGGAGGTGTTGTGTCATGATGAATCGCCAAGATTGTATCCATAAAATCTCAGTGATTCTTCTGACCAGAAGAATCACTGAGATTTTATGGATACAATCTTGGCGATTCATCATGACACAACACCTCCACCTTTGTCAGAACAGCATACGATAATATCACCACTCTCTTTTAATTCTTCTTTATGTTGGTTGAAAGATTATTTGAGCTAGGTTTTGAATTAGTAAAGTAAACTGCTGGCAGCAATCAACAAGATCTGTTGAGTTTAATGAAGTGTTGGAATTCCTGCAGTGATGCTGGTATAAGGAGGAGGTCAGAAGTCTGGTTGATTAGGTTTTTAAATTGTATTCGAGTGTGCGATCTGTTGACTTTGGATACACTGTTACAGAACCTAGGGCCCAGTTACAGAGCTTGTAGTTGGGTTTCCGAAGGAGCGATAGAAAGATAGTTGAACACACATTTTTATTGGGATCAGTCGGAAATCGACTTTCTGCTACTACCTGCTTGAGGCCGTCAAAATGTTTGAGACCGATGAATCCGCACTTTGCATCCAATAAGCGTGTTCGACACCACTCATTGGTGCGTAAACAAGTTCTCTGGCTAGGACAAAACATAAGAGCGCCAAGTGTTGAGGAGAAGAAAACCGCAGTACAGCCAAATAGACGTAACGGCGTAATACCACATAAGTAGGCATCCTGTCCAACAAGGATCAACAAGTTCTAGCGCCAAAGTGCAAATAGATACAACCTGCAGCTGTAACTATTTGCACTTTGGCGCTAGAACTTGTTGATCCTTGTTGGACAGGATGCCTACTTATGTGGTATTACGCCGTTACGTCTATTTGGCTGTACTGCGGTTTTCTTCTCCTCAACACTTTGACGCTCTTATGTTTTGTCCTAGCCAGAGAACTTGTTTACGCACCAATGAGTGGTGTCGAACACGCTTATTGGATGCAAAGTGCGGATTCATCGGTCTCAAACATTTTGACGGCCTCAAGCAGGTAGTAGCAGAAAGTCGATTTCCGACTGATCCCAATAAAAATGTGTGTTCAACTATCTTTCTATCGCTCCTTCGGAAACCCAACTACAAGCTCTGTAACTGGGCCCTAGGTTCTGTAACAGTGTATCCAAAGTCAACAGATCGCACACTCGAATACAATTTAAAAACCTAATCAACCAGACTTCTGACCTCCTCCTTATACCAGCATCACTGCAGGAATTCCAACACTTCATTAAACTCAACAGATCTTGTTGATTGCTGCCAGCAGTTTACTTTACTAATTCAAAACCTAGCTCAAATAATCTTTCAACCAACATAAAGAAGAATTAAAAGAGAGTGGTGATATTATCGTATGCTGTTCTGACAAAGGTGGAGGTGTTGTGTCATGATGAATCGCCAAGATTGTATCCATAAAATCTCAGTGATTCTTCTGGCAGATGAATCACTGAGATTTTATGGATACAATCTTGGCGATTCATCATGACACAACACCTCCACCTTTGTCAGAACAGCATACGATAATATCACCACTCTCTTTTAATTCTTCTTTATGTTGGTTGAAAGATTATTTGAGCTAGGTTTTGAATTAGTAAAGTAAACTGCTGGCAGCAATCAACAAGATCTGTTGAGTTTAATGAAGTGTTGGAATTCCTGCAGTGATGCTGGTATAAGGAGGAGGTCAGAAGTCTGGTTGATTAGGTTTTTAAATTGTATTCGAGTGTGCGATCTGTTGACTTTGGATACACTGTTACAGAACCTAGGGCCCAGTTACAGAGCTTGTAGTTGGGTTTCCGAAGGAGCGATAGAAAGATAGTTGAACACACATTTTTATTGGGATCAGTCGGAAATCGACTTTCTGCTACTACCTGCTTGAGGCCGTCAAAATGTTTGAGACCGATGAATCCGCACTTTGCATCCAATAAGCGTGTTCGACACCACTCATTGGTGCGTAAACAAGTTCTCTGGCTAGGACAAAACATAAGAGCGTCAAGTGTTGAGGAGAAGAAAACCGCAGTACAGCCAAATAGACGTAACGGCGTAATACCACATAAGTAGGCATCCTGTCCAACAAGGATCAACAAGTTCTAGCGCCAAAGTGCAATTAGATACAACCTGCAGCTGTAACTATTTGCACTTTGGCGCTAGAACTTGTTGATCCTTGTTGGACAGGATGCCTACTTATGTGGTATTACGCCGTTACGTCTATTTGGCTGTACTGCGGTTTTCTTCTCCTCAACATTTGACGCTCTTATGTTTTGTCCTAGCCAGAGAACTTGTTTACGCACCAATGAGTGGTGTCGAACACGCTTATTGGATGCAAAGTGCGGATTCATCGGTCTCAAACATTTTGACGGCCTCAAGCAGGTAGTAGCAGAAAGTCGATTTCCGACTGATCCCAATAAAAATGTGTGTTCAACTATCTTTCTATCGCTCCTTCGGAAACCCAACTACAAGCTCTGTAACTGGGCCCTAGGTTCTGTAACAGTGTATCCAAAGTCAACAGATCGCACACTCGAATACAATTTAAAAACCTAATCAACCAGACTTCTGACCTCCTCCTTATACCAGCATCACTGCAGGAATTCCAACACTTCATTAAACTCAACAGATCTTGTTGATTGCTGCCAGCAGTTTACTTTACTAATTCAAAACCTAGCTCAAATAATCTTTCAACCAACATAAAGAAGAATTAAAAGAGAGTGGTGATATTATCGTATGCTGTTCTGACAAAGGTGGAGGTGTTGTGTCATGATGAATCGCCAAGATTGTATCCATAAAATCTCAGTGATTCATCTGACAGAAGAATCACTGAGATTTTATGGATACAATCTTGGCGATTCATCATGACACAACACCTCCACCTTTGTCAGAACAGCATACGATAATATCACCACTCTCTTTTAATTCTTCTTTATGTTGGTTGAAAGATTATTTGAGCTAGGTTTTGAATTAGTAAAGTAAACTGCTGGCAGCAATCAACAAGATCTGTTGAGTTTAATGAAGTGTTGGAATTCCTGCAGTGATGCTGGTATAAGGAGGAGGTCAGAAGTCTGGTTGATTAGGTTTTTAAATTGTATTCGAGTGTGCGATCTGTTGACTTTGGATACACTGTTACAGAACCTAGGGCCCAGTTACAGAGCTTGTAGTTGGGTTTCCGAAGGAGCGATAGAAAGATAGTTGAACACACATTTTTATTGGGATCAGTCGGAAATCGACTTTCTGCTACTACCTGCTTGAGGCCGTCAAAATGTTTGAGACCGATGAATCCGCACTTTGCATCCAATAAGCGTGTTCGACACCACTCATTGGTGCGTAAACAAGTTCTCTGGCTAGGACAAAACATAAGAGCGTCAAGTGTTGAGGAGAAGAAAACCGCAGTACAGCCAAATAGACGTAACGGCGTAATACCACATAAGTAGGCATCCTGTCCAACAAGGATCAACAAGTTCTAGCGCCAAAGTGCAAATAGATACAACCTGCAGCTGTAACTATTTGCACTTTGGCGCTAGAACTTGTTGATCCTTGTTGGACAGGATGCCTACTTATGTGGTATTACGCCGTTACGTCTATTTGGCTGTACTGCGGTTTTCTTCTCCTCAACACTTGGCGCTCTTATGTTTTGTCCTAGCCAGAGAACTTGTTTACGCACCAATGAGTGGTGTCGAACACGCTTATTGGATGCAAAGTGCGGATTCATCGGTCTCAAACATTTTGACGGCCTCAAGCAGGTAGTAGCAGAAAGTCGATTTCCGACTGATCCCAATAAAAATGTGTGTTCAACTATCTTTCTATCGCTCCTTCGGAAACCCAACTACAAGCTCTGTAACTGGGCCCTAGGTTCTGTAACAGTGTATCCAAAGTCAACAGATCGCACACTCGAATACAATTTAAAAACCTAATCAACCAGACTTCTGACCTCCTCCTTATACCAGCATCACTGCAGGAATTCCAACACTTCATTAAACTCAACAGATCTTGTTGATTGCTGCCAGCAGTTTACTTTACTAATTCAAAACCTAGCTCAAATAATCTTTCAACCAACATAAAGAAGAATTAAAAGAGAGTGGTGATATTATCGTATGCTGTTCTGACAAAGGTGGAGGTGTTGTGTCATGATGAATCGCCAAGATTGTATCCATAAAATCTCAGTGATTCATCTGACCAGAAGAATCACTGAGATTTTATGGATACAATCTTGGCGATTCATCATGACACAACACCTCCACCTTTGTCAGAACAGCATACGATAATATCACCACTCTCTTTTAATTCTTCTTTATGTTGGTTGAAAGATTATTTGAGCTAGGTTTTGAATTAGTAAAGTAAACTGCTGGCAGCAATCAACAAGATCTGTTGAGTTTAATGAAGTGTTGGAATTCCTGCAGTGATGCTGGTATAAGGAGGAGGTCAGAAGTCTGGTTGATTAGGTTTTTAAATTGTATTCGAGTGTGCGATCTGTTGACTTTGGATACACTGTTACAGAACCTAGGGCCCAGTTACAGAGCTTGTAGTTGGGTTTCCGAAGGAGCGATAGAAAGATAGTTGAACACACATTTTTATTGGGATCAGTCGGAAATCGACTTTCTGCTACTACCTGCTTGAGGCCGTCAAAATGTTTGAGACCGATGAATCCGCACTTTGCATCCAATAAGCGTGTTCGACACCACTCATTGGTGCGTAAACAAGTTCTCTGGCTAGGACAAAACATAAGAGCGTCAAGTGTTGAGGAGAAGAAAACCGCAGTACAGCCAAATAGACGTAACGGCGTAATACCACATAAGTAGGCATCCTGTCCAACAAGGATCAACAAGTTCTAGCGCCAAAGTGCAAATAGTTACAGCTGCAGGTTGTATCTAATTGCACTTTGGCGCTAGAACTTGTTGATCCTTGTTGGACAGGATGCCTACTTATGTGGTATTACGCCGTTACGTCTATTTGGCTGTACTGCGGTTTTCTTCTCCTCAACATTTGACGCTCTTATGTTTTGTCCTAGCCAGAGAACTTGTTTACGCACCAATGAGTGGTGTCGAACACGCTTATTGGATGCAAAGTGCGGATTCATCGGTCTCAAACATTTTGACGGCCTCAAGCAGGTAGTAGCAGAAAGTCGATTTCCGACTGATCCCAATAAAAATGTGTGTTCAACTATCTTTCTATCGCTCCTTCGGAAACCCAACTACAAGCTCTGTAACTGGGCCCTAGGTTCTGTAACAGTGTATCCAAAGTCAACAGATCGCACACTCGAATACAATTTAAAAACCTAATCAACCAGACTTCTGACCTCCTCCTTATACCAGCATCACTGCAGGAATTCCAACACTTCATTAAACTCAACAGATCTTGTTGATTGCTGCCAGCAGTTTACTTTACTAATTCAAAACCTAGCTCAAATAATCTTTCAACCAACATAAAGAAGAATTAAAAGAGAGTGGTGATATTATCGTATGCTGTTCTGACAAAGGTGGAGGTGTTGTGTCATGATGAATCGCCAAGATTGTATCCATAAAATCTCAGTGATTCATCTGACCAGAAGAATCACTGAGATTTTATGGATACAATCTTGGCGATTCATCATGACACAACACCTCCACCTTTGTCAGAACAGCATACGATAATATCACCACTCTCTTTTAATTCTTCTTTATGTTGGTTGAAAGATTATTTGAGCTAGGTTTTGAATTAGTAAAGTAAACTGCTGGCAGCAATCAACAAGATCTGTTGAGTTTAATGAAGTGTTGGAATTCCTGCAGTGATGCTGGTATAAGGAGGAGGTCAGAAGTCTGGTTGATTAGGTTTTTAAATTGTATTCGAGTGTGCGATCTGTTGACTTTGGATACACTGTTACAGAACCTAGGGCCCAGTTACAGAGCTTGTAGTTGGGTTTCCGAAGGAGCGATAGAAAGATAGTTGAACACACATTTTTATTGGGATCAGTCGGAAATCGACTTTCTGCTACTACCTGCTTGAGGCCGTCAAAATGTTTGAGACCGATGAATCCGCACTTTGCATCCAATAAGCGTGTTCGACACCACTCATTGGTGCGTAAACAAGTTCTCTGGCTAGGACAAAACATAAGAGCGTCAAATGTTGAGGAGAAGAAAACCGCAGTACAGCCAAATAGACGTAACGGCGTAATACCACATAAGTAGGCATCCTGTCCAACAAAGATCAACAAGTTCTAGCGCCAAAGTGCAATTAGATACAACCTGCAGCTGTAACTATTTGCACTTTGGCGCTAGAACTTGTTGATCCTTGTTGGACAGGATGCCTACTTATGTGGTATTACGCCGTTACGTCTATTTGGCTGTACTGCGGTTTTCTTCTCCTCAACATTTGACGCTCTTATGTTTTGTCCTAGCCAGAGAACTTGTTTACGCACCAATGAGTGGTGTCGAACACGCTTATTGGATGCAAAGTGCGGATTCATCGGTCTCAAACATTTTGACGGCCTCAAGCAGGTAGTAGCAGAAAGTCGATTTCCGACTGATCCCAATAAAAATGTGTGTTCAACTATCTTTCTATCGCTCCTTCGGAAACCCAACTACAAGCTCTGTAACTGGGCCCTAGGTTCTGTAACAGTGTATCCAAAGTCAACAGATCGCACACTCGAATACAATTTAAAAACCTAATCAACCAGACTTCTGACCTCCTCCTTATACCAGCATCACTGCAGGAATTCCAACACTTCATTAAACTCAACAGATCTTGTTGATTGCTGCCAGCAGTTTACTTTACTAATTCAAAACCTAGCTCAAATAATCTTTCAACCAACATAAAGAAGAATTAAAAGAGAGTGGTGATATTATCGTATGCTGTTCTGACAAAGGTGGAGGTGTTGTGTCATGATGAATCGCCAAGATTGTATCCATAAAATCTCAGTGATTCATCTGACCAGAAGAATCACTGAGATTTTATGGATACAATCTTGGCGATTCATCATGACACAACACCTCCACCTTTGTCAGAACAGCATACGATAATATCACCACTCTCTTTTAATTCTTCTTTATGTTGGTTGAAAGATTATTTGAGCTAGGTTTTGAATTAGTAAAGTAAACTGCTGGCAGCAATCAACAAGATCTGTTGAGTTTAATGAAGTGTTGGAATTCCTGCAGTGATGCTGGTATAAGGAGGAGGTCAGAAGTCTGGTTGATTAGGTTTTTAAATTGTATTCGAGTGTGCGATCTGTTGACTTTGGATACACTGTTACAGAACCTAGGGCCCAGTTACAGAGCTTGTAGTTGGGTTTCCGAAGGAGCGATAGAAAGATAGTTGAACACACATTTTTATTGGGATCAGTCGGAAATCGTCTTTCTGCTACTACCTGCTTGAGGCCGTCAAAATGTTTGAGACCGATGAATCCGCACTTTGCATCCAATAAGCGTGTTCGACACCACTCATTGGTGCGTAAACAAGTTCTCTGGCTAGGACAAAACATAAGAGCGTCAAATGTTGAGGAGAAGAAAACCGCAGTACAGCCAAATAGACGTAACGGCGTAATACCACATAAGTAGGCATCCTGTCCAACAAGGATCAACAAGTTCTAGCGCCAAAGTGCAAATAGTTACAGCTGCAGGTTGTATCTAATTGCACTTTGGCGCTAGAACTTGTTGATCCTTGTTGGACAGGATGCCTACTTATGTGGTATTACGCCGTTACGTCTATTTGGCTGTACTGCGGTTTTCTTCTCCTCAACATTTGACGCTCTTATGTTTTGTCCTAGCCAGAGAACTTGTTTACGCACCAATGAGTGGTGTCGAACACGCTTATTGGATGCAAAGTGCGGATTCATCGGTCTCAAACATTTTGACGGCCTCAAGCAGGTAGTAGCAGAAAGTCGATTTCCGACTGATCCCAATAAAAATGTGTGTTCAACTATCTTTCTATCGCTCCTTCGGAAACCCAACTACAAGCTCTGTAACTGGGCCCTAGGTTCTGTAACAGTGTATCCAAAGTCAACAGATCGCACACTCGAATACAATTTAAAAACCTAATCAACCAGACTTCTGACCTCCTCCTTATACCAGCATCACTGCAGGAATTCCAACACTTCATTAAACTCAACAGATCTTGTTGATTGCTGCCAGCAGTTTACTTTACTAATTCAAAACCTAGCTCAAATAATCTTTCAACCAACATAAAGAAGAATTAAAAGAGAGTGGTGATATTATCGTATGCTGTTCTGACAAAGGTGGAGGTGTTGTGTCATGATGAATCGCCAAGATTGTATCCATAAAATCTCAGTGATTCATCTGACCAGAAGAATCACTGAGATTTTATGGATACAATCTTGGCGATTCATCATGACACAACACCTCCACCTTTGTCAGAACAGCATACGATAATATCACCACTCTCTTTTAATTCTTCTTTATGTTGGTTGAAAGATTATTTGAGCTAGGTTTTGAATTAGTAAAGTAAACTGCTGGCAGCAATCAACAAGATCTGTTGAGTTTAATGAAGTGTTGGAATTCCTGCAGTGATGCTGGTATAAGGAGGAGGTCAGAAGTCTGGTTGATTAGGTTTTTAAATTGTATTCGAGTGTGCGATCTGTTGACTTTGGATACACTGTTACAGAACCTAGGGCCCAGTTACAGAGCTTGTAGTTGGGTTTCCGAAGGAGCGATAGAAAGATAGTTGAACACACATTTTTATTGGGATCAGTCGGAAATCGACTTTCTGCTACTACCTGCTTGAGGCCGTCAAAATGTTTGAGACCGATGAATCCGCACTTTGCATCCAATAAGCGTGTTCGACACCACTCATTGGTGCGTAAACAAGTTCTCTGGCTAGGACAAAACATAAGAGCGTCAAATGTTGAGGAGAAGAAAACCGCAGTACAGCCAAATAGACGTAACGGCGTAATACCACATAAGTAGGCATCCTGTCCAACAAGGATCAACAAGTTCTAGCGCCAAAGTGCAAATAGTTACAGCTGCAGGTTGTATCTAATTGCACTTTGGCGCTAGAACTTGTTGATCTTTGTTGGACAGGATGCCTACTTATGTGGTATTACGCCGTTACGTCTATTTGGCTGTACTGCGGTTTTCTTCTCCTCAACATTTGACGCTCTTATGTTTTGTCCTAGCCAGAGAACTTGTTTACGCACCAATGAGTGGTGTCGAACACGCTTATTGGATGCAAAGTGCGGATTCATCGGTCTCAAACATTTTGACGGCCTCAAGCAGGTAGTAGCAGAAAGTCGATTTCCGACTGATCCCAATAAAAATGTGTGTTCAACTATCTTTCTATCGCTCCTTCGGAAACCCAACTACAAGCTCTGTAACTGGGCCCTAGGTTCTGTAACAGTGTATCCAAAGTCAACAGATCGCACACTCGAATACAATTTAAAAACCTAATCAACCAGACTTCTGACCTCCTCCTTATACCAGCATCACTGCAGGAATTCCAACACTTCATTAAACTCAACAGATCTTGTTGATTGCTGCCAGCAGTTTACTTTACTAATTCAAAACCTAGCTCAAATAATCTTTCAACCAACATAAAGAAGAATTAAAAGAGAGTGGTGATATTATCGTATGCTGTTCTGACAAAGGTGGAGGTGTTGTGTCATGATGAATCGCCAAGATTGTATCCATAAAATCTCAGTGATTCATCTGACCAGAAGAATCACTGAGATTTTATGGATACAATCTTGGCGATTCATCATGACACAACACCTCCACCTTTGTCAGAACAGCATACGATAATATCACCACTCTCTTTTAATTCTTCTTTATGTTGGTTGAAAGATTATTTGAGCTAGGTTTTGAATTAGTAAAGTAAACTGCTGGCAGCAATCAACAAGATCTGTTGAGTTTAATGAAGTGTTGGAATTCCTGCAGTGATGCTGGTATAAGGAGGAGGTCAGAAGTCTGGTTGATTAGGTTTTTAAATTGTATTCGAGTGTGCGATCTGTTGACTTTGGATACACTGTTACAGAACCTAGGGCCCAGTTACAGAGCTTGTAGTTGGGTTTCCGAAGGAGCGATAGAAAGATAGTTGAACACACATTTTTATTGGGATCAGTCGGAAATCGTCTTTCTGCTACTACCTGCTTGAGGCCGTCAAAATGTTTGAGACCGATGAATCCGCACTTTGCATCCAATAAGCGTGTTCGACACCACTCATTGGTGCGTAAACAAGTTCTCTGGCTAGGACAAAACATAAGAGCGTCAAATGTTGAGGAGAAGAAAACCGCAGTACAGCCAAATAGACGTAACGGCGTAATACCACATAAGTAGGCATCCTGTCCAACAAGATCAACAAGTTCTAGCGCCAAAGTGCAAATAGTTACAGCTGCAGGTTGTATCTATTTGCACTTTGGCGCTAGAACTTGTTGATCCTTGTTGGACAGGATGCCTACTTATGTGGTATTACGCCGTTACGTCTATTTGGCTGTACTGCGGTTTTCTTCTCCTCAACATTTGACGCTCTTATGTTTTGTCCTAGCCAGAGAACTTGTTTACGCACCAATGAGTGGTGTCGAACACGCTTATTGGATGCAAAGTGCGGATTCATCGGTCTCAAACATTTTGACGGCCTCAAGCAGGTAGTAGCAGAAAGTCGATTTCCGACTGATCCCAATAAAAATGTGTGTTCAACTATCTTTCTATCGCTCCTTCGGAAACCCAACTACAAGCTCTGTAACTGGGCCCTAGGTTCTGTAACAGTGTATCCAAAGTCAACAGATCGCACACTCGAATACAATTTAAAAACCTAATCAACCAGACTTCTGACCTCCTCCTTATACCAGCATCACTGCAGGAATTCCAACACTTCATTAAACTCAACAGATCTTGTTGATTGCTGCCAGCAGTTTACTTTACTAATTCAAAACCTAGCTCAAATAATCTTTCAACCAACATAAAGAAGAATTAAAAGAGAGTGGTGATATTATCGTATGCTGTTCTGACAAAGGTGGAGGTGTTGTGTCATGATGAATCGCCAAGATTGTATCCATAAAATCTCAGTGATTCATCTGACCAGAAGAATCACTGAGATTTTATGGATACAATCTTGGCGATTCATCATGACACAACACCTCCACCTTTGTCAGAACAGCGGTTTATCGATTTCTGTCATTGTACTTATCTTTTTAACCATGATATGAAGATGACATGTGGAATTCGTGCTAACTTGGTGCGTTTTCTTTGTGACAAACTTCTACAGACATTGAAGGCATCGGTCATTCATGAATTTAAGGCGGGTCTCTAAGTGTTCACCCTCCGTCAGTTGTTGGAACACTGCCACACGTATTGTAGGCCAACGATCGCTGTGTTTCTTGATATTAAAGCTGCCTTCGTTTCGTTGGACAGAACTGTGCTCTGGAACTGTCTGTTAGAGAAGGGTGTATATTGGAAGTTTGTTAACATCTTGAAAGCCGTATACAGAAACACCTCGGGTAGGATGTGGGCATACAACCAACTATCATCACTGTTCCCAACCAACAGTGGGGTTAGACAGGGTTGCCTAATCTCTCCATTTCTCTTTAACTTTGTCATCGATGACATTCTGGAGTGTAACCCTGAAGGATGTCTGTGAAGGTGGTGTATGTCTGCTACCTGGAGATAGACTTTTCTACCTCGAGTATGCAGACGATATCGTCTTACTCTGCGATAGCATGCAGGCTGCCCAAATCGCACTTAATCAGTTGGCGATCAGTGTCTGTAAGTATGGTATGTGCTTTGCGCCGTGTGAATGCAAAGTACTGTTACAAGATTGGCAGGAACCTGTGCCTACACTCACTCTTGCGGGTGAACCGCTTGAAGTTGGTGATAAGTTTGTGTATCTGGGTACTTGTGTGAGTGCTGGCGGACGGGTGACGGATGAGATTTCCAACTGTATAATGAAGGCTAGGGTGGCATACATCGACTTCAGCCACCTCTGGCGCTGTCGCGATGTTAGCCTGGCTACCAAAGGTCGGGTATACAATGCTTCGGTGCGGGCTGTCTTGCTCTACGCCAGGCCTGTGAAACCTGGCCTCACCGAGTAGGCTGAGGATGTCCGGCGGCGACTCTGCGTGTTCGATCATCGCTGTCTCCCCAGAATTGCTTGCATTCGATGGTATCATCGCGTGAGTAATCCTGAGGTTCGGCGGCGTGTGTTTGAACACAGTGGAGATCATCATTCATTGAGTGCCATCATCTGGAAACACCGGCTCCGGTGTCTTCGACATGTGCTGGGAATGTTACCCCAGAGGCTTCCGTACAAGTCTCTGTTCGCTAGCCAACCCTGGGAAGGGATGGAAAAGGCAGAGGGGTGGTTAGTTCATGATGTGGTGTCGTGGGACGAAGGATGTTTGTGCTAGATTAGCATCGGTTGGTGTGTCACGACTCCCTGGTTGGGGTCTGCAAGATAGCTCAAATCCATGGCTCGAAACGTTATCGGATATGGCCAAGAATCGTAATCAATGGCGAATGTGTTGGCGCAACTTCCCAAATAGGTGAAGTGGTCAACATGTTCTATCACTTCACTCCCTATCACTAAGCTAGGAGTTGACGTAGTCTAGTCCGTAGCAGCATCTTATACTTACACAATTTGAACCGCTGCATTTCTCTGCAAAGTTCCACGTTGAAAATCAGTCAGTCAATAGGACCAGAAACTAAAAATGATTTTCAATAACGAAAGCATTGAAAAAGACTATAAGGGGTATAAAGCTGCCTGCCTACCATTATCTCCAGATACCAACGCCAGAAGAGATGAGTAGAGACGCTTCAGTTGTTTTTCCCAGGTATCCAATTCATCAGCCTTCTGATAAAAGAACTACAAAAAAAGTAACAAACAGAGAGCAAATAATAATGGCGCTATATATATGTATATATATAATAGTGGAAGCATAGAAAGGTTTATGGAGAACACTGGATAGCACAAAGGAGAAGAATGCAGATTTCTGTCAGCGTTATTCGTAAATAAAAAGCATTATTAAGCGTATATATTAAGCTTGAGTGTATCTGGCCTGATACAGAGAAGAAAAAAACCTTTTTTAATACATACAGAGCTCTGTGTTTCCGTGCTGCAACAACTCTCAGTGTTTTTGTTTTAGACAACAATAAAAATCTTCACAAAAAAAGTAACAACAACACAATCAAGTAGTACATGGTATTTGTACAACATCGAGGGATTTTTCTAACAATTATAACTGAATAAAATATTTTGGCCCAAAAAAGAATATATTAAATGAATACCATAAAAGCGTAGATGAATTACTTCAGGAGTCCTGCTTCATCAAAATCTCGGGGCCAGCGCCATCCGGCAAAATGCATAAAACTCTAACTCTAGTTTTTATTATTTCATACATCAAGTGTAAATTTGCAGGAATTTGATCGATTTCAAGATTAATCGCGAACTGACTACACAATTAGAGGACAACTGGATTGGCAAGGAGCCTATACCTACACTCACTCTTGCGGGTGAACCGCTTGAAGTTGGTGATAAGTTTGTGTATCTGGGTACTTGTGTGAGTGCTGGCGGACGGGTGACGGATGAGATTTCCAACCGTATAATGAAGGCTAGGGTGGCATACATCGACTTCAGCCACCTCTGGCGCTGTCGCGATGTTAGCCTGGCTACCAAAGGTCGGGTATACAATGCTTCAGTGTGGGCTGTCTTGCTCTACGCCAGGCCTGTGAAACCTGGCCTCACCGAGTAGGCTGAGGATGTCCGGCGGCGACTCTGCGTGTTCGATCATCGCTGTCTCCCCAGAATTGCTTGCATTCGATGGTATCATCGCGTGAGTAATCCTGAGGTTCGGCGGCGTGTGTTTGAACACAGTGGAGATCATCATTCATTGAGTGCCATCATCTGGAAACACCGGCTCCGGTGTCTTCGACATGTGCTGGGAATGTTACCCCAGAGGCTTCCGTACAAGTCTCTGTTCGCTAGCCAACCCTGGGAAGGGATGGAAAAGGCGGAGGAGTGGTTAGTTCATGACGTGGTGTCGTGGGACGAAGGATGTTTGTGCTAGATTAGCATCGTTTGGTGTGTCACGACTCCCTGGTTGGGGTCCGAGAGATAGCTCAAATCCATGGCTCGAAACGCTATCGGATATGGCCAAGAATCGTAATCAATGGCGAATGTGTTGCGATTTCCTTCTTTCCTCCCTTCCCGATGATAGTTAGCGAACACTGTTGAACTTGTTAAGCATGACTGTCTTCCTTCCAGATGAAGTTCTTTATCCGTTCTCTACTTATATATATATTTTTTCTTTTCCTTCCTTTTTTGATCTATGTTGTTTTATTACTATTGTGTGGCGCATCCTTCTTGGTGCCATATTGTACCAAGTTTTTTCTGCGTTTAAATAAATAAAAATAAAATACGCTGCCTCCCAACATATCAACATCCTATGGTGTATTCTATATTTGGCCTTGATGTCCAGTTATGTTTATAATTATAAACATTTATAATCGCCTTTCATATGATTTTTACTTCAAGTATTCATACCAGCTTAGTTTAAATCTCCTTATTTATTTTATGTATACGATTTCGCCGCTTGATAATAATTTTGTTGAAGTGTCTCTTCGATGAATGAATATACTTTGTTAAGAAGATTAAACCCTAAAGCAATTAGTAAGCATATGAACAACTAGTACTGAGTTGGAAAAAGATTAAACTAAAAAGAGATTGATAGTTCTAATACTTATATAATAGATTTTTCAAGGGTAACGTAGGATATTAATTTGGCGAAGATATTTGCAATTAATAGTGTTCTCTGAACTGGTTGGTTTAGCTGCGGAGCTTTCGTCGTCTTTCTGGACGACATCTTCAGCGCAGTATTTAGCATAACAAATGATTGAAAATCTCCATGATTGATGATACAATTGCGTCTCCTGGTGACCAACCATCTTTACATATGTATTGACCGTTTTCTATTGATTGGGATTTCACACTTTCTGATCACCTGATTTTACTTTTTATCAGTTGATATATTTCATCTATATTAACGTGTTTATTAATGCATTTTCGTTTGAGTACCAGGCTTCTAGGAATTCCCTGGCACATTTGGTGTTTCCTCTGTCTAAGATTTTGACATTATCCCAATCAAACTGATGTCCATAATTTTCTGAGAACACTATTAATCGCAAATCATCCACCTGAGTTACAAATCTTTTCTATTATTGGCGAAGATGTGTTTAACTGTGGTGATCTCTCTCCTAGGTGCGTCTGGAAGCGTTTCACCCGGAAGGATTACCTCAAGCTGTCAGATTTTCCATGAACTCTAACTTGAAAGAACACTAGAGAGATAAGGCTGGAGATATGGTCAACTGACTTGAGCATTCATTCAACTGTCAGCCAGCCAGTCAGTGGGTCCCGCTTCCAATCCTGCCCCAGCTACTCATCAACCAAAGCAACTGGGCAGACCTTACACACACACACACACAGTAAGTAGGTCTTATGGTCTGAAACTGTTTACCACTGGAGATGAAGGGATATAAGCAAATCACTTGGTCATTTAGACGAAGAGTGTTAACATCATGACGATTTCATTTTACCATATGCCGCTGAAGGAGTAATGATATTAAAGGAATGCGTTACCTGGCTATCAGTGACAACAGTTTCCATGAAATTTATTGAAGGGTATTTCGAGGGCAAACAAACTTTCTGTGCTTCCACTGCTTCAAGTTCCAATGAGTTGTAAGCGTAAGAGGAGTTCTTTGTCTCAACTCTGCATTCTGTGATTAAGCAATAAGAGGAATCTACCTTTGACGTTTTGAATTGGTAAGAGGTAATGTATCCTCCAGATTATCTGAATTGGAGAGTACACTGTGTATTCGTTTAGTAGCCTGCAAAGTATTCTTGGCTTCCACGAAGGAGTCTAATTACGGTAATGTAGTTAATACGTAAATAGTTACCTAGTTCAGCTAACATTTGACAATCCGTTAACACCCATTCTGGTCGAGGTCTTACGCAAGCCTCAACTTCATTATCTGTTACACTGCTGTGATACAAGCAGAGGTCTTCGGATAGCATCCAACTTCTGGCAGCTATGAATAATTCTTGGGAACCAGGTTTCCGTAATACAGCATAATTCTTCTTTTCTTTCTGTAAGAAATGATAAATATGATGAAAACAAAATTTACTGTCTTAATAGTCCGCTTGGCAATTGAATACAGGAATGCCGACGATTGACACAACTGTCTAAGCAGGTTATGGAAAAGTATGAGGCAAAGGCACCGCAACTGCATACCTATCTGTACGAATTCCGAAACACTTACAAGTAATGTCTGACGAACGAATCTCTACCTTGTAGGGGCTAACTTTTGAGCATTTCCATATACCAATGTGGGATGACTTAAACGGTTCCTCGAAGAAGTCACTAAACTCTGCATAAGGTCTACCGTGAGCTATAACTAAGTTATCTGGTGCAGAGGAAGTAATAAGTGTATTCCTAGTGTTAACTGTTTGCCTACGTGCATCCACCTCACACTCATTTAAAACTTCATTGTGTACTCCTCCTGATTTGCAGTCGTGGAACACCTTTTCAGCAAAACGGTTTGCCGCTTGCTTAGCAATTGCATTGTTTGAATGCATCGATCGCCTGATTGTCTGCATATAAGATTCAAATGGGAAGGCCGAAAAAGATTCCAACGGTCCCATTTGATTGACATCTTCAGCCAAGTGTTGCAGACAATGGATGTTATAAACTAGGTGTTTCCTACCATATATAACCTCAAACTCATTAAGAAAGTTGATTAACTAAACTCTGCAACCTTCTAAGTAATTCCTATAAAATCTAGGGTGAGACAAAAGGTAAACTGCTAGACTTAATCTGTGGAAGTTGCGATAAATTGCCAGTGGCATTATGTCCTTAAGTACAACTGGTCCTAGGTACAGGAGGAACAGGCGACATTCTGTGGCTTTCCACAGACTAACTTTGGTTAGCCCTCTACATTTCCTCGGGAAGTCCCTGGGTGTCATTCCAGCACAGTCTAATATCTTCCCGTCAATATTTCCTAGCATAAGACGGTCCACGTGCATCTCATTTTTTCTAGCTAAGTCTTGCCAGAGACTTATAAGCTTCCTAACTACCACTAAGTACACTAGGTGCATTGGATCAAGAGGGATGCACTTAACCATATCAATGTTTAATTCCTCAAAAATGCAGTCTCCACGGTGGTGACTTGACTGCATCCTTTGATGGAAGCTGTCATCAGTTCTTATTGGGAAAAAGCCGTTTCCAAATATCATTCTTTCATCAACTTTGTGCATTTGTCGCAACCTGAACTAGCATTATGACCTACTATATACTTCAAGTCCGCTCTAGCCGGTGCATCACAGATGACGGCTGTTAAACGAACGTTGAAATGCCTATGAAGTCTGGTAATGTGTATGCCTAGACTTAATATATCCTTCAGTTCGGAGACTAAGTCAATGCATAACTCTTTGTAACTGCTGGGCTTGCTAGGACCACCATATATACCTATCAAGAAAACACTGCTTAAAAACGGTGTCGTAATCCTACCTAACAGGGGCCATAACTGCTGGTTAGTAGACTTCGAGATGGACAAACCGTCGACATTCAACTGCAGGTCAATCATGTTGCTGGGAGTTTCAATCACAGACGACATCTTCATGTAGTGCTGCAAACATTTTTTTGAGACCGATGTGGCAATACATTCCTTCTCCCAGTAGTCTAGAATCACACGACCCACACATTCTCAGTACACTTCTAACAGTTTTTTGTAGTTGAGGCAATTCCGCACGGAATATCTCCAAGATTCTGTTAGCGTCTGCTTGTACGACGCGAAACCCAAGAAGCTGCAAACGTCCTAACTACACTGAGGTACGGCCCAGTCGGCGATGAGGCGAGTTTTCGCTGGATCTGTCTGGATGCCATCTGGGGAAATGCGGTGACCCAAGAAAATAACTTCTCGCTGAAGAAAGGTGCACTTAGACGGTTTCAACTTCAAGCCCGCCGTGCGTAAGCGTTTAAAGACCGTACGTAGGTTATCTATGTGCTCTTCTGGGGATTTTCCGTGGACAACGATGTCATCAAGATATATTAAACATTGTTGTGGAACTAACCTATCCAGGACAACTTGCATCAGCCGTTGAAAAGTGGCGGGGGCATTACACAAACCAAAGGGCATGGTGCGAAATTCATACAACCCAGTCGGAAGGATGAAGGCAGTCTTTGGGCCGTCGTCAGGGTGTACCTCAACTTGCCAGTACCCAGATGCTAAATCTAACGTGGAGAACCATTTCGAGCCACTCAGTACGTCGAGAGTAGAGTCAATGCGAGGGATCGGGAAGGAATCACGTCTCGTCACGGCGTTCAACCTGCGGTAGTCGATACACATACGGAGGGATCCATCTTTCTTCTTAACTAACACAATAGGTGACGCCCATGGGGACGAGGAAGGTACGATGATCTTTTTATCCAGCATGTCCTGTAGCAAACGTTCTAGTTGGGGCTGATAACACACCGGAATGCGTCTGGGTAGCTGGCGCACCGGCGGATGGCTGCCGGTATCGATACGGTGCTTGACCACTCCAGTTCGTCCTGGATTAACCCCATCATCAAACACATCCGCGTATTCACCAATTAATTCTAGCATTCGCTCTCGGAGAGGCGCAGGAGCGGATGGGTCAACCGAAATTTGATTTAAGGTGGTAGATATTGGTACCCTTAACACCGAATAGGTCTGTTGTTGGGGGCTATATAATGCTACAGGGACAGAGTCAATTGTGACGCGAGAATTGGGAATATCTATCAGGGTTTGGTGGGACGTCAGGAAGTCCACTCCGAGGATAAGGTCCCATGTTATTTGCGTACAAATAAGGAACCGATGATGCACATTTAAGTCTCCCAGGCGCAGGTGTAGATCTGTAGCAGATCGAGCTTCCAATTTAGCGCCGTTAGCCGTAGTCAAGATATTATGTGCGTTTACTGGGGGTGAGTGCTGGGGCACGCGTCGAAGGAAGGCCGCCTTTACGAGCGAAACCGACGCACCAGTATCTAAGAGAACTTTAGAGGGTACGCCATTAATATATCCCCATAACATCAAAGGTTGCTGTGACCGAGAGTATGTAGACAGGTTAAAAATAGGGGACTTACTGCGGTCGGGCTGACGGTTGTGCCTGCACTTGCGGGCCCTCTTCCTGTAACGCTGGCAGTAGTAACATCCACGCGTAGCATCCTCATTTGAACGCCGTCGGCTTCTGGAACGGTCACTGCGGACGGGAGTCACGGTTGCTGCTGTTGGCCGTGGATATCGAGAGCTGCTGGGTGTAGGCATGTAATCGTTCTCCGCGTTCATGAAACGGAGGATAATTCGCTGTGGTTCGACTGTGCTGGTTGGGACCTGACGTCGTAGGTGTGTGCGCAGTTCTCCTGGCATCATTCCCTCGACGAAGCGTGTGCATACTGCCTGATCTCGGCTGGGGAGGTCTTTGTGGCAGTCAAGGCCAACTGCCAGGAGCTGGAGGGCATGGAGGTAGTCCAGGAAACTCTCCCCTGATAATTGTCGACGGGAGTAGAATCTGAGCATGGTGTGCGAGCTCTGCCCCAAGTCAAAACATTGGTCTAGTATCTCCCAGTTGGTGCGCATGGAGTTGGTGTTGCTGAACCCAGCCGCGTCAGCTCGAGCCTAGGCGTCGTCGGACAGACTGTTAAGGACGTGGATGAAATAGTGGCTCGCGGGAGCAATGTCGAGGTACGCCTGCATGCGTTTCTTCCAACGTGGATAGTCTGAGGAGAGCTGGAACATGGGTGGGCGAGGAAGTGGCGGGATGCTTGGCAATGTGGAGGCACATTCCTCCGGAAAAAGCTTGGGAAGAGCATCTTCAGGGTAGTTTGCCATGTCTCTGCGTAGAGAAAACACCTCCGACACCAGTATAACGCACACAGACCACAAGCACGACGGATGAAGAAAGAAGGCAAAGACGGCGAGGAAGAAGCGTTTATTTCAAGCAAGCAAGACTTGAATTGCCCGGGTACAAGCTAGTTCTCATCATTTATAACAAGTTTGGATAATCGATCTTCCTCTTGTTCTAGTGATGCCACATCAACGTTTCTTTCTGAAAAAGAAGAAAAATAACTTGTTTAGTGGCATTATATCGGTTTCTATTGCATTACACCATTGTTTGGCACCGTCCACTTTCAAAAAGGCGGTCCAACCCAGCCTGAAGTCCAATATCCAATACACGTTTTGAGACCCAAGGTAAACCAAATTGATTTTCTCAGCTCAAATCTCGGTTTCGAAGGTAAAGTTTTCTCATGTTTGGTGAAATTCTGCGTATTTTGTCCCGCCGCTCGAGAGTCAAAGCTCTGGTTGACTGCGATGGTAGTTGTATGGCAATCTAGTTCGTGGCTTGTGACTGCTATATAAGAACTAAATGTCTTCACTCGTTAGTCGTCCGGTATGACTGGAAAGGGAGATGATAAAGAATACAATTGATGGATACGACTGAGACTTAAAAATGAAAGCCAGAAAAAAACTGGTGGGAAATGAGAACTTCTCACTAAGGTTTAGGTGAATGAATTGACAGAATAGTCAGAAGAGTCAAACAGAGGAGGCTGGGGGGATGCGAGGAACGATTCTAGATGGTGCCTGTCAATGGAGTTGAGGATTGAACGATCAATTCTTGGTTGTTTGCTTAAAATCAACTTCCCCAATTTTCGCGGAGGCATCAATACGACAGTCATCGTCTCATCAGTCGCTGTTCAGAAAGAAGAGTGAAACATCGTCAGAAGTAATACAATGATTTATTATTGTAATATTTGTTTTCAGACCTTAGTTCGCTTATTCCTTTTATATGTTGGTGTAACAATAAACAAATATCAAGCGGCAGATCGGTGTTTTGGTTTTTGCGTCCGTTATAACTGAGCGTTTCTGAAATCTTCGAAGAACAGCGTGGGCCCGAGCGTAGCGAGAGCTGGGCATTAACGGTTTATGAGACTTTGCTGACAGTTTCTGACGATGGAAACAGATCTGGCGGATTGAAACAGTTGGTGAAAGTTTGGATAGTCGCCGTTCATTTTTCCTGGTGCCGGTCAAGTCCTCTTTGAACAAGCAATATCTGGAACTTTTTGGAATTGGGTCAAGTTCAACAATGCCTGGGTCAAAGAAGGGACAGAGTGTCTTGGATGCAAACAGGAAAGTAAGTCATGGTGACTTGTCTGTTAATTGTATCGACGTGTCTGATGTTAAGCATGACATGGTTGATGTTACTGTTTCGCCGTTCAGGGATAATAGGAACATCAAACACCCTAAATTTGAACCACGGTGTTTTGATGGAAACCCGGCTGATTATTTACAATTTGTAAAGGAGTTTGAGATCATGTTGAGTGGTTTTCTATTAAGTGATGAATTGAAGTTAATGTATTTGATGAGATATTGCACTGGAGATGCTTCAAGAGCTATAAAGTGCTGTAAGTTTATGAAGCCAAAAGAGGGCTACTACGAGGCTATGAGCATATTACGTCAAAGGTTTGGAAGACCTTCGATGATTGCAGGGAAATTATTCGAGGCTGTTAAGGGTAATGGTGGTCAATTACAGGATAACTCCAAGGGACTCACTGAGTTTTTGGATAATTTGCTAATTTACAAGAATGGAATGATTTCGATGAATCGCATGAGTGACCTCAACTCGAGTTTTATACTAGAAGTAATAGCAAGACGTCTACCTACTCGACTGCAAAAGAAGTGGGTGAAGATGAGCTCCCGTATGGAAGATGAGGGTATCGAGCCAAAATTTGATGATATCCTGAAACAGGTAAATACTAGTGTCAATCAATATATGAGCAAGTTCGCCAGTCTATTACATCTCACCCCTAGAATAGAGCAGTCTGAGATCAAAATGCAATCATTGATGACGAGTAGGCTTCAGGGAGGTGGATATCGAGAAGACTCCATGATGTATAGTAATGCATATAGACCTAGTGAGTGTAACAGGTTTCGTAGTACATCCTCAACAGATAAGTTACAAGATGCAAGACAAACACGGCTGTGTTTTACACGTTTGCAAGAGGTGCATACAGAAGTGAACTGTGAACCAGTGAGCAAGTTCAGTGATAAGCTAAATGTAAACTCCAGGCCTTACTCCGAATTGTGTGACGATAACGGTGTTGTGAAGAAGTCAGTAGTTGCAACTGGTAAGCCGTTGTTGAATAGAGTGTCACAGAATAGAGTTACTGCTTCAGAGTCCAGTTCTGACTCCACAAGTTTACAAAGTATAACTAGTCAGAGTGAAGATATACAACCTTTAATGATTTGTGAGGAGGAACCAAAATTGTCTACTTCTGTTATTAAAGAGTTTGAAAATGATGAAGTTGACGGTAAAGTGAATATTCGTGATAATGATGATGATAGTGCAGATTTGTCTTTGGTTGATCATGATGAGATGAGGGCAACGCCTATTACTGCTAAGTTGAACAAAGGTTCTGTACAACTAGAACGTGAAGTAAAATTAAATGCAGATGCAGTTGCAGAAGGTATGGATACTTGTGAGACCGCCAGTGTAATTGATCAGCGTGTAGCCCACCTATCATCAGATGATAGTGCTAAACCCGAACTAGTAGTGAAGGACAGCAGTGGTGGTAATCTTGCAGTCCAACAACTATCTGAAAGCCGAAAAAGAACAGCTTCTGATCCACCGCTAAGTTCATCACCTTGTGTCACTCAGTCATCGTTGGTGTTTTCATCCACAATGAGACAGATGCCCATCAACTCAAGTATCTTGTGCAATGACTATGCTAGTATCAGTTCGTTTGAAAGGACGAATATCAATGGTCAGTTTAGTGAGAATAAGCCAAGTGTAAAGGAGAGAGTAATTGTTAAATTGACTTGCATGAATAAAGGCATTTCTAGTTTCAAGTTACTATTTGAATGTTATTATCTTTGGTGTAAATTACTCTGTGCCTACGCTTGGTTGATGAGATATGTCGTGTGTTTGTTGGTCATCTATATTCTACGATACAATGACATGGGCGTGTTGCCGTTCAGATTTGAGGATATAGATGATAGAAGGAAGTTAGCAAATGAACTCTGCGACGATTTTCCAACCTAGAGCGTCAACCTGAGAAGGGTTGTAGGCGTACTGCTGTAAGTCCTACAATTCTTCAAAGGGTAGCGCATCAATGAGCAGTCTAATGTGCTCGGTGTGTGATTTTGTACATATGTTCATATTATATATACTGAATTGATATCACCTGTCATCTAGCTGTTGGTTAATCTTGTTTGTGTCCGTACATTCCACAAATTACAATCGTCAACCTGAGAAGGGTTGTAGGCGTACTGGTGTAAGTCCTGCAATTCTTCAAAGGAATTCCACCAAGACATGATCGGCGAGGTTGTTTGTACTATTTGTATATACGTGTGGTGTGTCATAGCAATTGGTGTATTTTGGATTCATTGTGTTTACTTGTTGTTTTCGTGTCTTGTTGTTATTGCGTAATTTTGTTAAAATTTTCGTCGTGATTATTTCTGAAGTTGTTTCGAGTCTTCTACATCCATGAATGAATTGATTGATGTTAAGGACAGCAGATGGGTCGTATACGCCGGGGAGGCTAGGCTATTGCTGAGAATGAAATGCACACGGAGATAATTGTTAGCTGCGGTCCCACACGCCTGGGAGAAAGAGTGTAGACGACTGCGAGTCGCATACGTCACCGTTACTAGAATTGAGGCAGAATGAGTGACAAGCGATTGCAGTGGTAATTGGTAGTGAGTAGATAAGAGGATGTGCGTAGAGTATCGTGAGATGCTGCCATGGTCACTTTGCATTCTGCAAGAGTCATTCTAGCAAATGGCGATTGTGTTGCAAGATGTCAAGAGGAGGTCTCTGTCTGGAGGCGCAGGTCGTCAGCGATGTGTGAGATTGTGCTGTGGGTATGCTTGTGGTGTGTTGGCTTTTCTGTTTGTTTTCCATTTCAGCTCTGTCCGTGTGACCCAGGTTCTCGCAATGGCATCCAAGTCAACGTGCATTGGTCGTGAAGGAAAAAAGGGATGGATCCCTTTTTTGCCGGGGAGTGTCAATGGAGTTGAAGATTGAACGATCAATTCTTGGTTGTTTGCTTAAAATCAACTTCCCCAATTTTCGCGGAGGCATCAATACGACAGTCATCGTCTCATCAGTCGCTGTTCAGAAAGAAGAGTGAAACATCGTCAGAAGTAATACAATGATTTATTATTGTAATATTTGTTTTCAGACCTTAGTTCGCTTATTCCTTTTATATGTTGGTGTAACAATAAACAAATATCAAGCGGCAGATCGGTGTTTTGGTTTTTGCGTCCGTTATAACTGAGCGTTTCTGAAATCTTCGAAGAACAGCGTGGGCCCGAGCGTAGCGAGAGCTGGGCATTAACGGTTTATGAGACGTGATTGACAGTGCCTGTTATTAGACTGCTGTATATCAGTCCTAGGCGATAGTCCATTTAGACATCATCGTTATGTTGCTGTATGGTCATCCAGTCTCCGCTTCAAGCTTCCCGCATAAGATAAAGTGGCTACAGATGAAGTGGCATCAAGAGATTAAAAAGTTGTAGGAGAAATTTACTCGCTCATCCCAATTGTCTGAAAGGCGTCAGGTGAAATGTTTGAAATTCCTCAACCGAGCATATGAGATTTAAACCTCGTGACGTTAAACGCAGATACCGAGTCTGGTTCAGTTCGCAAGTGAATTTTAAAGCTTATGATAGTAATAATAATATATGAGCACCATGGTAAGAATTCACTTAGAACTGTCTGGTGAAAATACAAGTTCAAGATAGACATTAACCCCACGTCGGAAACAGGTACGACGTCTAATTCTTATTTTTTTCACTCGCCACTTGAGAAAATACCAATCCATGATTCATTTGTGACCTGAGTTTCTCGCTCGACTGTGTAATTGGGACATGTAAATAGGTTTCTGGGACTCCTAATCGCTACATAAATGAAGTCTCAAGATTAAGCTTTCATTTGTTCCTGACATTTTAGTTCTAAATATGTCTGTTTTCAATACGGCCTTGTTCGGAAATAATTTTCGAATTATGATTACGTTCTCCATATGAAGGTAACAAAAAGTTAAGAACAATATGGACAACTGGAAAAAAGTAAAGCACAAAGTTAGGCACAGGAAATGTTACTAGTTTATTTGATATTCTGTTCCTTTGTTATTTTAATAGCCGTGTTGCATATGACATAAAAGAGCCTAATACATGGGTATGTAACGACGGAGGGCAAGAGTCAGGCAACAGATTGTTTATTAAGGAAATCATCACATATTCAGAGATACTCATGTGCATATAATAGATTACTGTTAGCAGAAAAACATAGTCTTCTGATTGCTTGTTTCTCACAGAAAGTAAACCTTGCATCTCTCTGTGATTGTTTTTTAATGTCAGGTCATCTATATGTTAACTGTATCCGCCTACGCAGTCTGCTGTCAATCTAGTCCTTGTTTTCACATGCCTAATATTTGGGACATAAATATTGGCGTAAATTAATGTCTACCAATTAAGCTAGCAGCCGCATCTCACCACACTCGTCTCCCCGTCAAATGGCTTCGCGCGCAGGCGTTCGACCTTCCGGGAGATACATCCACCACTTGATAATATTTACGGACCGCCGTGTCAAAATGTACACATCGATGGATCTGACTGGCGTCAGGAAATGAATCCAAGGCACTCACTGAGTTTTTGGATAATCTGTTGACTTACAAGAATGCATTGATTTCGATGAATTGCATGAGTGACCTCAACTCGAGCTCAGTCCTAGAGGTAATAGCGAAACGCGTACCTACTCGACTGCAAAGGAAGTGGGTGAAGATGAGCTCCCGTATAGAGGATGAAGGCATCGAGCAAATGTTCGAAGATATTGTGAAACTGGTAAAAGATAGTGTCAATCAATCGATGAGCAAGTCTGCCAGTATATTGCATCCCACCCCTAGAATAGAACAGTCTGAGGGTAAAACGCAAGCATTGATGGCGAAAGAGTCTCAGAGAGGTGGATATCGAGAAGGCTCTATGGTGTCTAGTAATGCATATAGACTTAGAGAGTGTAATAGCATTCGTAGTACATCCTCAACAGATAAGTTACAAGATGCAAGACAAACACGGCTGTGTTTTACACGTTTGCAAGAGGTGCATACAGAAGTGAACTGTGAACCAGTGAGCAAGTTCAGTGATAAGCTAAATGTAAACTCCAGGCCTTACTCCGAATTGTGTGACGATAACGGTGTTGTGAAGAAGTCAGTAGTTGCAACTGGTAAGCCGTTGTTGAATAGAGTGTCACAGAATAGAGTTACTGCTTCAGAGTCCAGTTCTGACTCCACAAGTTTACAAAGTATAACTAGTCAGAGTGAAGATATACAACCTTTAATGATTTGTGAGGAGGAACCAAAATTGTCTACTTCTGTTATTAAAGAGTTTGAAAATGATGAAGTTGACGGTAAAGTGAATATTCGTGATAATGATGATGATAGTGCAGATTTGTCTTTGGTTGATCATGATGAGATGAGGGCAACGCCTATTACTGCTAAGTTGAACAAAGGTTCTGTACAACTAGAACGTGAAGTAAAATTAAATGCAGATGCAGTTGCAGAAGGTATGGATACTTGTGAGACCGCCAGTGTAATTGATCAGCGTGTAGCCCACCTATCATCAGATGATAGTGCTAAACCCGAACTAGTAGTGAAGGACAGCAGTGGTGGTAATCTTGCAGTCCAACAACTATCTGAAAGCCGAAAAAGAACAGCTTCTGATCCACCGCTAAGTTCATCACCTTGTGTCACTCAGTCATCGTTGGTGTTTTCATCCACAATGAGACAGATGCCCATCAACTCAAGTATCTTGTGCAATGACTATGCTAGTATCAGTTCGTTTGAAAGGACGAATATCAATGGTCAGTTTAGTGAGAATAAGCCAAGTGTAAAGGAGAGAGTAATTGTTAAATTGACTTGCATGAATAAAGGCATTTCTAGTTTCAAGTTACTATTTGAATGTTATTATCTTTGGTGTAAATTACTCTGTGCCTACGCTTGGTTGATGAGATATGTCGTATGTTTGTTCGTTATCTATATTCTACGACACAATGACATGGGCGTGTTGCCGTTCAGATTTGAGGATATAGATGATAGAAGGAAGTTAGCAAATGAACTCTGCGACGATTTTCCAACCTAGAGCGTCAACCTGAGAAGGGTTGTAGGCGTACTGCTGTAAGTCCTACAATTCTTCAAAGGGTAGCGCATCAATGAGCAGTCTAATGTGCTTGGTGTGTGATTTTGTACATATGTTCATGTTGTATATACTGAATTTGTATCATCTTTCATCTGTCTGTTGATAATTTTCTTTGTGTTTGGACGTCTTCCACTTGTATCATTAATTTGAGAAGGAATGTAGGCGTACTGCTGTAAGTCCTACAGTTCTTCAAGTGTAGTTCGTCAAGGCAGAATCCACAACATTTGATGTATTGATTGTACCTATGTTATATTACGCATCTCAAGGTGTGGTCAGACGTACGTTTTTTACAACCTTAGAAAGAGCTCAGGAGTGAGTGCATCTAACTAACTCCAAACCAACATATCCAAAAATAATACACTTAGGCGGCATTACTCACGAAAGTGCTGAGGATATATGTGAGGTGTTTAGCACGCACATTGCCAAACTGTACACTCTAGAAAATGACCAGGATATAGATTTCCCTCGTAAAACAGAAAAGTGTCTAAGCGATGTAGTCTTAAACGCCCAAGAAATCGATAAAGCTATCACAACTCTTAAGCTTACTAATACTCCCGGCCCAGATGGAATGTCTTCCGTCCTCTTAAAAAATGGTGGAAATGACATGAATACAAAGGAGATTCAGTGTCACAAAAGATTGACAGAGGATTGAAAGGTGCAATAAATAGAAGCTTCCCGGCAGCAAAACTCATAACAGAATACAGCACCACTCCTTCTTTAATCCACTCAAAACTGGATAAATACCCTGCTGATGTCACCTACAACTGCGTTTATGAATTCGCGCGCACTTGCGGGAGCAAGTACATTGGAAGGACAGAAAGAAGGGCTTCAATCCGATTTTCTGAACATATTCCCAAAAACCTGTGCCTGAAAGGAAGCAGATATTCCCAGAGTGCAATTTCCAGACATATTGTTGATACCGGACATCTCGTAGGATTTCTAAGTCCTTCAAAATATTAAATAGACAAAGGACAGAAAATTTACTACGATATGCCGAAGCAATCGTAATCAGACGACTCAAACCAGACTTATGCATACAGAAAGAGAGTGTGATTAACCTCTCACTCCCTTGGTAGAGTTTCGATTTTGATTTGTCATCTAATTAAGTGATCTCAACTCACTCAACAAATCTACAGGGAGCTTCGAAGCAATGTTTCAGAGCCGATGGCCTGATGTCGTCAAAAACTGAGGACTTCCGAGGTCTGAGTCTCTGGAGCTTCCCTAGTACTAATGCGAGGTTTATTTGAGGAGTAGACACTAGGTATTCCTCCTATGAATTAGTGAGGCTACCATTGTTATCCGTAACGGAATTACCGACATTAATCTATAACTGACTGTCAAAGAAGTCTGTCAATGTAATAATAATAGTAATAGTATATTCTCATTTTGTATATGAGAGACGCCAGTTTACAGGCATCATCAATATGATAAATTACATATACGATTAGCAATCATAATTAATAATAATGTTTTAATAAAATACACATTTTTCCTACTTGTGTAGGACACACCAAATATACAGGCATGGGTAAGCATTATTTAAATTTCATAAATTCGGTTTATGGTTAAGTTACATGGTTGCTGGCGTTTTTGTCTTTGGTTTGTGGGAACAATATGATAACCAGTCATTCAATGGAGCACGTCATGAAATATAGAAATATTAACTTCGCATTAACAAAAAAACCCAAGTATGTTTTGGATGGATTAAAAATACTTGGGAAAAAATAAAGCTTGAAGTAATTCCTCAATATAACTTGGGTGTGTACAAATCCGAATCTTATTTTTGATTTGATTCATATCCAAATTGGGTAATAAGGAAGCTATTTTACAGATACGATCAGTTATGTTATAAGCTACAATCGTGACGTTTTATTACAAATAGATACTTTTCCATTGGTATAAGAGTATATTCCACAAATGTAATCCAGGTTGCGTCGTGGAGAAAGTTAATTCGTTATTAACCAGGCAACTGAAAGATACGGGACCAATAATGTTTGCAGATCATTTGTCATTGTAAATGGTCAAATATCCACATTATTCATTCTCATTCAAAAAGTCAAATGGAAACTGAAATGGTGAGAGAAAAAAGAAGACAAACAACAGCAACGCAAAAGAAAGCAACGGGAGTCCTTAAGGAGTGATTAATAAATATATACATATATATTCTGTTTTGCAACTATGCTTATTTTTGTTCATTAACTAACTAGTCCCGTTACGCTAACTTTCAAATTATGTGTGAACTAATGTTACTGTCCTGTGTAGAAATGTTTATCATCTAGTTCCAATAATATTAAAATTTATAATTGTAGTTTGTTGTAACTACACGTTTAAAGAACTTAAAATATCTATGTATGGTGAAAAAGGTGTAAGAGTCAGGCGCAAAAGTGCATTGTCATCTTTGAGCAGTCTGGTGACTGAGGAGATGAACACTGGAAGTGTGTTTGCATCGCGCACATTAGCTGGTAGTCTATTCCAAATGACTGAAAACTTATTTAAGAAGAAGTTGTACCGCACGTAAGTCTGACAGTGCTCCATAGCAGCTAGGTTGTGATGATTTCTAAGATTGTAACTGATGACAGCGGTAGGTTTAGTTATTGGCTCGGAGGAATGCAAGAGAAGATTAGTTAGCTTGTAGTAAAAGATAAGGTTTAGCTTAAGACGTCTTTTCCAGAGGGGTTCTAATCTTAGTCTTTCGCATCGCTCATGGTATTCCAGACCACTTTCTAAACCAAGAGTTCTTGAGGTAAACTGCCGTTGCACTCCCTCTAATTTAAGCTTGTCATTTTGTCTGAGTCCGCTAAGAATAAACGGACAGTATTCTAAGATAGGTCGGACACATACTTTGTATAATAAAACCCTAGTTTCACAACAAAAGAAATTGCGTGTTATGCATCCTATCAGCCTTCGTGTTTTACGTCTGGCATAATCAGTCTGTTCAGCGAACGTTAGGTTACTAGAGTATCTAATACCGAGATCTACGACTGAGTTGAGCTTAGCTAGTTTTCGCCCATTTATTTCAAGAGTTAGATCAAGCTTACTGTTGCCGATACAAATCCAGCCGCATTTGTCAATGTTAAAGTTTAGACAGGATTCAGCACACCACGTTGGAAGGCTACTTAGTTCAAGATGTATTTTAGTAACCATATCGCTTAATTCATGAGTGTAGCAGGAGTAGACGACTTTGAGGTCGTCAGCATATAGGAATGGTTTACCTGAGGTGAAGCACTTGCAAATGCTGTTAATGTAGACTGTGAATAAAAGTGGACCTAGGACACTACCTTGCACGACCCCACTTGAGATCTGCCTAGGATGAGACAATACAGATCCAACTTTGGTTATTTGTACCCTGTTGCTAAGAAATGATTTTAACCAGTTCAGTAATGGGTTGCGAATTCCACAAGAGTACAGCTTCTCAAAGAGAATACTGTGAGATACCATGTCAAATGCCCTAGATATATCGAAGTAGAGAACAACGACTAGCTTACGTGCTTCGCGACTACTAGTGATGCAGTTGAAAAAGTCGAAGTGGCAAGTAACGCAGGATCTATTTTTGAGAAATCCGTGTTGAGACCTTGTAACAAGATCTTCCCTAATTAGGTAGTCTGACAATTGATCTTTTACAACTTTCTCCATGATTCGTGAGATAACTGGGGTTATATTTATGGGTCTGTAATTGCGGACGTTTGCCCTATCACCAGATTTGTAATGTGGAATTATGAAGCTAGTTTTCCACTCACTAGGGTAAGTGCCAGTGTCCATAGATATTGAGAAGAATTTAAGAAGTAACAAGGGTATATCACACACACTGTTTTTGAAAATTATCGAAGCTAGGCCATCCGGTCCCGTACTAGTGGAAGGTTTAAGGCTTTTAATTGCTTGTACTATTAACTGATTAGTGAACACAATGCTTTCAAGGGAAGAGATAGTAAGGGGAGCGGTTTCACCAGGCATATGTGTTTCTAAACTAAAGTTTGCAAACCAATCACTGAAGAGTTCACAGATAGTGGCAGGTTCATTGTAGATTACTTTGTCGTGAAGTAAGTAGGGGATTTCCCTCGCCGACTGCATTCGTTTTTTAAGAAGTGCCGTTAAGTTATAAACTTTGGAGGTACTTTCAAGTGCCGTTAACTCTTCGTCGAGGTCCTTTTGAGAGCGTAGGCGCTTGAGAGATTCAAGAGACTCGTGGATTGAGAGCAGTAGTGATATGTCCTTAGTGGAATAGTACTGTTTCTTCAGCTTCCTTAACTTATTACGGTGTGCCCTTGGAATATATTCAGTTCGGTGTCTACTTAATTTCACTATTTTCTTTGGAGCAACTGTATCTAGACAAAGGGTAACATTCCTGTAAAACAGGGTTACTAAGGCCTCCAGGGAGTCAGTGGTAAAATAGTCATCCCATTGACAGAGTCGAATAAGTTCTTGGACTAATCCCCAGTCTGTATATTTGTAACTACGACATATTGTGCTTCCTGAATCTTGTTTGTTTCCTGTATTTAGTGGTGAGAAAGGCAGAGAGCAGAGTACCATTCTATGGTCACTACTGGAAAATCGATTACCAACATACGTGGATACTGGGATTGTGTCATGACAAAAAACAAGGTCCAACATGTTGTCACCACGAGTAGGTGTCTGGACGTGTTGTTGCCATCCATAACAGTCTATAGTGGCAAGTAATTCGTCGAAGCGTTGGGGGCCGGAACTAGTTAGCCAATTGACTTCTGGAAGATTGAAGTCCCCTGCAATTATTTTGTAATTAGCACTAAACGAGGATGCGTGTGCAAACGATTTAGCTAATAACGCATCAGTTTCTTTTGTTGAGCTTGGTGCTCGATAAACACAGCCTATGAGAAGTTTGTACTTATCTCCATGTAAGACAACCCAGAGTGAGTCAGGTACATTATTCATTGTTTCATCTTCCACCTTACTGACTACAAATGAGCTATGTATATATATGAGACATCCTCCACCACGCTTGCAATCTCTGTTTGCACGGTGTACAGTGTAATCATCGATACCTATATGCACATCAAGTACAGAGGATGAGCACCATGACTCAGTAATCAGAGCTACAGTAGGCTTGGCGACTAATAATAATGTCCTTAGTTCAGATATCTTATTGATTAAGGAACGTGCATTAATTAGCAATATCGTGAATAAGTCACGGGATACTACAAACTGGCTTAAAATGTCACCATAACCTAAATCTATTTGTGCGTCAGCACCGCAAGAATTTATGAATGAAAAGGAGGTCGGACTGGGTGTCTGCACATCGGAGTTGGTGTGCAATGAGGTGGTCCTAGGTGCCATGGGTCGTACCAGTGATTCGGGACACCTGGAAAATTTACCATGTGTTCCTGGATATAAGGGTAGTACAGGTTGGGCCTAGGTTGACGGTTAAAAGGCATAGCATCAAAAGGTCTACCCATCCAACTGCTATTCGTCATACCGGTATACACCTTCGGGTTGTTTTTATAACTTAAAGGGAATTGTGAAGGAAGGTGCTTTGGCTGCAAGACTTTAGGAGTCTTGGAGCCTGACTTTCTATAAGGTGGAGCATGCGGAACACCTCCAGATATACTTATGTTTCGAGAGGAGTTTTTCGTAACAAGTGATGGTTTGTTGGCATTCTTACTCTCAGCAGGCTTATTGAATACAAAGTATTCTTCCCCATCATTAGTCTCAACCCTGCGAAATTTGTTCATCGTGGTGAGGTTACTACGTTTGGGGGGAAATTTCTTAGAACAACTTGCAGAAGTTCTAGCCATTTTAACATCTTTCGATGAGGCTTTATTTACAGGGGTACTGGTATCTAAATCAGTTCCTAGTTCCATTGGCAAGCGTGTTTGTTGTGTAGTTTGCTGAATGCTAGTTTCAGCACTAGGTGTCTGTTGCTGTGCACGATCCTTATTTGGTAAATCAAAGCTAGAGGAGGTGACCAGGTTATTACTACGCATTATTCTGCGCTGACACGGTGTTTTATCCTGAGCTACGGTTATAGACTTATAACTGCTATTCAGTCTTAAGTGATCCTGACATTTAGTAAACTTACTAGCATCAAGGGAATTACTGAATTTAAAAATGATGGGGCAATTAGCCTGGTTAGACTTTTTACGAAGCCTTTTGCATTCACATGGAACACTAGCCATGCCGCAACAAATCAGGATTTTGTGTTTTACAGTTTTCAGGGGCAGAGAATCTGGGACGTTGTAAACTATAGCTTGGTGAGAAGAGGTTATACGCTTCATCACCTCCGTAGCCAAGCAGTCAATCAGATTTTCAGCTTTATTTAGGTTGTCTGGAGATATTTTAGGATGCCGTTTTAACAGACAGGCTATTGGGTCTAAATCCGAAAGCTTGTTTTGAGTTACATCCAGTAAAGACTTAACCTGGCCAATATCAGAACGGCTTTCCGTGGTATTTGAGATTGGCAGTGACATACTATCAAACTGATCTAATTTTTTCTGAATTTCACTTACTTGCCTCTGCATATCTTTCAAAAGGAGGTTTAGTTTACAGAACTCAGAGTTCTCTAACAGAACATCTTTCACCTGTATCACAGGAGTGAGATCTGCACTCAAACCATTTTGAGAGCTAGTAGTTGATACTGTATTACACGACGGTAATGCAGTTATAACCGAATTCGAGCCACTATCTAAAACAATTGTGTTTCTACAAACACGTTTTTTAGAGATTTGGACCATAATTTCAAGAATTATAGACAATAAGCAGTAAATAAATTTCAGAGCAAACACGTGCAAAAATGTCACCAATTTCGAACGTACCGCCGACACAATGTAGTTGAAGATTGAACGATCAATTCATGGTTGTTTGCTCAAAACGAACTTCCCCAATTTTCGCGGAGGCATCAATACACCAGTCACCGTCTCATCCGTCGCTGTTCAGAAGGAAGTCAGAAGAAAACCGTCACAAGTAAAATTGTGATTTATTATTGTAATATTTGCTCACAGACCTTAGTTACAATATTGGTTATATGTTGGTGTTACAATAAAGAATTCTGGGGTCGCCAATCGGTGTTTTGGTTTTTGCGTCTGTTATTACTAAGCGTTTCTGAGAAATTTCAAGGAGCAGCGTGAGGCCCAGCGTAGCAAGAGCTTGGCATTGACGGTTTAAGAGACGTGGTTGATATCAGTGTTACTTAAAACATTAGTATTCTCGATAACAATTATCGTGTAACTGCTACGGATATATTACTTTAGAGCTTGATGAAGAAGGTATATTCTTTCTTCCCTAGGAACTCCTGAAGTTGGTAATGGGCATCTTTATTCGATTAAAACGTAAGAAGAACTTAAGCCCCCATAATATTCAATAATAATAAGAAATCATATTTCGTATAAGCTGGTAAGTTTACGAAAAATGCATGCGATTTTTACAGGTGCGGTCAATAAAGTTATAAATTACAATCCTGAAGTATCATAAATTAATACTTTTTGAAAAGTTTAGATTGTTCACTTATTGTACGAGCAATTAGAACAGGTTCTTATAAATGTTAAATTGTAAACCGTTTTCTAATGTCACCATCAAAGTTGGGCGACAACCCGAACTTCGTTACGTTTCCTGCTGATAGTTATGGTCGACCTATGAACAGCGTATATCTGGGTGAGTGCTATGCCGCCACGTGATTAAACGCTATTTCAGGAAGAGAAGGAAATTCTGCACAGCTGCGAAATGGTATAAAATGCAATTATAAATAATACATTATTGGATGTATACTGACAAGATAAATATAAGAAGGAGAATCTATATAGTACTTGAAATGATAGCATACATTTGCAATGTTTAACGCTAACTGTACTGGTCTAAGCATGGAAAATATGATGTTTTCGATGAAGATATAACTATGCTCAAATATTGACGATGTTGCGTTTTTAATCAAAGTAACCAGACTTTGTCAGAACAGCATACGATAATATCACCACTCTCTTTTAATTCTTCTTTATGTTGGTTGAAAGATTATTTGAGCTAGGTTTTGAATTAGTAAAGTAAACTGCTGGCAGCAATCAACAAGATCTGTTGAGTTTAATGAAGTGTTGGAATTCCTGCAGTGATGCTGGTATAAGGAGGAGGTCAGAAGTCTGGTTGATTAGGTTTTTAAATTGTATTCGAGTGTGCGATCTGTTGACTTTGGATACACTGTTACAGAACCTAGGGCCCAGTTACAGAGCTTGTAGTTGGGTTTCCGAAGGAGCGATAGAAAGATAGTTGAACACACATTTGGAAAAAAAAAGAAAAAAAAAGGAATTTTTTCTTCGCTGTTTGTGCCTTTTCTTATGACTCATTATGGGAATATTTCGTTCATTTAAAAAGTCCAAGGACCCAGCGACAGTAAAGTTATTAGACAAATTCCTGCGTTTCTCTGTCAAGCTTGGTGAAGTCAACACGGAGCTTAATTTTCTTAAACGATGCATCGATAAGCATGAGTATCCAAAACATTACTGGAAGAATCTCCGCCGGAATCATATTTACCCTAACTCAAAGACACTAAAACGTCACACACTGAATCACATCGACGCCATCCGCTCACGCATACCCGAACTTGAGCGAAACATATCACAAAGAACCCATGCTTTATATGAACTATCTGATGATGAACGACAAACATTCCAGGATTACGTATCTAGTGTCATACAAAAGCGCTGTGACGATACTACTTCACGACTAACAAAAAGCTTGAAACCATCTGAAACTTTTTCGACGTTTCCACAGAATCCGGAGAAATATGTATTCAATTTCTCGAATTTTCCTCTGACTCCTGTTCAAATGCAAGTCCTATCACTTGGCCCAAAATTTTGCCATGTATCGAGTAAAACCAACGAATTACATACTAAAGTGCAGTTTGAGAATTTAATGTCACAGACATCCGATTTGTCACCGACTTCCGAAAAAGACCTAGATCAATTCAAAGCTTCAATTCTTGACAGCTGTTACAAGTACATTCGTACGCAACCGAGCCACCGTTACCTACTAACCAAAGAACACAGAAGACAACTTAAACAACTTCAAGAAAATAAGGACATAATCCTTGTCCGTCCTGATAAGGGCAGTGGGATTGTAGTGATGAATAGATCCGATTATAATGAGAAATTGACAAATATACTATCAGACAAAACCAAATTCTTTGAATCACCCAACCAAAAAGACAACCGAAAGAACAGAAAACCTACTCACAAAATTGCTAAAAAGAATGAAAGAAGATTCAGTCATAACACAGGAGGTTTATGAGCAAATAAAACCATGTAGTTCAACTATTCCAAGACTGTATGGACTGCCGAAAGTGCATAAAGAAAATGTTCCACTTCGACCGGTCATAGACATGGTTAACTCACCGTATCACCAAATCGCGAAGTGGCTAGCTGATATCCTCGAACCAGTTAAAAGACATATGACAAAATATAGCCTCAAAGATACATTTGACTTCATCGACTCAATGAAGGATGTCAACGTGTATGAAAGACAAATGATCTCACTAGATGTCGCCTCCCTATTCACAAGTATCCCCCTGACTGAGACAATATGCAACATTTGTAATTACATAGAAACCAACAACATAGAAGTTCCCCTCCCCATAAACTACCTGAAGGAACTTCTTCTCAGATGCACGTTCAATGTCCAGTTCAAATTCAATGAACAGTTCTATGTACAGAAAGATGGAGTAGCCATGGGGTCTCCTCTCGGTCCACTCCTAGCTGACTGTTTCATGGCGAGTCTTGAAAACAACACCCTTGATCCCTTAATAAGTCAACTGAACTTATACAAGAGATATGTAGATGATACATTTATAATCTGCGATGAAAAATGTGATATAGATTCTCTCCTGAAAACCTTCAACGCAGCGCATCCATCAATAAGATTCACCTTAGAACGCGAATCGAACAACGCATTTCCATTCCTCGATGTATTACTCACCAGAAGAGACGACTGTACGATCCAAAGATCGATATACCGGAAACCAACATGGACTGGACAGTTTATCAACTTCCAGAGCTTTGTCCCACTGACCCGAAAGAGAAACTTGGTACGTACATTGTGCTCAAGGATTAGAAAAATCTGCTCGGAAGACACGGTGGAGAAAGAATTAAATTTATTGCGTGAAACCCTACTAGAGAATGGGTATCCGCCAAGATTCATCGACAAAAACATGAAGGAGAAGCCCCCGGTGCCAAATATCACAACGGTTCCTAAGAAGACTCTCTTCATGAACCTAGAATTCAAAGGTGACATCGCAGCGGAAATCCTCAGAAGCCGCCTTTCAAAAAGTCTGAAGAAGACATTCCCAACAGCCACTCTACATATAACATTCTCCTGCAGACAGTTAATCCAGTCTAACGTTAAGGACAAGATACCGCCTTTGGCCACTTCAATGTGTATTTATCAATTCACTTGCTCGTGTGGAGCAAAGTATATCGGCCGTACGCAACGTCAAGTCCACAAACGTATCCTGGAACACTGCCCAGCTTGGTTAGCCAGAGGAGAAAAGAAGAATACCAACAGCTCAATCCTCGAACACCTTGTTATCTCCGGACATCGAGCACCCCCACACGAAAGCTTCACAGTGGTACACAGAGTCCCTCAATATCGTACAAAAGGACTCCGGATACGACATCTGTACATAGCCGAGGCACTAGCTATTCGTGACATAAAACCGGACCTATGCATACAAAAACGATACATACATTCTCTAGCCCTACCATGGCCAGAGTAAATTTCTAACTATAATTTTTCTCCTCTCTTTTAATACGTAAGTTCACTGTTATTATTATTATTATTATTACTGTTCTTAATACTTTTATTATTATTACTATTCCCACCATCCATATTTTATTACTACTCTATGACTGTTTATTAATAACATTGCTTTTTCACACAGATCTTATACAAAACTACTGTATATCCTTTCCATTAGTTCCTGTCCACTCTACACTAGCTTATTGATTAGTCATTATCTCACACTTATTAAGTCATGCCAACTTCTGTCTCCTTTCTAACTTACAATTAGTCATCCCTTCTTACACCTCACACTATGTAGCAGAATTTTCAAGGACAAAGTTTACCAGTATCTGATTGGTCAAAAACTTATGTGTTTAATTATAATTACGATTGTACAGCTCATGAAAATGAATCGTCGAAAAGAAAATTTTCTTCGCTGTTTGTGCCTTTTCTTATGACACACATTTTTATTGGGATCAGTCGGAAATCGACTTTCTGCTACTACCTGCTTGAGGCCGTCAAAATGTTTGAGACCGATGAATCCGCACTTTGCATCCAATAAGCGTGTTCGACACCACTCATTGGTGCGTAAACAAGTTCTCTGGCTAGGACAAAACATAAGAGCGCCAAGTGTTGAGAAGAAGAAAACCGCAGTACAGCCAAATAGACGTAACGGCGTAATACCACATAAGTAGGCATCCTGTCCAACAAGGATCAACAAGTTCTAGCGCCGAAGTGCAAATAGATACAACTTGCAGCAAGTCTCCCCTGCAGCTGTAACTATTTGCACTTTGGCGCTAGAACTTGTTGATCCTTGTTGGACAGGATGCCTACTTATGTGGTATTACGCCGTTACGTCTATTTGGCTGTACTGCGGTTTTCTACTCTTGAACCCCTCTGCCTTTTCCATCCCGTCTTACTTCTGTCTATCGAAGAGAGACCTGTGTGGAAGCCTCTGGGTGACATTCGTAGCTCATGTCGAAGACACCGGGGCTGCTGTTTCCAGATGACGACACTCAATGGATAATGATCTCCATTGTGTAGAAACACACGCCGCCGAACCTCAGTATTACTCACGCGATGATACCATCGAATGCAAGCAATTCTGGGGAGACAGCGATGATCAAACACGCAGAGTCGCCGGACATCCTCAGCCTACTCGGTGAGGCCAGGTTTCACAGGCCTGGCGTAGAGCAAGACAGCCCACACCGAAGCATTGTATACCCGACCTTTGGTAGCCAGGCTAACATCGCGACGGCACCAGAGGTGGCTGAAGTTGATGTATGCCACCCTAGCCTTCATTATACGGTTGGAAATCTCATCCGTCACCCGTCCGCCAGCACTCACACAACTACCCAGATACACAAACTTATCAACAACTTCAAGCGGTTCACCCGCAAGAATGAGTGTAGGTATAGGCTCCTTGCCAATCCAGTTGTTCTCTAATTGTGTAGTCAGTTCGCGATTAATCTTGAAATCGATCAAATTCCTGCAAATTTACACTTGAGGTATGAAATAATAAAAACTAGAGTAAGAGTTTTATGCATTTTGCCGGATGGCGCTGGCCCCGAGATTTTGATGAAGCAGGACTCCTGAAGTAATTCATCTATGCTATTATGGTATTCATTTAATATATTCTTTTTTGGGCCAAAATATTTTATTCAGTTATATTTGTTAGAAAAATCCCTCGATGTTGTACAAATACCATGTACTACTTGATTGTCTTGTTGTGTTGTTGTTGCTTTTTTTGTGAAGATTTTTATTGTTGTCTAAAACAAAAACACTGAGAGTTGTTGCAGCACGGAAACACAGAGCTCTGTATGTATTAAAAAAGGTTTTTTTCTTCTCTGTATCAGGCCAGATACACTCAAGCTTAATATATACGCTTAATAATGCTTTTTATTTACGAATAACGCTGACAGAAATCTGCATTCTTCTCCTTTGTGCTATCCAGTGTTCTCCATAAACCTTTCTATGCTTCCACTATTATATATATACATATATATAGCGCCATTATTATTTGCTCTCTGTTTGTTACTTTTTTTGTAGTTCTTTTATCAGAAAGCTGATGAATTGGATACCTGGGAAAAACAACTGAAGCGTCTCTACTCATCTCTTCTGGCGTTGGTATCTGGAGATAATGGTAGGCAGGCAGCTTTATACCCCTTATAGCCTTTTTCAATGCTTTCGTTATTGAAAATCATTTTTAGTTTCTGGTCCTATTGACTGACTGATTTTCAACGTGGAACTTTGCAGAGAAATGCAGCGGTTCAAATTGTGTAAGTATAAGATGCTGCTACGGGACTAGACTACGTCAACTCCTAGCTTAGTGATAGGGAGTGAAGTGATAGAACATGTTGACCACTTCACCTATTTGGGAAGTTGTATCAGCACCAACGGACTGATTGGTGACGAGATCTCAGCACGGATCCAAAATGCTCGAGCTGCTTTGGCTGACTTACGCCATCTCTGGCGTAGGCGTGACATCCAGCTATCAACCAAGGGACGCGTGTACTGCACTGCAGCAGTTCGTTTCGTCCTTCTCTATGGCTCTGAAACATGGCCAATACGAGTTGAAGACATGAAAAGGTTGACTGCTTTCGATCATAGATGTCTGCGATCTCTTTCTCACGTTAGGTGGTATAATAAGGTAAGTAATGTTGACGTTAGGCGTAGAGTGTTGGGCAAAGAGGGAAAATCAATCGACGAGGCTATAAAGTTACATAGACGGCATAGAGATGGCTAGGTCACGTGTTGCGCATGCCTGCCTAATCATCGCCTCCCCCGACGGGCATTACTAGCTGATAAAGGTGCAGGTTGGAAAAGAGTAAGTGGTGACCAAACAAAAACATGGCCTCATCAATCCATGAAATCCTTGACAGTTAAACTGAGTCAGGTAGGGTAGGAGATGCAGAATTCCGGGTTGGGGCCCTCGGGACTGACTCTAGGAATCAATGGCAGGAGACAATAGGTGTCATGGCTCAAAATCGTTGTCAATGGCCGGCACAGATGTATTCAATCTCTGTAATCTTTCATATTCCTTTCTACCATTACCCATTCTGTTTCACTCTTATACTTGTGAAAATCCATTGATTCTCTTCACTCATCTTCTTGTCTACCTCTGTGTGATATTTGGAACGTGGCGACTCGAACTGGTGCACTTCGGTGGGAAGTTCTATATTGAATCCAGACAGACAGACTTTATAGCACATAGAGGTAGGGAAAAACTTCAAAAGAAATGTAATCAGCAAAAATGTACAGAAGAAAGAACATGGAAAAACATGAGAACTTAATGGATATGGAAGGTTACAGAGAGCGGACGTATCTGCACCGTTGAGAATGATCCTGAGCTGTATCACCAATAGTATCAAGCTGTTGGTCCTTAGCATCCTGAGAACCCCAACCATGCAGTCTACACCTCTCTACGTGGCTTGCTAAAACTAACAGTAATGACCTTCAAGGTTCATTTCCAACCTAATCCTATGTTAGGTAACATTGCTCGTCGAGGAAGGTGATGGCTCGGAATGAGCAGTATGTGTCCTAACCATCTCAATTCATTTATCGACTTAAGCTGGATATTATTCGCCCCCCCTCCCTATTACACCATTTAAGAGAGATAGTAGACAAACGCCTGTGGTTTTCTACTTTCAATAGCCACACTCCTCATAATCATAGAGAAGAACAAAGTGAGCTGTTTCTCAGTACACACGTGCTTTAATCGATAGCCCATAGTATCGTTTACCGACTCTAAGTGTAGTAGGGACATTGACATCAGAATCTGTTTTCAATTTATAAGGTCATCCTTGGTCGTCTGATGATAACGTCAACCTTTTCAGTGATTTTTGTATAGGCGAAAGATTAAGAAGACAAAAGTTTATAATGTAATTTCTGTAAATGAGTTGGCCATTTGAAATTTTAGGCGTATATATTGTAATTAATAGTCGTTAAACTACAAAGCCAGAATCGGAAAGGCAGGAACCAGTTCGGAAGTCAGAATAAGGCACATGATTCTAATTTTCAACACAAACCTGAAGTCAGTCAATTCTTCTATACTGGACAGAAACTTGCACTGCGTGTCAGTCGCGGAAAGCATTTCCGACAAGTTACAGACTTTCATCAACAGTTGCCCACTTCGCTTGCTCCATACCGAAGATCAGATGGCTAGCCAGCCAAAAAATGAATTAGTAACAAGGAACTCTGTAGTGGAGCAAATCAACCAAGAGCCTATTGCCCAACAGATATGTAGGAGAAAATAGAGATAGTTTGGACACATACTGAAGACACCGTCGAATGACATTGCGCTCAATGTGCAGGCCATTGTTCGAGTGAAACCCGAAGAAGAAGTGACGAGTGGGTGGTGTGTGTGTGTGTGAGGGTGACATGGAGGATATCGTGTTAGGAGGAGAAGGAGGAGGAAATGAGAGATTATAGTCAGTCGTGGGGCTAACCAGTTGAAGAGGACAGCAGAAGATAGCAGAAAGTGGAGGTGTGTTGTTATTGAAGTCCTATGTCCCACTCAGAACCCAAGGGAATGATAAATAAAACTGAGATGCTCACTGGCGACTGGCCCTATACAGGTAGGTAGTTACCAGGGGTTCCAGTGGGAAGTCGTCGTGATCAATAGGGTGCAGCAGGTCGGGTGTGAGGACAAATACTCGCCGAAGACATTGGCTAGCGGTTGCACTATATCGTGAATTGGCAGAAGTTAGAATTCATGAGCTGACCATTGGATTGGGTCCCAGTGGCTTAATGATATACGAGCTCTCTAGCCTTGTAACCAGAAGGTCTTGGATTTGAACCCCGCAGTGTGGGTGCGTACTGCTGAAGAGTCCCAGTGGTTTTCTAACCAATGTCAGCTCATGATGAAGTCCTGTAACCCACCAACCAAATCCCTACAAACCAGTACTTGTAAACTACTTTTTTGTTAGTTTATTTTCTTAAGATATTCTTTAAAATAACTTCATGAAGGAAATTACTCATGTCATTTTATAACATGTATCATTTCATCTATATTACTTAGATGGAATAACTAACAACAACAACAACAACAAGTGCGTTAATCACATCATAAATGTCTTATAAAAGAAATAATTGATTTATTTTATCCTGTCTTCTGGACACAAAATACATGTATGTGGTCTGTTGATTGATCCCAACAACCAACTTTCAGTTAAGAAGTTAGTAAGTCACAGATTCACAGATCGACCTGTCTACCAAGATTATAGCGAACAATGGGTGTGGTTGGTTGGTTAGGTAGGTAGGTAGGTAGGTATATTCAGTAAACAGGTGTGTGTACGTGATTGTTAAGTTGGACTCATAGTTTCAGAAAATGAAATGAAATGAAAGTAACAATTAGAATGTCTGTAACAGTGGAGAGAGCTGTTTTCACATTTTTTATCTTATGCGGAAGTGACACTTGTTTCTCAAGAAATAAAGTTATATATAATAGGAATCGAACTGAAAATACCTACTAAATTATGAGTATGCGAATGGGTCACGATTAGTAAGACCCATCAAGTGGGGGGTGTGAAGACGTATACTTGCCGATGACATTGGCTTTCAGTGACACTAGAAGCCATGAATTAATAGAAGTTAGAATCGGCGAACAGTTGGATTTCATCCCAGTGTCTAAATGTAATCAAACAGCTCGGCGCCTTGTAACTGGAAGGTCCTGGATTCGATCCCTGGTGGGGTCATGTGTGCGTACCAACGAGAAGTCAGTCCCAAACTAGGGTGAAGCAACTGTCCAGTACTGTCTGGTTTTCAGTAGTTTTCTACCTGAAGTCATTTCGTGACCAAACGTGCTACGTATAAAATCCTGATATTTGAAAATACAGAACTGCTGAAGAAGTAAGATATATACCTCAGTATTGTTTATATTTTAAGAGGATGATGTACCGTTATAATTGTGAAATATAAAATATTTATAATTTATTTTTAGACTTAGCAAACGCTAAGGTTGGTTTATCCCGTTCAATTCTTCTTTTGGCCAATGTGGATGAAAATACCGGTTTAGCTCAAGCACTTCATCAGTTAGCCGACACAGAAGGACATGTTGCAGAGCTGCATGCTTTACAGGCGGAAGCGCACACGTGTCATTTAGCGGAGTATACGAAAGAAGTGTTGGGTATGGTTCAAGCGTGTAAAGTGAGTCCTGCTTTTGACTTTATATATATATATATATATATATATATATATATATATTATGCCTGACATATACATTTGAACTTTATTTCCGAAAAACCATTTAACAACAGTTCTTCTTACTGGAATTCTTTATCATTGGTAGAACCCAGTTACCTGGAACAAATTTCTTATGTATCTTATGTATTTCTGGACGGGTTGCAGGTGATGGTCGGTTCAATAGTCCTTTGAAGTGATCCGCCCATTGTTTAATCTGTTTTTCTTCCTTGTTAGTTGGGTTCCCTTGGCTGTCTTTTATAGGTTTCGCTTGTGTTGATCTCTTCCCGGATAGAGATTTGGTTATCTGATATAGTATCCTCAGGTCCCTTTTGCCTGCTGCCTTCTCAGCTTCAGTGGCCAGGTTGTCGTAGAATCGTTTTTTGTCCTTCCTAGTACTCTTCTTCACTTCTTTGTCCAGTGCTTTGTAAGTTGAGCTCATCGTCTCTTTCTCCTGTCCGTCCTTGTATTGAATCATTTTCTCTTTCACCATTCTCCTCTCTTCTATTAATTTCCAAGTGTCCGTTGAGAGCCATTCCTTGTCTTGTCTCTTCTTTCTTTCTAGAACCGTTGAACACGTTTCGTTGAGAATCGCCTTCAGAGACTTCCAGTGGTCTTCCACGCATGATTCTTCAGTGATGTCGCGTAGTGTTTCCTGCTTTGCTCTGACAGTTGCAGTGAAAGTGTCTTTTGTGGTTGTGTCCTTCAGTAATTGAGTGTTGAACTTGCATTGTGGCCTATCCCCAGCTATCCTCGAGGCCTTTAGTTTCACCTTGAAAGTACCTTGTACTAGATAGTGGTCTGAACCCACATCTGCTCCTCTCCTTGACCTTATGTCCAGTAGGCTCCGTCTCCACTTTCTTGAAATTGAGATGAAGTCTATTTGGTTCTTGGTGTTTCCATCTGGTGAAATCCATGTCGTCTTGTGTATATCCTTGTGTTTGAACACACTACCACCAATCACCAAATCATTGAAGGCGCAGAAGTCTAAGAAGAGTTCACCATTGTCGTTCATTTCACCGAGGGCCTCACGACCCATGGTGAGTTCTCTTCCTGTGTTGTCTCGTCCCAGCTTCGCATTCATGTCGCCCATCAGGATTTTGATGTCGCCATTTGGGACGTTGTCCATTATTGCTTGTAGTTGTCTGTAGAACGCCTCCCTCTTCTCTTGTTCTGAGACGTTTGTAGGCGCATAGCATTGGATGATTGTAAGCTTCCTTCCTTTTGAGTTGAACCTGGCTGTCATTATCCTGGAGGAGATCAGTTCCCACTGCATGAGAGCTTTGGTTGCTATTGGTGATATCATGATGGCCACTCCCTCGGTGTGCTCATGGTTGTTCTCTGGGTGGCCGGAAGGGATTACTGTCTCTCCAGTAGGTAGTTGGCACCTTCCAGTTGCGTTCCATCTGCTTTCTCAGATTCCCAACACTTCTATTCTGTACCTTCTCATTTCAGCGGCTACCTGGGCAGCCTTTCCAGTTTCGTACATTGTACGAACATTCCAGGTACCCATCCTTACTTTTGCTTTCATCGAAAGAACGAAGGCACATCGGCTGACTGGCTTCCCGAAGGCTAGCTTTCACCAGCCTGCGCCATTTCACTTCCCCGATTCCAGCGAAAAGTAAGGCTATTGCTTATGTTTTTAGAGTTTTGAATATATTTATTCGTTGAAGTTTCTGTAGCGATTTGGTTGTTTTACAGGGGTGGAGTCGCTAGCACCACGCCCCAACCCTCCCTCTTTACCCGGGCTTGGGACCGGCTAGAAAGCTAGTAAGCTAGTAGCCAAGCAAGCTAGTATCTGGCGAGGTTAGGCAGGACGAGAAGTCAATATGAAAGGTTATATGCTCGAACCACTGAGTACAGAAATTCTACAATACCCTATTTAGCCCGTATTTTAATGTGATGAAGACTCTGTTAGACATGAAACACATAAGTTACTATGTAATTAGCAAAGTGAATCGACCCTTTTATTGCTCATCTTTCTGTAATTTTATGATGTCACACTTTCTATTTTTTAATTATAACTGCTATATTATTTTAGTTGTTATTACTATTATTATTACAATTTTATACTTTACGCATATTTTTCTCCTTACTGCATACAGTAATTTGCTACGTAGCCGCTATAATAACGTTTTGTTATTATTATTATTATTATTATGTAGTGTTTATTTTTTTGTCGTTTTGAGTAAATTAGATGCAATACTGTACTGAATGCTGAAAATTCCTTGCTGTATCATTAGTACTGTTTTTGGAATAAAGCAAATTATTATTATAAAAGCAGGAATGTGACTACATTGCTATGGACAAAGTTGCGTTGAGGAGAACAGTCGAATTAAAAAGTAATGAAGAAAAACAGATGGCCAGAAAAGATTAGCAACGAGGAAACGAACCAAGCAACAACCTATTGCCCAAAGAATATTCCGAAGGAAATGAACATGGATAGGGCACACACTGAGAGGACAGCAATGAAGGCCCTCTAGCGGAACCCGAACGGGAAACGACGAGTTGCGCGTTGGTCCGACAAGGACATGAAATAGGTCGTGTGAGGAGATGACATCTTAGAGGCAGTCTTGAAGCCATTTAAACAAGACTACAGAAAAAAGGATGAAATGGACTTATGCTGTTGAAGCCCTATTTTCTACCTGGAACTTAAAAAGTTAGTAATAGTGATAAAATCGCAGAAGTTTATAACTCCGTAGATAATAAAGACTCAATGCATGTTTCCCATCGTGGATAACATCACATTATAATAAAAATCTCGATAATTAATTCTTAATGCTTGAAAGATTTCAACCTGGTTAATTATTACACTCTTAAACTATTTATTTTACCTTCTTTCCTCTAGAAGAGTGAGTGTCGTAGTCCTGTGGTGCCAATTCACACAAGCAAAAGATGTGTCAGAATATTCAGACAATTTGTTCACAAGCTTCAATGGTGTTTGTCGTTGGTTTCATCCAGAAAAAATATGCAGTTGGCTTATTTCTATTCTCCGTAACAATTAAATTCATGAGACCCTGACATCCACATGAATCATCTTCACCAGTAGGATCTTCAAAAGCACTTTACTAGAATTATCAAGTGCCTGAAACCTGATTTATGCGTCCAGAAAGAAGCGGTTACCAGCCTTTCCTTGCCGTGTCTAGTAATTGGATATTTTCGCCTCTCTTTCCTCCGAATGTGAAATGCTAAAAGTTTCCATTGTGTTTGATTATTATTGTTGTTCGGAATAGTGGTTAATATTGCATATTTATATATGTATATATTTTTAGTGTATGAGTATATTGATCGATTGATTTTTGTTTAAACTGAACTCTGTACAAGTACGTTAAAATTGTTTTTGTGGATATATTTATTAATGTCTTTGCCATGTAAGCAGCTGACAAGAAGGCAACGAAATAAAAGATGACATGACTTTATTCTGCTACAACTTTAGTTCTTGCTTTGTTCAAATTCATTAAGGGGAATAAATGTATGAAATTATCAAGACAACTGTTACATTTGGTTTGTTTTGAGGAATCTCCGATGCAGTATAACCGATTTTTCTCATCTTTATCTGAAAGATCAGTGTCAGTTACTTGTTAATGCGTGTAAAATAATATTCTTTAAACTGGCTGAATACAAATGGACCCAGAGATAAACGGTCGTAATTACCATCTTATGTGTAAGCTTTCATGGATTACGCCAGCAGATTTAATTGCCATTGTTCAGATTATAAGCCAAAAAAAAATATTTAGAAGCTAACTGGTGGATGGTAACTAGCAGTGGCATCCAGGATGCGCACCTCGTCCCATTTTTGATTCATCAACTAGATGTACCTGCATTCCGCAGTCAGTGATGACGTTTCCACCGAGGTTCAAGCCAACATGTCAACCTGCGACCGAGTACTTCGGTCCAATCAATCGATAGAAAAATTTAAGATTGATTTAAACAAAAAAAATATTTAGTTGGAGGATTTCATCATGAGCTGACATCAGTTAGAGAACCATCGGAAAACCTGCAGGTAGTAATGGACAGTCAGCTGTTTCATCTTAGTTTGAGACTCCAATTCAGCAGTACGTGCGCACCGCCGGGGTTCAAACCCATGACCTTCTGGTTGCCAGCCGGGCTTGTGGACAATTAAATCAGTGGGACCCACCCGATCCAATGGCCAGTCCATAAATTATAACTTCTGCCAATTCACAACATAGCGTGACCATTTCACAATGTCTTCTTCAATGACCTACTGCCCCGCCTTTAACCAACTACACCCTACTGGTCATGGCTTCCCACTAGAACCCGAGGTTAACCACCTGAATAGGACCAGTCGCTAGTGAGTGTGGGTGCGTAGTGATGAAGAATCTCAAATTAGGAAGAAACAGCTGTCCAGTACTCCCAGGTTTTCCAACTGTACTCTAACCAACGCCAGCTCATAATGAAATCTTGTAACCAATCAATTAAATCCCTACAAACCAATACTTGAATATGAGTTTATTTTATTCTATTAAAAGTATAGTCTCTAGTGGTAGTCTCTACTCTCACAACTAATCAAAATACCTACAACCTACTGATTCACAAGTTTCTAACAAACTTGAGTAGAAGCAATATCATCACTGACAACGTATCACAACACATGAGATGACTCTTCTTGATATTCTTCGTGTAAACTGCCACTGCTTGAGAAATGAAACGAATTACCCGTAGTCTTCAATTATCCAGACATTACTGTGTCCTTCGGTCGCAAAATGTACTCCTACACCTTATATAATTATCTTTCCACCAAATGTTGTACATTTCTCGAAGAAGGGAGACAAAGAAGAAGTGTCCTAATGGACTGGTTTGAGTTTCAGTCAGACAACAATATGTCAATGGGTTTACTGTCAATTGCTATTTTACTTGAAGATGTTGGACGAAGAGGAAGTATTATGCAATGGATCTCCCTTTAAGACTCTGTATATTATCCATATAAACTGTTCACAATAAAGCTATTGTTGTTGTTATTATTATTACTATGATATGTCCTACATCTCAGGTTGTATGCAACTGATAAAATCCTTATAAGGGAAAAAAATGAAATCCCATCCTGCTAAACTTATTCTCATTGCTTCAATCAAGTTTATCAAGGCAGATAATTGCATGAAGTATATTCATTCATTTGTCATTATTTCTGTTATCTGTCGTTTTGAATATACGAGATATCTTCAGAGTGATGTTTAGTTTTAATTGCAGCTCAATTCTGAGTTGTGTTGTTTTTTCGCTTTCTCTCTTTCTTTCTTTCTTTCTTCATTTATTCTGATATTCTCCTTATTGCAGAGTGTCCTATTTATCACTGATATCATCATTGGAATTAGTATTATTATATAATATTACTACCATTATTATTATTATTACCATTATTATCTAATGCTCACAGATATACTATGGACGATTATCTCATTCTCTTCATCTTACAGATATTTCAGTTTATTTTGATTCTGTTTAACTTCTTAGTTTTCATGTGATCCTTATGTGAACTTTATCAATAAGTGTATTCATGATTAGAAGGGAATATGATCAAGTTAAACTTTAGGCACCAATAACTACCAATTGGGGGTGTTACCGCACTGATGATCTTGAAACACTCACTGGGCAAATTAGTGAAACCTGGCAAATAATGTTTTCATCATCAATCAGTAAAATAATGCTCATCGAAGTGTTATTGTCATTAAATGGGATATCTGGAAAGTTTCAGGTTAAGTTTGAGAAAGATTAAGTCACAGTTTAAGCTAAGGAGAGGTTAGGGTTAGGTTAATTTAATAAGGCCGACTTTAGGGTGGATTGGATTTAGATTACAGTTAGTTTAGGGATATTTTCACGTTACGGTTGAGTTCAGGAAAGATTAGAGTTATTGTTAGGGTTAGAAGACCTAAATAATTAATTACATGCACAGAATGTGGTTAAATTACTCTGTTTATATAAGAATAGTACTTCTGCACTGTGGTAGGGTATAATTCCATTGTGAGTAAAATTTATTTTGATAAAGTCTCACGGTTTTATACAGTAATATTTACTGGTGACCACGTTTCGAGCACCATTTATTGCTCCGTAAATATTACTGTATAACACCATGAGACTTTATCAAAATAATTTTTACTCACAATGGAATTATACTCTGTTGATACTCCAACCTCAAAACTGTGGGCTATTATCATCACATTTAAGAGGAAGGTATCCTCTGTAGTACGTTTTATACAGTTTTTATGCATTATTTCATAAATATATATATATTCTATAAACAGAAATGCCTCCTTGACGTGATTGGTGCGTTCGAGGTCATTTGCTGACTGATACTTAATGATGCTTAAAGTTTAACTTATTCATTCATTCACTATAATGTATATATAACAGTAGAGCCTGATGATGAATTTATCGAAAAGAGTACTCTTTGTTCAGTATCCATTCTTTTAAATTTATTTTTCAACGACAGCAAATTCACAAGCGAAGAGGAATCCGAGAACAAAATCCCATTTGTGGACGTCTTAGTCAAGCGAACAACCACAGGGGGATTAGAAACTCAAATTTATAGAAAATCATCTCACACACACACACCAAATACTCAATCACAACAGCAACAGTCCAATAAAGCACAATAGGAATTGTATACAAACACTATTCAAGAGGTCCAGAACTCATTCCAACACTCCCAAATTAAGGAAAAAAGGAGAAAGATATCTCATGAACGTCTTCCAAAAGAATGGATATCCACAGAATTTCATCAAAAGACATATACTTTCAAGCCAATCTACCAAATCAAAAGTTCAACCAAGAAAATCGTCCTACCATATATAAATGACATCTCAGAAATCACTACAAGACTCTTCAAACTTTTATAAATTGATGCCATACAAAAACCAACAAAATCACTTCACTGAGTTCTGTGTCAACCGAAAGACTCAACAGTGAAAGAAGATAAAGCCAACATCATCTACAAAATAATTTGTAACGACTGCAAAAGTGGACTTCCCCTTCGCCTTCGTACCCATGAACATAAACTATTTGTCAAAAAAAATGACATCTACTCGCTAATATCGCTGCATACCAATAACCATGGACATAAAGTTGACTGGGATAACCAACGTTCAAATATTAGACAGAGGAAACACCAAGAATGCTAGGGAATTTTTAGAAGCCTGGTATTCCAGTGAGTCGTCGATCAGTAGACACATCGAGATAGATAAAATTTACCAATCGATAAGAAGGAAATCTAACACACAAAGGGTCAAAGTTCAAGTAAACGAAACAATCAGTTCCAATAAAAGTAACCCAGAGAGTGTGAAACACGCGAAAACAATCAATCACGTTCAAGGTCACCAGGAGAGATGAATAATAAACACGTGTAGAAATCGAAAAGCTCACTTCAATGCGAATTGAAGTATGGCTGAAGATGTTGCCTAGTAGGGAGGGGGCAATGAAAGCTTGGCAAATTAACTATCCAGCTCAGAGAACAAAACTACAACGAAATCATCCACCTGAACTACAAATCTCTTCCATCACATCTAATTTTATTTTTATTAGTAATCACTTTCAAAACTTCGTTTTCAAGATTTAGATTGTAGGAATTTAATTTTTTAAAGCTTGATCAGGGACTGATATCAACTGGTGAGAGAACTACCGAAAACTAGAGAGCATTACTAGACATTTAATTCGTCCTAGTTTGGGACACTTCATCTGTACTCATCCACTGCCGGGTTTTGAACTCACAACTTTCAGATTACAAGGCAAGCTCGTAGAGCATTCTGCTACTCGCTACTGACTGACTACAGGACAAAGTTCCTTGACATTCTAGTTAGAAATCGTGATCAATGGGTTCCACCAGGTCGAAGGTGGCCGTGCTAAAATCACAAATTCGTAGGAGCTGAAATTCAAGAGCCACTGGATAGAATTCTGGCGACTAAATGGTCCACGAGCTTGCTTTTTAACCTGAGTGTTCTGGATTCGATATCCAGACAGCGACTCCAGTGAAGAGTCTCAAACTGGGACGAAACGATTATCCATTACTCCCTGATTTTCACTGAGTCTTCAACTAATATCACTCTGTGATGATCAGACTTGAAAGAGTTCACAGCAGTAGGTTAATAATCAGTGTGCGTAAGCACAAGATGCGATTCATTCGTATAACCGAGGATTAAAATCATATGAAATGAAGAGAATTTTATGTATTACAATGGATAGAAATTTAGGTAGCCTGATGGTTTGAGCAGTCCACTAATATCATTGAGAATGTATAGACAGAAAGAAATCTGTAATAAGAATTAATAGTTATTAAATAAAGTGAGATAAATCAGTGAGTGATAAAAGAAATACCTATCTGCTCATTCAACTATGCATTTACGCTAATACACAAGTGAATTAATAGTAGTTTTAGATATTACTTGTATATGACTGAATTAGGAGCTCGATAGTTTCAACATATTGTCTTTAAGTAAAACAAAAGACAACGTAGCCAGTTGTATATTTAACATCATTCTGAATGTAAATTTAATAACAAAATGGCTAGATGAAATAGTATGCAGACACTTGCATTGGAAACCTACATCAACTAACTGGTCAATATACTCAGTTTCTGAGTTTCATCCCCCTAATATACAAACGAAATCTGGTTAGATGTTTGGTTCACTGTGCTACAGTATCTGTCTGGATGAAATACTCGACGAAATACCCAGTAATATTCACGGTCTACTCAGTAAGAAATATAGCAAAAATATTGATTCAGGCATCTAAAGAAAAAAACAACAAAATAATCGAGCAAAGAATATCCTTTTCGACAATTTCCTCTTCTGGATCTACAATTATATATACACAGAATATTCTAGAATGGTAGTCAATAACAATATAATGTTTTCTAAATAATACCGATTTGTTAAGTAAGTTCAGTGGAATTACAGTTCATTAAAGATGCGTAAATTATAATAATAATAATTAAAATAGAATAGCAAACAGAATATCAAATAAAATTAAAGAAATTTCCACAACAAATTGAGCATCATTAGAACTTTGATGGTCAAGGTAAGGACAGTGTCTGAACCAACCAGCTTCTTTTGGACACATGAGTTAGCTTTCTTAGTGTGGATCCTAAAGGCCTCAGCAATATTCAGTAAATGAACTCTTGAGGTGAAGTTAAGATTAGTTGGTATGCGGTAAGCGACTTTGAAAACCGCCTCGTTGACATCAATCTTGTGTTCTGTATCCACAAGAGGAGATAGAATAACGCTACGAATAGATTTTGTTTGTCCTTTACTTAACCACTATGCAGGGTGATGCTCGGAAATCCAGCGAGAAACACGCCTAATTGTACGGTCTATGTAACTGGCTCACTCCACAGGAGCATTTAAATTGATAGATACACAGTAAGAAATGATATGACATGAAATATTTAAATAAATGTATGCATATACCAAGCTAAAAGCTCAGGGTGCTCACAGTTTCAAAAAACATCTGTGTACCTATGTCCGTGATTCACAGCAGATGTTAGCAGTGAGATTGTATCATAACTTCTGAGTAGAGCTTTCAAAAGATCTTCTAACGTTTCTGAATTATGCTGCGTATTTACCAACCAACCAATACTCCGTTCACAAGATAAAGATAAACTTTCTAATTTCGTCTCTTTCATGTGTATTTATCAGTTTAACTGCTCTTGTGGAACTAATTACATCGAGAGTATAGTTAGGCATATAACCGAATAAAGCTTACACGCGACTCAATACTAGCTTATCTTGTCGACACTGAACATCAGGTTAACATTAACAAAACTTCTAAAGTCACTGGTCACATTTCATCCAGTCTTTCACATACTCTATGAGTAAAACATGCGTCGGTGCCACAGCAGTAGAATACTCCCCAATCACGGCCCTTTGTGGTTCGGGTTTCGATCACCAGCCGATGCACTCCTTTACTTCGCCAAACTAGTAATAATACTGGTAAAGAGGGAAGGTTTAGCATGGAACAACTAAACACCAATGCTACCGAAACTTCAAGCCTCTAGTCTGAAGCCACCCTATGTTCCACTGGGAACGTAAAGGAATAAAAAAAAAGAAAAAGTATAATTTTTGCATACAGCTGAGACAATCGGAATTCATTTGAACAATGCAAATCTATGTGTTCATAAGAAATTTGTTTAATCGCTTTCTTTGCTCTGAACGTCTGCACAATATTTATAGTGTCTTGTAAACAAATTTCCGCTATCTTTGTAACTATTACTTGATTTAATTTCATATAACTACTACTATGGTTAATTTAGTTATTTTTATCTTTATTTGAGCCAAGTAAAATCCTGAGTCGCATCATCCTGGGGTGAATAAAAGACGCAATGGATGCAGAACTCCGACCAGAACAAGCTGGATTCAGGAAAGGCAAATCATGTTCTGACCAAATTGAAACTCTACACATCATCATCACAGAACAAGGCATGGAATGGCGATCAAACCTCTACCTCAACTTTATAGACTTTGAGAAGGCCTTCGACAGCGTTGATCGTGAAGTAATTTGGAAACTACTCGAGTACTATGGCGTACAGTGCCCCAAATATTCATCAACATTACTCAACAGCTACTGTACGACAACGGCACATGTCAAGTGATCCACAACGGAAAACTCAGCGAGGCGTTTGGAGTAAACACAGGAGTCACACAAGGGTGCCTGCCTATTATCACCAATGATATTCCTAACTGTGGTGGACTGACTGGATTATGCGTCAGACAGTGGGAAACGAGAAGACAGGAGTATCCTGGACAGACCGACGTGAAGAACCTAGAAGACCTGGATTTCGCGCGTGGATCATTTATGTTTGATTTCACACAAAATCGAAGACTTACAAGCGAAAACCGACAAACTGGTCGAAGAAGCTGCCAGTGAAGACAGGACTCCAGGTGAAGATAGACAAGACGGAGGTTATGAAAATAACCAACCAACAACAACATCAGCAGCAGCAGCGACATCCAACGCCAATCACCATCAACGGGAGGGATTTGAAAGAGGTTACTTCATTCACTCACTTATCTGGCATTGAGCATTGTCTCAACTACAGGAAGTCGGAACGGACGAGGATGTCAAATCGAGCGAGAGTTGAAAAGGCGAGCGAGAAACACATTCATCAACCTGAAACCAATCTGGAAATCTTCGTCACTCAGCATCAGCAACAAAATTCGGATTTTCAATACAAACATCATGTCAGTTAGTTCTTCTATACGGACCAGAAACTTGGCGGGTCACAAAGAATATTTCCAACAGTCTGTTGCAGACCTTTCTCAACCAACAGTTGTTTTCGCTCGATCTTTACTGAAGATCAGATGGACGGGCCAGAAAGAATCACCAACTATTGGAAACTATGGTAACAAACAAAAAAAGCAAAAACCGATCGCCCAACAAATATGCAGGAGAAAGTGGAGATGGATGGATTGGACACTCGGTGAGGAGACCACTGGGTGACATCGCGCGTCAGATCCTCGAGTGGAACCAGAAAGGGAAGCGGCGAGTGGGATGTCAGTGCAAGGGTGACATGGAGAAGGTCGTGTGAAGAGGAGTTGAAAGGGTATGGACTAACATGGATGCAGGCGAAAAGTACAGCAGAAGACAGAAGCAAATGGAGACGTGCAGTTGAAGCCCTATATTCCACTAGGAACCCAAGGGAACAATAATGATAATAACAATCTTTATTTGAATAAAGAAACAACGAACATATTCACAGGATACTACGAGCTCATTCTACTTAGTGGATTCTCTTCATCTGTGCACATCCTAAACAAATCACTTACATTATAAACTCCCAGACCGTAGGTTTTACGAACTTCCTGAAATAATTTGAGCACCTAGTCAAACAAGATTTTTCTCAACGTTTGGATTCCGAATAAATCTGCTGAAGAAGCTGCCTGTGGCTTACACAGCGAAACGTTCAAAAAACAGATCTTGTTTTGATTTTTTTTCTTAAACACGATGAGATTAATTTTAAATAATTTATAATGAATCAATTATATGTGGCTAAGTGCTGTCTGAACATACTTTTTGCAATGATTTCAAGTTACAGGTAGAAAGTCAAGAAAACATAATTTCAAAAACTATACAAGCAGACGAGTTATTAAGTGTTAAAAGAGTAACTATTTATATGGTATAATTAGACACAAAAAGTAGAGTTCAGATTTCGCTTAGAGACAGACTGCAAGATAGAACAAGAGAGTTAAGTTACACATATTATGGTGGGGAGTTAAGAAGGGTGTAGGTGAACAGTGAAGTAAAATTATAAAATAGATAAAGTAATTTAATTTAGTAAATTTGGAAACTTGATAATGAGTTCAACTCAGTAAGTAGAAATCAAAACCAAGCGAAATGTTATGCAACAGGATAAAACACAAAAGCAAATGATTACGGTTACCAGGGTAGTGAGAGATTAGTCACACACTGTCTCTCAGTATGCATACGCTGTGTCGAAGTCTTTTGATGGCAATGGATTCTGCAAACAGATGTAAGCATGCTTTTCTTTGTGTATTGATTATTTTGAAAGCCTGACTAATTTCCGCTGTATGTCCTGTTGTGGTGAGAACAGGTTGCTAGTCAATTGGTAGACATTAATTCTAC